>OZ038476.1:123898748-123943748 GCA_964036315.1 Acanthosepion esculentum
GACATGTTAATGAATCATACAGGAAAAGAATTCAAATGTGTTTTGAAAAAGAAGGACATTTTGAACAGCACATATAACAATTAAATAACTAGTAAATAAAATTTTCATGTGCTATTATATTTTTAATAAATTATCCCTATTGTGTTTGCCTCTCCCTGTATGAATGTGTGTGTGTGTGTATATGTATGTATATATATATATATATATATATATATATATATATATATATATATATATATATGTAAAATGAATGCTGAGGTCAACAGCGAATGTCAAAAACCCGTTTCATGCTTGAACGCAATCTTCAGGCCATCTATATTTTTATTATATATAATAAAAAGAGATTTTTATGGTATTCTATGTTGATGGATAAAAGTGCTCAATATCAGCAATTATGCAAATATAAAAGTGAACATTGATGTCAACACTATGTTTGGATGAAATCTTCAGGCCTTAAGATTGCATTGAAGCCTGAAACAGACTGTTGCCACTTGGTACTGATCTCAATGTCTATTTATATATAGAGTGTGATCTTTTAATATTTTTAATTTCATGCATGCACGTTGTTCGTTTTTGATTTTGTTGACTGCACAGTATAGTAGGGTCAGTTAGGTGCCATCTGTGAGAAAAAGTGCACCATGACACAATATATATGAGTGTGTGTGTGTGTGTGTGTGTGTGTGGATATGTATAAAGTGTCGTCTAAATTATGCAAAAATGAACCTAACACTTTTATCCATCTATATCTAAAAAAATGTCTGCTTGAGACTTTGTACTTTGCCAAAGGCTCCGTAAATATAACACCTGAACATAATTTTACATTTCCGTAAATCAATTTTATTCTACAATGGAGGAGCTTGGATTAAAAACTCAAAAAAGGATGTCTTCGATGTACCATGGTGCCAAGGTTTCAGAATTAATAGTTCTACATATTTTATACAAAATTGTACATATAAACAACCACGGCCTGTATAAGAATGATGGACTGAAAAGTAGAATTGACTGATCTCCTAATTTTTTATACTAAAAGCTCTACACATTAAATTTCTTTTTTTTTATACGAGTATTGAACACTTTTTAATACTACTGTTTCCTGCTTTAATTCAACTGACCATTCACTTTTTATTATTACCATTATCTATCTATATATATATATATATATATATATACTTATTATTTCAAACGTTATTATAGTCAATAATCATATTTGAAGTGGATGTCCTATTTTTATTTTATTTTTACCTTAAACAGTGTGTGTTATATCTATCAGCCTGCTTATTTGAGAACTGTCAATAAAAAAAATGTTTTTCTTGAAAGAATCAAACTGGTGTCTCCTGTCATTGGAGAAAGTACTGTTTGTTCCAGTGTACTTCACCACTTGGCTACGAAGAGTCTCACAGTTAATTGAGGCTCTATTTTCCATACACACACATATATATATATATATATATATATTTTTATCAATTTAAACCTTACTTTTAGTTATATTTGAATAGACAGTCCATTTATTTCTTAAACAGTATATTTATTTTTGTCTACCAGCCTGAATATTCAAGAAATCTTATTAAAGAAAAATATAAAAATATACTGTTTAATAAATATATGGTGCATCTACTCAAATATGAGTATCTAATAAAAATAATATTTAAAGTGATAAAAAGCTGCCAGATTGATAAATAAAAAATCTATTACTTTAAAAAATTACATGTATATATTTTTGAAAAAAAAAAATGAAACACTTTATAAAACATACATATAACAAACTATTTCTAATTCTAACAGTTGAAATATAATCCTTGAAGATGGCTAAATGCATAGCCGAAAGCGCTCGGATAAAAAGAACGTTCAGAAAGTTTTTACATAATTTATCATCTGAAAAGAAAAACATTATTAGATCGCAGGAGAAATTATATAAAAAAACTAAATAAAAGCACCCTGTCAGTCGTTTTTAATGAAATGTGCTTACATTATATATATATATATATATGTAAAGAAATATAGTCTTAAAGTGTGCTATATTTATAAGATAAAGTGCTCAATATCAGAGATAGAGCGTGTGTAAATATAAAAGTCCTTTGAATTATATATGATGGCTACTTTCTTGTTTTTGAAGAGATACTTTGCTTCATATTGCCCCATTTCAGTGGGTAACAGTGCAAATGTGACATTTAATACCAGCCAATGGCCCATAGTTTTTGCCAAAGTGTTTTCTTGAACTTCATTGTCTTTGTGAAGATCAGTCACCATGCCACAAATACATCCTCTTGTGATGATACATTTAACAATTGATGACTAGAACTTGAATGTTCTCATGACAAGTCTCTAGTATTTGGTATGCTAATATGAAGATAGAATCATTTATTGCTTGTATTGGCTTTTATTATTAAATTTCCCACAATGAGATACCAAGATGTGTTCTTAATTTCCGAGTGAACCTCAGGAGCTGGCAAATATTTATGCAAAGTAAGTTTCACACACAGTTTGTTTTGAGAAGATTTTATATAACAACAATTAGTTATTAAATATATTTAATATAACAAGGTTGTATTTCTTAAATGGACATTTATTCACTCCAATGATTACAGATATAGTGACACAGCAAATTCTAGTTGTTTGAATGAGGGTGAAACACTAATTAGGGCTTTATTGTAGCAGTGAGTACATTCTGGTATTACATATATATATATATCCATATCTCCAAATAAAGAGAAAGAACAGATTTAGAATCTACAGTCCTTTAGCATTTACTTTTTTTCAAAAGTGCTCAATACAACATAGAGCATATTATATATATATATATATATATATATATATATATATATATATATATATATAAACTGATTTATTTAGCTAACATGTAATTTTGTGTGTATGCATATACACAAAATTACATGTTAGCTAAATAAATCAGTTGCCTGACGATTGCACTAGCATGAAACAGACTGTCGCCTCTAAGTGCTGACTTCCATGTCCACTTATATATATATATATATATATATATATATAGTTAGTTGTAGTGATGCAAGTTTGTGATTCTGGGTTTCACACCCTTGAAATCATCAGACAGAGTTTGGCTGATCATCACAAGGGCGTGAAACCCAGGGTCACACACTCACATTAATACAATTAATTATTTTAGCTCTATCACTGATATTGAGGGCTTTCCAGTATGTACCACACATATATAATATAGAAATTATATATATATATATATATATATATATATATATATATGTGTGTGTGTGTGTGTGTGTGTAGCATTATGGTGTGATAGAATAAAAAATAATAATCTCCTTAATTGCTGTAACCTATTAGGCATTGAAGCAATTTTGATCAGAACAGAATTGCACTGGGCTGGTCATCTTGTCAGGATGGAAGGCTCTTGCTGGTCTAAGCAGGTCTTTTTTGGACAACCAGCTGATGTGAAGCATTGATTTGGTCACTGTTTCCTCCGTTTTAGAGACAAACTCAAAAACAACTTAAAAAGGTGTGCAATATGAGTAGATACACCAGAATTGCCAAAAAATTGAGGTCAACAGGATTTAACAAGGACAAAAACTTTGAAAGAACCCCACAATGAACCGAGTGCTTGCTTGAAATCTCATTATTTGAATGCACCTGAATCTAATTTTCTTTGTCATTGTGGTTTTCTGGCATGAAACGAGGCTAGATTTGTCAGTCATGAATAGAGATACATAGTTTGACTATACGACGATTGCACCTGTCTGTAATCTGACAAAGTCTGACAGGATGAGAAAGACCTAAAGATCCATATGAGAACTCACAATTTTTTTTTTTTTACTGAACCGTCATCCATTGTTCTTGACAGGAGAATGCATCCATATAGGAAAAACCTCAAGGAATTTAAATAAAAGATTATATGAACACAAAAGGGATCTTCTGCAAAACAACACACTCAACATATTAGTTGCTCACCATGAATAAGTTTGGCCATTTTTTTATGTTTTTTATTTAAAAAATCCTACTCTAATTACAAGAGAAAACAATTTACTAAGACAAAAATATATAGAAAGTGCTTTAATCGCTAGATCATCCACAGTAAATTTACATCCAGGTTCTTACAACGTTTGACCTTTCTTGACAGATCTTCCATTATCACCATGTGGAATATTTTATCACGAAAGTGATAAAAACATGAACAAAAAGAAACTAAATGAAATCAGCTATTAACACATATTAGAGAAAAGAAATTTAAAATTCAAATTTTGGTTTATCCTCTCCTTCATGCATATGTGTAATAACATCAGTGTAAACATCGCCTTAGTCCGATGAAGTCCTAAGGGACAAAACATGTTGCACAAAAATCTTTTTCCACATTATCATAAATTTTCTTAAAATTGTTATTGACATAAAAATTTACACTATTTATATTCAGACTATTATCCTCATCTTTGTTGTTCTCACATCATTATAGCTGTTTTTCCTTCTGGCCTTCATTAGGCACACATCGATGTGGATAACCTACAGGGAATTCTGAACTGAACGCTTTATTTATATTATGGGGTAGACTGTTCTTGTTCCAGGATAAGGTTATCATTTAGTTCTTATTTTTTTATTTAGTACTGTCCAGTTATTGCTCATCTATTTTCACTGAGTGCAAATGACCACACTCTGGTTTTTTAATTCAGAATGGACCTTCACCCAGACCAGTTGCCACCCAAAGCTTTAAGATGCAGTCTGCCCCTGCTATTTATCCATGGGTGGAGGGAGAAGAGATGGATTCATACCTTTTTCTGGGGTAATTGCATGTAAGTGATAAAAAAATAAGAAAAGCGACTCAGCTTTCCAATTTCTCAATCCAAGCTGCTATCAATTACTCCACTAGGTATATCCTCCTCCTCACCTACCACACTTCGTATCGTGCACTTATTTATTTTTTTTAAATATAGCATTCACAAATAAAGCATAAGGAAATCAATTGACCAAAACTCGCCTGAAGGTACCAAAAGGTTGAAACCAAGGTAGCAGAATCAGCTGATTTTCTAAATTTTCCATACTTAAAACCTCTACATGTTATGTTTTTATTTTTTTATGTGTATTGAGCACTTTTTAATGGTTTAGTTCATCTCTAACCATTAACTTCTTTATTATTAATATATAAATATGTGTGTCTGTCTGTCTGTATGGGAGAAAATGATATATAGATTTTTATATATCAAAACAATGTTAGGAGAATTGATGACAAAGTTAAAAAATGTAAACATCACTTTAGTCCATTGAAGTCCTAAAGGATAAAATGATGCATCACACGACAAATTTTTTTAAAAGTTTTGTCATTAACTTTCCTAATATATACTCTACAGTTCAAAAGTTCGAGGAAACCCCTGTTAATTTTTTAAATTGGCCTCCAAAAGGCCAAGTTAAAAAATGCTGTACGACATGTTTTGAACTTTAGGACTTCATCGAACTAAGGTGATGTTTACACTGATGTTATTAAACATGCATGAAGGAGAGGGTAAACCAAAATTTTAAACTTCTTTTCTTTTTTTTTTTTAATATGTGTTAATTGGGTATATAGCAGATTTCATTTAGCTTCTTTTTGTTCATGTTTTTATCACTTTCGTGATGAAATATTCCACATGGTGATAATGGAAGATCTGTCAAGAAAGGTTTTGTACTTTAAATAAGAGAAAATTATTATACAAAGTTAAAAAAAAAAGTGAGCCATAAATAAGAAAAATAAAGAAAATGTGAAAGACGAAAATGTGAAAGACGAAAATGGGAAAGACACTGACAGAGAAGAAAATAAATTGTGAATAATGAAGCGATACATATTTTATCTGTATTAAGTAGAAATAAAAAATGACATACCTGATGATATAATAGTAAAATTCATATTTAGCAATGTTCAAAAGGATTTTCCAAGTAGTTCGAATTACAGAAATTTTGAAGATTTTTTTTTCTCAAAATTAAATTCCCAAAATAATCAGTGAAACATAAACCTCATTACTTTTTCTCCTCAAGAAATCCTTCTCCCAGAATGCAACTTCTGCAAGCATGGAATTAAGTGCATGCACTCTGCAGCATTAAATGTTACATAAATAAATAGTCACTTCTTTTCAATTAGTTCTTTTACTTGAAATCGGTTCTGCCTGTATTCGTAGATATGGTTTATACGGTGTTCTTGCAAAAACTAAATAGCCCAGAGCAGGCCGATAGTATCAGAGCCCTGAATTCAAATTCAAGAAAAGATAAGTCTTGGATAAGACTTGTGTGATAAGCTATGACGTGAGTCAAGAAAGTTGTAATCTGTGCCTTTGATGAACAACCCAGATTGTCCATGGTGGGAGGTTGGAAATCATTTTCGAACTTCTGTAGACCTGGTTGTGTCAGCACAGATAATATTGACATCAAGGTATTACCACATGGCTGCTTCTCCAGGAATACTGCTGCCTTTTTCAGTTGGGCTAATAATAATATTCAATAATGGCATTAAAACTTGATTAATTTCAAGTTTTCAAATCATAAAACTTAATTATAGATACAATATTTATTTTATAACAATAGTCTCTTTACTTATATATAAAGTTCATGAAGATAAATTTATATAGCTGTCTATTTTTTTATAGCATTCATATTTCTGGTCTGTCTCAGGAGACGATGGAATCTACTAGGGTGTCTAGCTAGTACTTGTTACAGACACCTGCTCAGACACATTTGTGTTTCTTCAAAACCCACAGAGCCAAATTGTGGCTGAAACTTCAAAATTACTGGGTAAAGCTTAGGGCTCTACTTAAATACACTGGTCCACTCATAAAACATAGGGAAATTATTTGGGGGGGAAAAATTTTGTATGTTACTTTTTTGTGTGTTACATTTTTGGAAATTGTGTCACTATGTTACTTTTTTCTGTGTTACTTTTTAGGAAATTATTTTTGTAGATCAATATACTTTGTTAGGCCACAATGCTTGTCAAAATAATTTTTTTAAAAATTGATTTTTTTTTTATCGTTTTAGAATGAGGTTTTTGTTGATAATATTGAAATGGTGTCAACTTGATTCCTGATTATTACTGAAACTTAGCCGTTTGTTTACAGATGTCAAGTTTGAAACAGTGCTGATATCTGTGTATGGAACAGACATTTTACAAAAAGATTTTCATCCTGGGTATGACAATAAACTACATCTGGCAGCAAGGCCTCTGATCAGAGATTGGAGATTTTGAGGATTGTGGAACCACCCCTTAACTGCTGTTGTTCTCAGGTACAACCTGATCTGGGGTGGTAGCACCTGTTAGAGCTAGGATTCCAGCTATGGACAAATAGTTAACCCTCAAACCGTGGTCAAACACTATGAAAGTATAAAAATACGTTTTTATAGTGAAAAAACACCAGAAATGCATTTTCATAGTAAAAAAAAAAGTGACAGCAATAAATTTTTGTAAAACAAAAAAAAACAAAAAAAATCAAAAAAAAATTACCAGCAATAAATTTTTGTAAAGTAAATTACAAATGCTCCCATTGGGAATCTCAAATTTTGTAATTTCCAACCTAGGAATCTCCAACCAGAGAATCTAAAAATTTGGGAATTTCCAACCTGGGATTCTCAAATTTAGGAATCAAATTTCAGCATAAAATGACTCATAAGCTTAGGACCAACTTAAAAAAATATCCAAATGTTGGACAAATTTTGTCTTTATTTTCACCAGAAATTAAAGCAAACATTGAAGGGCTCAGGATTAGACATAATAGACATTATCTGTTATATTTAATAATGTATGTTTAAATAATGATCTGCTGCCCCAATACACTATATATATATATATATATATATATATATATAAATAAAAAGAAAGAACAGTAAGATATAAAATCTGGAGTTCTTATAGATATTTTTATTTTTACACAATGGAACTAATGTCTTTGATTTAATAACAAAATTAAATTCGAAGATTTTAGCTTCCATTTTTGAAACATGGTTATCACTGTGTAGCGAAAAAAACCTTTTAAATCAGTTAATTTATAATTGATTTAAAATATGGGTTTAGCGAAAAACCTATATTTTAAATCAATTAATTTATAATATTAATGCTCTGTAAATTTACATTGAGCACTATTGTGTAAAAATAAAAATATCTATAAGAACACCGGATTTTATATCTTACTGTTCTTTCTTTTATATATATATATATATATATATATATATATATATATATATATATGTATATGTATATGTGTATGTGTATGTGTGTGTGTGTGTTTTATTTTAAGAAAATATTTTAAACAATTAATTATTTGGCATTTGGTAATAAATTAAAAATTTTTCTTTTATATAGTAATGTTCACCTAATACAAGGCCAAAGAGTCACTCAAGGTAGTGAGTTACTGTGTGGTCTTGTATGAGCACAAGAAAAGGTATGAAGTTAAGTTACCTGGGGATTATGCAGTTAACCTAAGACTTGAAAAGTTCAAGATTGTATTGATTGGAAAAAGCATCCTGGCCACAAAGCAGCAGTACTTGAGAAGAAGCTGTCTGAGTGGAACTTCAAACTAATAGAATATAAGGGGAATAAGGATGATTCACACTTGTGTACGAGGCATGGCAGTTCTTAGTTGTAAGGTTCAAGGAATGTAGATCATCAGAGCACATGCCACAGAAATAGTGATATAGCAGCGAGGGGCTCATAATGCTTTATCTGTGGGATAGGGGGTGTAGGGTGGTAAATAATTCATCACCTACAAGTTTGTGTAGACATTTTAGAAGACTATCAAGACAGGCAAGTGAGGACTGGGAAGCTCCAGCCCAGGTATGGTATCAATACTCCATTTTTAGTTTGATCACTAAGACATGCACAAAACAATATATACATATATACACATGTCCCATGCAAAGAATAATATATATCTACACAGTGAGAAGAGTGTAAGGGGGAAACAAATAGGAAAGGCCTTATATATAATATGGAGATTCTTCTGTACTTTTAGAGAAGCCATGATAAAGACTCCAGATTCAAACAGGCTGAATTTATCTACTATATCCCAGGCTAGGACATATTCCACAAAGAGGAAACAATGATTCTTGGGGTTTCTCAAATTGAGGATTGTGAGTCAGAGTTTCTTTCTATATCTGGGAAAGATATTAAGAAGACAAACATTGCTAGAGTGCTACAAGCTATAGGAAGATTGTGGAGAGCCATGATCGCTACATTGTGAAAACCAGCACAGCACACAAAAGATTGTTTTTTAAATAGCTGTAACAATTTTTATACAATATTTCAGTTGGTTTACAAACTAAGAGGTTGCTTTTCTTAGCTTGGGTCCCTCATGGCCCGAGCAGAGACTAAACCTGCCTCCACAGGAGCTTACAAGTCCATGGAACCATTTCTCATTGGGTATATATATTTCCCAGATATAGAAAGAAACTGTGGCAGACATGATGAGGTAGAACTTGGGACGAGCACAAACGGTTCCGACTTGCCTTTTCCCCGCCAAAAAAGAGCCCGTATTTGCTTAGCATGTAGGGCTACTGCAGTTGAAATGAAGAAGAAAAAGAAAGCCCTTACCGCTCTGCCGTAATCCGTCCTCGGCCAGATAACGTAGAAGAATAAGGGGAGACTTGCATCGCCTTTTTATGCAATGAATATGCAATGCATTATGGGACAGGGACGCAATGAATTATGAGATCGCATGAAGACGCAAGGGATTATGGGTATATGGACAAATATAAAAGCACCTAGTTTTTCACAGTTCGGCAGAAGCTTGGAGGGACGTTCCCGGTTGGCGGCTGGAAAAAGTCTGTTTGTGCGATTTTGAGACGGAACGACTAGAGGTTGGATTACCAGTTGGGAGAGCTCGAATTTACTCGCTGGTGGCCGTTTTTCTTTTTATTTTATCACAGAAACTCTGACTCACAATCCTCAATTTGAGAAACCCCAAGAATCATTGTTTCCTCTTTGTGGAATATGTCCTAGCCTGGGATATAGTAGATAAATTCAGCCTGTTTGAATCTGGAGTCTTTAACATGGCTTTTCTAAAAGCACAGAAGAATCTCCATAAACTCTAATTGTTGCTGTTATTGAGCTGGTAGGTAGAATATGTGTATTGTTATGAAGATTCTTATTTTCTTTTTAAATTCAGTTAATTATTTAATTATTGACAGAAGGTATATGTTTTAAAATTTGTCACTCTCTCCATACAAAAAAGGAAATTGTGTACTAAAAAAGCTAATTTGTAACAAATTCTTTTTATAGATCTATCAAATTTAATGAGCATTTTCTTTTGCTGATTTCTGTTTCCAATTTAGATAACTTTCATCCCTTCCCAGTTTTCCAACCTTGGAATTTCAAGTTTGGGAATCTCCAACTTGGGAATCTAAAATTTAAGAATCTTCTATCTTGGAATCTCCAAACGGTAAATCCCAAATTTTGGAATCTCCAACTTGAGAATCTCAAATTTGGGAATTTACAACCCTAGAATCTTAAATTTGGGAATTTACAACTTGGGAATCTCAAATTTGGGAATTTACAAATTGGGAATCTCAAATTTGGGAATTTACAAATTGGGAATCTCAAATTTGGGAATTTACAAATTGGGATTCTCCAATCTTGGAACCTCCAAACAGGGAAACTGCAACTTGGGAATCTCAAATTTAGGAATCTCCAAGCAGTGAATCTCAAATTTTACAAAACTCCAACCTCGGAATCTCCAACCTTGTAATCTTAAATTTGGGAATCTCCAATCTGAGAATCTCAAACCTTGGAAATCCAACCTCAGAATCAAACTGCTAAATCCTGTTCTCCTTAATTTTCTTTGTTTGTTTCCCCACTTTCTTTACTGCTTTTTTATGCTATCTTCTTCATACACAGTCCCCAAATAGCCACCTTGTTCTCCACCTCCTGCTAATATCCTTGAAGGTATCACCATCAACTGTTTGTCATTAATGATCTTTTCACTAGCAATTACAGCCCTAAAATGGGTTTGTTTTATCAAATGATCCTCGGAACCCTGCTGTAAGTCTCTCAGAATTCCCTTTCCCTACCAGTTTTAGAACATTTTTATGACAATTTAATTCCCCCCCTCTTATTTCTGGTGGTTACTAACAATTCAACACCAATTATCCAAATCTCTAATTTTCCTTTCATCTGAAAGGAAATCCATTGATTTGGAAACGTGTAGATCAAGAGACTTTTCTATGAGATCAACTTTTCTAGGAGACCAAAAGATACAAATTATGAAAAAGTATCAATCTATTTAATAAATCAGTTTTAATTTTGTTTTTATTTTTTTGTGATTGATTAGTCTTTTTTACAGATTATCAACACTTTTGGGGGTTATTTAAAGCTGAAGCAAGTGAATATTGCATTAACATCTTTTTTTTTTGAGATGACAATTTTTTCAGATGCAAGTCCTCCTATTTAACCCATAGCTGAGAGGAGAAGAAATGGATCCATAGCTTTCTCAAGGGTATTTGCACATAGGTGAATATAATGAATTTAACTGGAATTTGAACTCAACTCTGCTTTCTCATTTCAATCCACAATCCATTACGCTACCCGCACATCCTCAGTTGAATGGGACACTTATTTTTCAGCATAATAGTTAACAAGTTGGTCTGTGTGTTTCTTTATATACACAGACTGGTCTGGTCTCTAACAAATAAACAGAAAATATATTAAAATATTTGTCAGATTTAATTCATTTCATATAATATGCTATCATTGTTTATGTTAGATATGACAGATCAAGAATAATCGGTGAAGGTGTGTGTTTAAAAGCACTAATTTGAGCCTTGCTAACCGGAAGGTGTCGGTGGCTGAACAGTCATAGCACATCAGGCTTAATGATGGTCCTGTATAGGATACAGTTTCAATTCCTGTCAGAGAAAGCATAATTTTTTTTTTTTGTTTACAAAATTTCTCAAACATTTAGGCAGGTAAATGTAATTAATAATGTTTAATTAAAAAACAGAGCATTTACTCAAATAAGTGTATCCATAACAAAAATCGTATAAACAGAAAAAATGTGTGTGTGTGTGTGTGTGTGTGTGTGTGTAAAATTTGCCTATCGTCTAGTTCACACTCCTCTCCAGTCTTTTAAACAGGAGTAGAGGTTCACCTTTGTTTCCTGTTTAGGATTGGGTTTCCGGTTCCTTCTAGTCTACTTCAATGTCTCCAACTAAATTCTGAAATTTTATTCACTAATTAAATCTAGGCCTCTTCAAGTCTAGAATTAGCTACGTTTCTGGTTATCTTGCCCTTTCTTATGCTAATACAATTCCACACAGTAACTCTCTACCTTGAGTGGCCCTTGAGCCTTGTATTGAGTGAACATTAGTAAATTTAAAGTTTAGCATCCCAGCATTTTCAGTGGTTTCCTCTCAATGTGTTATCATACCCAATTTTTTTTGTTTATATTTTCATCTCCTTGTTTTATATATAATTCCATCGGTAAGAGCATTATTTTAGTCTGACTGATGAAGTCCTTTTGAAGGATGAAACGTGTTTTTCCATTTTGACATTCAATTAACCCAAACAAAGAAGTCTTAAAGAAAATAGAAACAAATCTGACACATATACACAGAATCAGAAAAAGAAATTTCTTGAAAATATAATGAAAAAAGAAGGCTTGGAAAATCTGATGCTCACAGGTCATCCCAAAGGCAAGAGACAGGATGAGGCAGTACACAACTTGATGAGCTTGTGTGGGATGGTGACAAGACAAATATTACTAAGAACTACAAAGGATAGAAAGCTGTGGAGAACCATGATCATCCATGTTCTGAAGGATCATGGCGAATAGAATAAGATGATGATGATCTCCAAGTATTATATATTATCTTTTCTCTCTTTTTATTTATGAATTTATGGTTCAGTTCACTTTTGGGTGGGGCTTCAAATTTTATCTTGTTAATACATTAAGAAAATAAATAAAAACAAAACCAAAAATACACAAGGACTTCAGATAAAAGGTTAACAAGTACTGGGAACCCTTAACCTGATTCTAATTTTATTCATAAGAAACCCCTTTTGCCATTAGCCTATGAAGTAAAAGTGGAAAAACCCCCCCCCCAAAGTTTGAATCTCTTGTTCTTTGTTTTCCCTCTTTAAACTGTATGAAGAGGATTGTTATTCTAAAACTAAACACATGGAGTCTTCCACTTATAAGTTTTTATAGCTAATATCTGACCCAGTTATATATTTACCAAGTTTACCCATGCCATCAAAAATGATGGCCCATATAAAATTGGGATTTTGTTAACTCATTATTATTGGGTGTTGTATTGCATTGTTCTACGACACATGATCAGTAGTCAACTTCTGCCTGTTTGTTAATTTATATATATATATATATATATATATATATATATATATATATATATATATATATGCAGGTGTGCAGAAAAATAGGAAAGAACACGTTAGGTAGATAATCCAGTGTTCCTTAGTATTTAGCTTTATTTTCAAAAGGACAGTGCTCCATACAGAAGTAGAGCTTATATTATAATAATATTTCTAGTTTTTAAAAAGGACGAAGCACAGTGGAGTAGTGGATAGCGGCTTGGATTGAGTAATCTGAGAGCTGAGTTCGAATTCCTGTTGAATCCATTACATTCACTTATGTGCTAATACCCTTGGGAAAGGTATGAATCCTCTTCTTCTCCCCCCAGCTATTGGTAAATAGCAGGACAGACTGGGTTCTATAGCCTTGGATGGCAACTGGTCTAAGGGAAGGACAACTCTGAATTCAAAACCTGCAGAAGACCGTCTGGGGACCTTGTGGCACATAGTGCATTGTCTCTGTATTGGCCCTTCAAAAAGTGTGGTTGGTTCTGCACAAAGCCTTCCCCACTATAATCAAATCATATGTTCTAGTATCTGGGCTGTCAGTTCCTAGGAACTGAGCTGCTTGACCCTCATAAGCCGAATATGATGGGTGAGTCCACAATATATATATATATATATATATATATATATATATATATATATATATAGGTGACTATACTCGTGTCGAAAAACCTTTGAATTCTTGATTTAACAATAGCCAAATCAATCTCGAATGGAAAGAATGGTTTTAAAAAAGAAAGAGCCAGGAACATGAAAGTGTCAAAAATAATCACACAGATACAGGTTCAAGGCCCAAAGAAAAAACCCGATACGAGTAAACAACTAACTAAAGAGCTCGATACAAACGTAGAGCAGACCTAGTTAAAACCTAATGTGCTAGACAAACCTACCACGGTTTCACTTAAGCAGATCGTCAGGGTCAGCTGGCTCTGATGATCTGCTTAAGTGAAACCTTGGTAGGTTTGTCTGGCTCATTAGGTTTTGACTATATATATATATATATATATATATATATATATATATATATATTGCATACCTACAAAATACTAACTACAATACAAGGTGTGTGTGTGTCTACATAGATAAATCAATAAGATTATAGCCTAATAGAAAAAAAAGATTTTATTTTATCAACAAATATTGTTCAACATAATCTTTGTCAATGCACTTAATCCACTGATCATAAAGATGAAGCATTATACAGTGAAAATTTCAGATCAAAATTGTTAATGACTGATCAGGTATTAGATTTATTAATCTTCACTTGTGTATAACAATTATTACCTAAATATGTAGTAATTCTGTTGGGGGATAATTTTCTTACTTAAAATAAATAAAAATCAATCCCTCTTTTTATGTCCAAAAGAAACTTATATTAACAGTAGTTTTTCTTTTGTTTTTTGTTTTATAACCATTTCATCCCAAGTAAGGAAATAAAGCCACCATGACACAAGTGGTTTACTGAGTGTGGGCAAATCTGAGAAAAAATACACTATTAAGGAGAGAAGACAATAAAAGAACAGAAGTTAAGGAGACAAAAAATAACGACTGACGTTGCATTTAAATTTTGTTGATTGGAAAGCTGGAAAAGAGTTCTACAAGTGAAAGGTGTGAGAGAAAAAGCTATCAGCATAGAACTTATGATTATATCTAGGAATTTCAACTGTAAAATGGTGAGACCTAACTGATAATCTAATACTACACTTAAATTCATAAAATCTAGGTACCAAAGAGGGAAGATTATCAGAACAATTACCATGAAAATAATTATAAAAAAGGCACAGTGAAGCCATGTTACCAGTGACATAAAAATTGATAACACTCCCAGCACATAATATAACAAAAATATATAACAAAACAGATTGTATTTATGCTACATGTCTACAATAGTTTGAAAAGAGCACTATCTTATATATATATATATATATATATATATATATATATATATATATATACACACACACACATATATATATATATATATATCAACAGCAGGTAATGTAAATTTCACCAAGATGTCTATAACAACAAAATTGTTTAAAGTCATATGACCAAGAGAAGGGTTTGAACCTGGAATTGTTCAAAGTCATATGTCCAAGAGAAGGGTTTGAATCCAATTCCAGTCTCAAGACGTTTTTATTCCTTTAAAATATTTCTATTCATAAAAGGACCTCATTTTTTATACTATTAGAAGGCTCTTATTTTTTTGTGTGTATCTTTATTTACAAGTCGTTTATTCACAATGCCTCCATTGTAACCTGGAAATATCACATATGCTTTATTATCAGAAGACACTTCTTATCTTACAAATAGACAACAAACTTGTCCCTCTATTTTCTTCTTGAGAGATAACATGAGAGTCATTTGTAGTGTACTTTAGTTTCTATAAAAGGAACTTTCTAATAAACAATAAAGGCATTGTTGTAAGCAATTATGGTCCCAGAAATGATTACTGGTAATCTTGGAGTTCTTTTTATTGGCTGCAAAAGGTCAAGTTTTGAATAAAGAATAAGATTATTTAAACAGTGATATTAAAGAGGTTATCAAAGAGCAGGGTGGTTTGTCATTTGGGGTTAAAGTTTATTCTTCACAACCAATTTTCTTTTTCAATCACTAACTCCTCAAAAGACTAAAATTACAAAAATATCTACAGAACCAGATGGAGATTTGTTTCTTGGATCAGCAAAAAAGTAAAGAAATCTCAACAAAAATAATAATTAAAAAAATGGTATGCAAAATATACAGCTGGAGAAGAAATCTCGACAATTATTATAAAAGGGTCAAAGTAACAAAAAAATGAAGATACTCATTCAAATAATTCTTGATCCACCTTGCAACAAAAAAAAAAAAAAATTAATCGCTTTTACTTTAAAAGTAAGATTAAGTGCAAATGCTTGCAAAAAGGTGCGACTCAACCAAGATATATATATATATATATATATATATATATATATATATATATATATATATATATATATATATAAGATGACTACAATTTAATGCATTACAAGGTGAGCAGGATTTTTGTGAAGAAAGTACTTGGTAGAGAAATAAAGCAAAAAACAGTCAATAAATTAATAAAAGTTCAGTTGTCTTAACTATCAACCAACTTCAAAGTTTTACAGAACACTGCTCCTCAGGGTCAGAGGTTCCAATAAATCTATTGAATTATCATTGGATATCATATTTATATTCTACATAATGTTTCATATATATTTCATATAATATATGAATTTTCATATATATATATATATATATGTGTGTGTGTAAAACCATACCATGGGTTGACCCAAGCCTTGTGAGTGAAATTGGCTAGATGAAACCCTTGGGGGTTGTTGATAGCTGTGCTAGCACAAAGGCACAAGTCATTATGACCGAGAGTTTGAGTGTGCTGGCCTTGTTCAGATTGTTGATTATGCTAGATAACATGCTCTCTCCCAGAAACTGTATCTAAGGTCTGATCAGCATAGTTGCAGTATAAACCACAGGTTAGATCTGTGGGTATTGAACAAACACAAATGTGCCTGAACAAGCGTCTGTAATAGGGATTGGCTAGCCACCCTAATAGATGGGTATCCTTGAATACAAGTGGCCAGCTATTATTATTTTTTTTATGTATAATATATATATATATATATATATAAAGCCTATATACTTTAAATACTTCAGTATGGATCAGTTATAGCAAATTTAGTACAGAAGATAAGGAAATTGAACACAGAATAGGCTGCACTAGAGGTAGTTTCACCCAACATTTTTAACCCCAAAACTTGAGTCCTGTTCTTAAACAGCCTTGTCAGGTTGAGACTTTCATATAGATGTCATACATGGCATCAAACGCTTTCAGAAATATCTAAACTGTCGGATATATAACATCCACTTTCTAAGATCAATGGTTAAAAATAACTTTGAGCAAATCAAGCCAGTGGGTCTTCGTGAAGACTATCCTTCTTTGAACATTGTGAACTGGCACTATACAATCACAAAGAACTGTACAAAATAACAGAAACCACATATCACTTGAGGACTTTCAACAGCGGCAACAATTCAAATGGGTATCACTTGTAACTCAAAGAGAAAATAGTTACATAATCAATATGCTGATATTCCATACTACTTCTGATAAAAGATTAAGATGAAAGTCCCTGTCAATACTGGAAAGGGTAATAACAGCTACTTGAGAAACCTATTTTCTTGAAAAATTGTTTGAAAAGATTTTATATAATTCAACTGAAAGCAGCATTAGCTGCTTGGTCAATGAATACCAAAAGTTTCCTTCGAAGGAAAAGGCTAACATTATCAAGCCTTTTACTAATCACCAATGCTAGAAATGTATTTTTCTTGAAAGTTCACAGAAATCTCAAAAGTAAATCTCTTAATCATTTAAGAATAGGAAAGAGAAAAGAATAGGAAAGAGAAAAAAAATTTGATACTTTATATGATTATTATTATTATTAATTTTTTTTTACTAAGGTTCACCTAACATAATTCCTAAGTGCCACTCAAGGTAGAGGGTTACTGTGTGAAGTTGTATTATATTGAGAAAAGGCAAAATAACAGGAAAGATAGACAGTTAATTCTAGACTTGAAGAAGCCAAGATTTAATTAGTGAATAAAATTTCAAAGTTAAATCGGAGACACAGAGTTCAAGTAAATTTAAAAGGGGCTGGAAATTCAATCCTAAACAGGAAACAATGGATGAACCTCTACTCCTGTTCAAAAGGACTGGAGAGAGGAGTGTGAAACAGACAACTGAACCAGGCTATCTACTCTTATTGTGAGAGGAACAAAAAAAAAATAATTACTGAATAAAATTTCAAATTATTTCAGGCAGAAATGTCAGTAGTAGTACACTTTGGGAAAGGTATCAATCCATTTTTTCTTCTCACACCCAGCTATGGATGATATAGTAGAGCAGAATGGGCTCCTCAGCCTTGTTTGGCAACCAATCTAGGAGAAGGACAACTCTGAATTCAAAACTAGTTGAGCATAAAGCAGTTAACCCCATCCTGTAAAAACCTACTTGCCAGGGAAACTACAGCAGCAGCATCTAACATGTTGAGAATTGTGGTCCCATATACTTCAGTGGAGTCTATGGGACCTGAACAAGTGAGAATTTTGTGCATTCCTTTACTACCATATCAAAGAGTTATTTCAGTTTCCTGTCTGAGTCTGCCATGAACACAGTGTCATCTGCATAACTTATATCATTAACATTATATTCACCTATGATAAATCCAGGGAGGTTAAGATAATTCAGGATAGTCTCACTTATCAAGTTGAATAAACCCAATAGACACAGAGTGCAAACTATGTTAGATGTTTACCTACAGACAGCACACTGTGGTAGATGCTTACCTGTGGACTGTATGCTGTGATAGATGCTTACCTGCAAACTGTGGTAGACGCTTACCCACAGACTGCATACTGTAGTATACTCTTACCTGCAGAATGTGCACAAACAAAAACAACTGATGCAATGTGACAGCCACGCAATCTACTATCTTAAGGTCGTTGGTCATAAGAATTTCGAAAATGGAAGGAATTCAGAAATCTTGCAAGCAATATAAAATCAACGCATTTTAACCAAACCACAAACTGCATAGTTTAGATAAAATGAAAAATTTGTATCAAACTGTAAAAAAAAATCTTCTGTTAGAAAATCTCTTAAAATTTATAATGGCTCAAAAGCAGGAAGTGTTCTAGACAGCACAAAGTCAAGAGCATGTTTGATCCCATCTAAAAACTAGGGTTTTATGTGCAGGCAAATCCGTCTTACTTTGAAGTGTGGTACAAAACAATTCACTTAAACTTAGTTCAGCTTTGTAAATAGGACAAAAAAATTTGCTAGCAAAAAAAAAAAAAAAAGATAATGTCAAAAGGTGAAAGTTCAAAAAATATTTTCTTTCAATTTCATTTCAGCATTCTACCGAACTGGGTTGTTTAACAAGGCTACTTTTTCACATTAAGTATTACTAAATGCTAAATTTCACTACTTGCGACTTTTGGAGCTACATCTAAAATAAGCAGAGTTAACTTAAGCTACTAATGAAAAGAAACTAAATTCAAAATCTAGAAGCAATGGATGTGTCTATATCTCTGAGATGAGGTATTACGTACACTATTTACATTATTTGGACTATTGTCCTCATCTTTGTTGCCATATTTATCACAATGTTTCGGCCGTTGTACACTTCGGCCTTCTTCAGGTGGTTGGAATGGGGAACTGAACCCTTTATTTCGCTTGCTGGGGTAGACTGTTCTAGTTTCACATGCCATGTCTAAGGACACATGGTACAGTGGATAAAGGCGTTGGTTAGATCCAGTGACAGGACCCAAATAGTTGTGAGTTCAATACCTGGTTAAGGTAGTGGAGAACTTGAGAGGTGAATTTACAGGAGGTAACTGATAACTGACATCCATTAAATATGGCATATGGAACTAGAACAGTCTAACCCAGCAAGTGAAATAAATGGTTCAGTTCGACATTCCAACCATCTGAAGAAGGCCGGAGCGTATAACAGCCGAAACGGTGTGATAAATATGGCAACAAAGATGAGGACAATAGTTCGAATAATGTAAATAGAGAAGCAATGGACTTTCAAATTTTGTCCAATTCAGTACTTGTAGCCAAATCTGATAACCTTGCAGGTGGATCATTCGTATTTTACTAATATTAACACAGGTGGGCATTAAATAGGGATTAGTTTTGCTCTACAAACATGCAATAAACAGATCCCTTGCTTTTTTGCCATAGTAGATTCTAGGCATACTTCTATTCTAGAAAACATAATTGCAGGAAAGAATGCCAGATTTGGGTTATTTATTTTTAATTTCACTATTTACGACTTTTTAAGCTACAATTTTTTTTATAACCGAATTCATCCAATGCAAGGCAGTAAAGCCACTAAGACACAGGGGGTGGGGTTACTGGGTGTTGAAGAATTAGAAAACAGAAACATAACTAAGGAGTGAGAACAATAGAAGAGTAACGAGGAAGACAGTAGATAATGATTGACATTGCAATTATGTTATTGAAAATTTAAGTTGACTGGAGAGCATGGAGTCAGAAGAGAGTTACACAGGCAACAAGTGTGAGAAAAGAAACTGTTAACATAACGGTTATATCTAGCCAACTCAACTCTTAATCAGACCACATCAACAGTCTATACCCTTTCAAGTTCAAGTTGGGACTAAGCAAGTTCATAATGAAATAGCTAAGTTCAAAATGGAATAATCAAATTTAAAATGGGACTAGTCAAATTCAAAATGCAATAGTGTTGTGGTAGGATCCACCTAATCTGCATAGCGGAGTATCGACAATATAAATATGGTCGGTACCGGAAGACAGGGAGGCTAATCTCGAGATCCAACTAGAGACTCTGCCCGACTGCGACTTAGTCAACACATTCTCCAGGAACGGTCTTCCCAGAAATATACAGAAATACTAGATGTAAATATTGTGTACACTTTCTTGTCATAATACATTCTTGTTCTAAGTACATTTTGTGTTGCATTATTATTCCATGCATTAGTCGAGATTCAACAATGAGTCAAGACTCAACAAATAGTCAAATTTAAATTGGGACATAGCAAATTCAAAATGGAATTGTCAAATTCAAAATGCGACTAAGCAGATTTAAAATGAAATAAGCAAATTTGATTTGGGACTTAGCAAGTTCAAAATGGATTAGGCAAATTCAATTTGGGACCGAGTAATTATTTTCCTAAAAAAGGCTTTAAAATTAAATATTTTCATGATAAAATAATAATGTTCAAATAAACTTTATGATTGAAATGTTTTATCTTCCAGGAGCAATCAATAAATCAAGAAAATTCATGAAAGGTGTATGTTTTTTGGATGCAACTTTCTTATGCTTAAAATCTCTCACTATACCTATCTTTTTTCAAGGTCTGTCTTGATATATACATTCAGTATTTCCTTGCTGCTTTTTCTTAGGACTTTCCAGATTTGCCCAGTTGTCCCCCAAATCATTTCATTTTGAATAACTATCTCTTATTCTCTCTTTTTGTAACACTATATACAGTCTATCAATCTCTTTCTTTCTTCTTCTCAATGAAAGTGCCAGAAACTCTAACTTTGACACAAATTAATCCATTCAAGAATAGCCTCTTGTAAGTTGATAGTAAAATCTACACAACGCTATGCTTCAATTTTTAATTATCTGATTTACCACCCAGTTGGTTTTTTAAATCCATGATATTTGTTTATTGAAATATGCAGATAAGTGGAACATTTTTCTTTCTATCATTGTAAATTACAAAAAATGAATACATCCGGCTGTTTGAAATATGAATAGCTTTGTAAGAATGGCATAATTGATATACGTTTCCACCACTAACATCAAAAGTCCTAATATATACCAGGGTATACTACAGTTATGTCTTGTCTCATTAGAGCTTTGTCAAAGATTCACAGGGACCATCTTCTGAAGGTCATTTTCATGTATAAGTGACATGCTTCCGATATAAAGAAGAAACATTAATACATACGCACATATGTATTTATGCATATATATTTCTTTTAGTTTCCAAGATGTTCCGCCAACTCTCTCCACTGTCCATATGAATTAAATGCTGTCAAGATTTGACTTCTTTTCATTTCAAACTCATTCTTCATTAGATGTTTTCTATGCAATGATAGTGTAATAATAGTAGGCCGTGTAGAACTGCTGTTTAACTATTAAAAAAGTCAATTTCCAATCACTACTTATGGAAAAAGATAGATTGTACCAATTTGAACTCACCTAGTCCATAATGAATTTGCTTAGTCCCAATTCAAATGTGCTTATATCATTTTGAATTTGCTATGTCCCATTCGAAACTTGTCTATTTCATTTTGAATTTGCTACATCCCATTCGAAACTTGGCTATTTCATTATGAACTTGCTTAGTTCCAAAACGACTTTGATTAGTTCCAAAATGACTTTGATTAGTCCCAAATTGAACTTGAAATGGTATAATATTGTGCTTAAATTTATTGAGTCTAGGTACCATAGTGAAGAACTCATATGAACAATTACTATGAAAGTATTTATAGAAAAGGCACAGGAGGCAACATTATGGCAGTGAAAAGTGACTGAAGCCAAGATGCCAGGTCAGGACCAATAATATTACTGATTCTTTGGATTTTATCAAGGGATACTACTTAAAATCAACTCAATAGTATTTTTAATCATTTCACCCCCAAGCTAGGCAATAAAGCCACTAAGATACAAGGGCTTATGGAGTATGAGATTATAGAAGAAAAAAAAACATTATTAAGGAGTGAGAACAATAAAAGAAGAGGCATTAAGACAGAAGATAACAATTGACACTGCATTTAAATTTTTGAAGATCAAAGTTGACTAGAAAGCAAGAAGCTGGAAGAGAGTTTTACAAGCAAGAAGTGTGATAGAAGAAACTTTTAGCATAGAACTTATAGTTACATCGAGCCATTTCAATTGTACAATGATGAAGCCACCAATCTAGTGCTACACCTAAATTCATAAAGTTTAGGTACCATAGAGGAAAGTTCATCAGAAAAATTATCATGAAAATATTTATAGAAAAGGAACAAAGAAGCTATGTTACAGTGTTGGAACAGTGACTGAAGCTGAGATGCCAGCTCAGGACAAATAACATTACCAATCCAAAATTTAATAATGCTGGGCTTTCAACTTGTAGCCCAATTCACTGCTTATAGACCACTCAGGAAACCTTGCTTGTAGACCATTTATTATTGAATAACAAACATGTGGATATTAAGTTGTGATTGGTTTTGTTCTACGAACAAGTAATAAACAGATTCCTCATTTTCTGCCATAGCAGACATTTGTCTGTTATACACAGGTGAAGATCTATAAATCTGTTACCTCATCAGTTATTAACATAATTTTGATCTGAAATTTTCGCTGTATAATGCTTCACCTTTATGATCAATGGATTAAGTGCATTGACACATTTTTAATTTTGAGCATTTTTAGGCAAATATTTTTGTCAACAGTTGAATTTTGTAAAATGTGTGTGTGTGTGTGTGTATATATATATATATATATATATTGATAATATTAGTGGTAAATATACACATAAATATGCAATCATATATCTAAAATATAAATATACATACATACATATATGCATAAAAAATGATTCCAAGAGGATAGAATCCAGGTAGAACTCAATGTCCAGGACAGAGTTATATATATATATATATATATATATATATATACATACATACATACATACATACATACATTTTTGTATGTTGAACAATATTTGTTGAAAAAATAAAATCTTTTTCCTATTAGGCAATAATCTTATGGATTTATCTATGTAGACACACACACACACACACACACACACTAGTATTTTGTAGGTATACAAAATATAAGATATAATTAATTCAAAATACTGACCTTTACGCTACCATGGTTTCTACTAGAGTGATACCATCAGGCAGTAAGTTTATGTGTTTCATTTCAAAGATTTGCATATGTGTGGGCAAGTGGGAGGGAAAAAGAAGACATACTGCAGGATGATATCACTCTGGTAGAAACCGTAGTGTAAAGGTTGGCGTTTCAAAATGCTTATATCTTAAACTGCCCTACATTTTCGTATTTTGAAAATTGTATTGAGCACATTTTTAATTTTGAGCATTTTTAGGCAAATATTTTTTGTCAACAGTTGAATTTTGTAAAGTGTGTATATATATATATATATATATTGATAAAATTACTGGTAAATATACACATACATATGCAATCATATATCTAAAATATAAACATACATACATACATATATGCATAAAATATAATTCCAAGAGGATAGAATCCAGGTAGAACTCAATGCCCAGGACAGAGTTATATATATATATATATATATATATATATATATATTTATTTTTGTGTATTTTGGCAGCAATCTTTCTTTCATGTACATTTCATTGAATACAACGTACAAGATGCTTTGATTTTTTTTTTTATACAATTTCTCATGCGATCTAATAATGTTTTTCATTTCAGATGATAAATTACATAAAAACTGTCTGAATGTTCTTTTTTTCCAAGCACTTTCAGCTATACATTTAGCCATTTTACAAGGATGGAATATTTTAACTGTTAAATAAGAAATACTTTGTTGCATGTATGTATTTATATAATGTTTTCATTTTTTTTTTAAACATGGTCAAGATATTGTGTCCATGTTCAGTTTTTATATAATTTATCATCTGAAATGAAAAAAAAAATTATTAGATCACATGAGAAATTGTATAAAAAACTAAATCAAAGCACCTTGTCTGTCGTATTCAACAAAATGTGCATATACATATATATATATATATATAGATAGATAGATGATGGACTCTCCTGTTGTTTTCGATGTATGAGTATCTTTCAGTTCAGTTTTTAAGCTTATGTCTTGTATAAGACAACAATCCTACATGGAAAAAGCAAACAAGTCTACACAACGGACATGCTGAAGGGTTGACCGTCATATGGAATGATGTTGGTTCTTAATCCTCTCAGATGTTTGAGACAATTCTTTTCAAAATTAGCTATACCCCTGTGTTTCTCCAGTTTTTCTCGGTTTTCAACAGCGAGTTCAAACTCTTCTGTAGGGATGTTTGCAGCATTTAAATTGCATTTGAGTTTGTCCTTGAAGTGTAACCAAGGACAGCCTACATTACGCTTACCATGAATGAGTTGGCTATACATGAATGAGGATTTTCGGAATCCGATCATCACTCATTCTGATGACATGACCAGCCCATCTGAACTGTGATAGATAGATATGTACATTAAGACAATATGTTAAAGAAATAACACATACATGTATACAAACATCCACACATATGGATATCAATAAAAGAACAAGAACAGGAATAAGAGGATATCAATAAAAAAGAACAAGAACAGGATTAAGAGGATATCAATAAAAAGAACAAGAACAGGAATAAGAGGATATCAATAAAAAGAACAAGAATAGCAATAAGAGGATATCAATAAAAAGAACAAGAATAGCAATAAGAGGATATCAATAAAAAGAACAAGAATAGGAATAAGAGGATATCAATAAAAAGAACAAAAATAGGAATAAGAGGATATCAATAACAAGAACAGAAATAAGAGGATATCAATAAAAAAGAACAAGAACAGGATTAAGAGGATATCAATAAAAAGAACAAGAATAGCAATAAGAGGATATCAATAAAAAGAACAAGAATAGGAATAAGAGGATATCAATAAAAAGAACAAGAATAGGAATAAGAGGATATCAATAACAAGAACAGAAATAAGAGGATATCAATAAAAAAGAACAAGAACAGGATTAAGAGGATATCAATAAAAAGAACAAGAATAGGAATAAGAGGATATCAATAAAAAGAACAAGAATAGGAATAAGAGGATATCAATAAAAAGAACAAGAATAGGAATAAGAGGATATCAATAACAAGAACAGGATTAAGAGGATATCAATAAAAAGAACAAGAATAGGAATAAGAGGATATCAATAACAAGAACAGGATTAAGAGGATATCAATAAAAAAGAACAAGAACAGGATTAAGAGGATATCAATAAAAAGAACAAGAACAGGAATAAGAGGATATCAATAAAAAGAACAAGAATAGCAATAAGAGGATATCAATAAAAAGAACAAGAATAGCAATAAGAGGATATCAATAAAAAGAACAAGAATAGGAATAAGAGGATATCAATAAAAAGAACAAGAATAGGAATAAGAGGATATCAATAACAAGAACAGAAATAAGAGGATATCAATAAAAAAGAACAAGAACAGGATTAAGAGGATATCAATAAAAAGAACAAGAATAGGAATAAGAGGATATCAATAAAAAGAACAAGAATAGGAATAAGAGGATATCAATAAAAAGAACAAGAATAGGAATAAGAGGATATCAATAACAAGAACAGGAATAAGAGGATATCAATAAAAAAGAACAAGAACAGGAATAAGAGGATATCAATAAAAGAACAAGAACAGGAATAAGAGGATATCATTAAAAAGAACAAGAATAGGAATAAACAAAATATTTTTAAAAAATAACAAGAATAATAATAAAAAACAAAGATGAAGAAGAAGAAAAAGAATTATTATTAGACTCATCTTTCATTTTGTTGCTAAAAATAAATAGGTCTTACTGCTACTAGTACTACTACTACTAATAAATAGGTCTTACTACTAGTAGTATTAGTAATAATAATAAATCAACTAACTACATATTTATATGAATATTTTATTTTTAGAACATATTCTGTTTGCCTCATCCAAAAATGACAGATGGAATTTCACGTAAAGAAAAAAAAGAACAATTCTAAATATTTCACATTGAGGTAAATACATATCGACCAAAACGGAAATTATACCTACACATATGATGTGTGTTGTCTCGTTTGCCTGGTTTTCCTTGGTATAAATCCAAAATAGTAAATTCATGTCTTTCTCTTGGTTCTTTAAGCACAGTATTTCATCCATGTCCCTCTCTAAGCAGACACCACTCAGCAACTGACACATTCAAATGGTCATTCTTCAACATGGACACTGGGATGATTCTTCCTTTTACCCCCTGCAATTTGCATACAAAGAAACCCTTTTTCTTTTATTTTTCTTATCAGTTTCATTATTTCCTGTCTTAAAAAAAAGTAAGGAAGTTCTCCCCCCCACCATCCCAACCAAAAACTAATCCTGCTTAAAAACTGTACCAAATATCAACCAATAAAGAAGACCAGGTTTTGTTGGATGGAGCAAGCAAAAAAAACCAAAACAAAACAAAAAAAAAAACCAGGACAGATTACCCACAGCCCTGTTGTCTTGAAGAGTTGTTGAAAAGTTCAGTAAAAATTGAGTTGACCTTCATAACAGATTTTGGATGAAAGAACTATGGCCTCAATTCTTTTTTTTTTTTTTTTTCCACCACTGACGCACCCACTACACACCACAGTTTTCAAACTAAATTACAGAGACTATCTTCTTCCTTATTACCTAGGGGTGGGGCAATGAAAGAAAGAGAGAAGAGAAAATGAGAAGATATGGAGGCTATCATTGTTTCCTGAAACCTGGGAATTCATTTGAACCTTATTCAGGATGTCAGTGAAATAAAAACGAAATATTTCCCTTTCTCGTAAGGTCAGTTTCAGTTTTACTATTGCTGTTCAGTGAGGCTGTAGTGTGGAATTTGATCTCTGATCTTCATGACTGTAGCTGAAGTTACAAAATGCTTAGAAATAATATATTCTGTTTCTAGCTGTTGTTATGACGATTGTCAACTCATTAATTTAACATGACTATTTGAATGCATTAACATACAAATTAAGACAAGTTCTGCACTGATAATTGCCAATTTTAAATTACTATTTACAAATGGAATATTATGCCACAACCCTACATGCTAGCCACCAATTGGCCACTGCATTAGCGTTTACTGCTGGTGGCCTGCTGTCAGACCACCAGCAATCTTGTCTCAGCAATGTTACTACTGGCAGACTGCAAGTGGCCTACCAGTGGCTGCCGGCAGCGGTCTCTAGCGGCTTGCATGTAGGAAACATGAAAAATACATATGAATTATTCTGTTACAAAGTAAAAAATTGAATAAAGTAGATGAAATGAGTAGAATATGTACAAATCACCTGGAAATTTTGTGATCTTATGTCCTTCAATGGCAATAGTTATACATATAGGTATAGATACACATATATAAAAAGGAAATTATGTACACACACACACACAGAGATAGATGTGAACAGTCCGAGAGAGAGAGAGAGATATGAACAGAGATAGATAGTCATTAACAGACTGAGAGGGAGATATATATGAACAGAAAGAGCTTGATATAAGCAGACAGAGAAATATGAACAGAGAGATAGACATGAACAGATTAAGAGAGAAATAGACTTGGATAGATAGATAGATAGATAGATAGATAGATAGATATGAACAGAAAGAGCTTGATATGAACAGACAGAGAAATATGAACAGAGAGATAGACATGAACAGATTAAGAGAGAAATAGACTTGGATAGATAGATAGATAGATAGATAGATAGATAGATAGATAGATATGAACAGAAAGAGCTTGATATGAACAGACAGAGAAATATGAACAGAGAGATAGACATGAACAGATTAAGAGAGAAATAGACTTGGATAGATAGATAGATAGGGACTGAGAGAGTGTGATATGAACAGAATGAGGTAAGATTTTATCAAGGTTATTTGTGCATAAGTGAATCTAACAACAGGAATTAGAACTCAGATCTTTGATTAATAATTTCGAACAAATGAGACAGATATAAACAGACTGCGATAGAGAGAGGGATAGATATGAACAGACCGAGAGAGATAAAGAGATAGATAGATAGATATGAACAGACCGAGAGAGATAAAGAGATAGATAGATAGATATGAACAGACCGAGAGAGATAAAGAGATAGATAGATAGATATGAACAGACCGAGAGAGATAAAGAGATAGATAGATAGATATGAACAGACCGAGAGAGATAAAGAGATAGATAGATAGATATGAACAGACCGAGAGAGATAAAGAGATAGATAGATAGATATGAACAGACCGAGAGAGATAAAGAGATAGATAGATAGATATGAACAGACCGAGAGAGATAAAGAGATAGATAGATAGATATGAACAGACCGAGAGAGATAAAGAGATAGATAGATAGATATGAACAGACCGAGAGAGATAAAGAGATAGATAGATAGATATGAACAGACCGAGAGAGATAAAGAGATAGATAGATAGATATGAACAGACCGAGAGAGATAAAGAGATAGATAGATAGATATGAACAGACCGAGAGAGATAAAGAGATAGATAGATAGATATGAACAGACCGAGAGAGATAAAGAGATAGATAGATAGATATGAACAGACCGAGAGAGATAAAGAGATAGATAGATAGATATGAACAGACCGAGAGAGATAAAGAGATAGATAGATAGATATGAACAGACCGAGAGAAATAAAGAGATAGATAGATATGAACAAACCGAGAGAGATAAAGAGATAGATAGATATGAACAAACCGAGAGAGATAAAGAGATAGATAGATATGAACACATTGAGAGAGTTAAAGAGATAGATAGATATGAACAGACTGAGAGAGATAAAGAGATAGATAAATATGAACAGACTGAGAGAGATAAAGAGATAGACAGATATGAACAGACTGAGAGAGAGAGAGATAGGCATCAACAGACAGATAACTTCACAAAATATAACCAAATCATCACACATCAGATATTTTTTTGAAAAGCTATTTTTTACTGGACTGAGAAATTTTCAACCTTGCATTATATATGCTCTCAATATTTTATATGCATAATTATATACAAATAAAATTATATAAATAAATAAAATTTCTCAAATTTCTGATATATTTCTGCATATACATTATCTCATGACATTCACACATGCAGACCCAAACTCGCAATTTGTTTAGTTTATAATCAAAATGACTCCTTGAAAAACTACATTCCAATTGCCTTGAAAAGAAAATCATGAAAAAACAAAAAAAAACAAAAACAAAATTGTTCAGCTTTTATTCATTTTATTTCATCACATTATTTCTTAAACCAAGGACCTAGGTTCCTTGGGAAACATTTGTCTGATTTTTTTTTTTTTTGCTGTAGTCTTTTCATAAATCTTATAGGCTTCTCCAACTTCCAGCATTTTTTTTGTTTGAGGCCAGTGACAAAAATTCTGACCAAACATTCTTTACCCCATTTTTTGTTTTGTCTTTTGCAATTCTTAAATATTACTTTGTTACTCACTCTAATATCATATGCAACTTATTTTATTTCTTTGCTATTTTATTTCAAAACATCTCTCCTTGCTTTTTAGACATGTAAACCAGTTCCCCTGTGTCACACTTTTTCAATTAAAAGGACACAACTGTTTAATTTTCAATATCTCATGTTACAGAAATTTTGATTTCCCAAGTTTTTATTACTGCAAATGTTTTTGGCAATTTTTTTATGTGATTTTTTTTGTGACAAATCTTTGTGTACGATAACAAATTTTATAACTTGGAAATAAATTTGGGAATAATCGAAAATAATTGCAAAATCCAGCAAAAGTCACCCATGAAATAAAAATAATTGTTTGTATGGAAAGTAAGGACCTACATCAACAAGTGGCAGCAGAAGAATTATTGCTGAACTTTTAAAAGGTAAGATTAAATATCAATGCAATGTAGTAATCAATTTTGAGTTCTTCTGTCGTTTATTGTTGCCTATCACACTACTCCTCCCTACCTATTGTGATGAAGGCCAAATCAAGTGCCCTCTGCAGGAGCTAACTTAAATGTTGCTCAATAGGGTGTCTTCTAAGCTAGTATATATATATATATATATATATATATATATATATATATATATATATATATATATATAGATATAGATAAATAGATAGATAGATTTATTGTTTTACAGCTTAACCCTTTGCAGGTCTTTTAAAGCCAGAAAAAAAATTTTAGATTGTTCAAAATTTTTGGAGGTAATAATGATTTACTGGTACAAGTCCTACTAATTAACCCTTAACTGTAGGGAGAAGAGGTGGATTCACACCTTTCCCAATGGTATTTGCATGTAAGTGAGTAAGTAACACAACTGGAATTGGAACTTGGATCTCCAGTTTCCAATCCTGAGCTGTTATCTATTACACAGCCCCCACGTCCAAACTGACACCACAAGCAGTCACCCATCAAGGTACTGACCAGGCTCGACTTTAATGATCATCCGAGAACCAACGTTTCAACATGATATGACTGGGGTGGTAGTACCTGTTAAGATCCCAGCTATGGGCAACCCCCAAAACAAAACAAAAAATCTATGAAAGTATACAAATAGATTTTTATACTTCTAGACAGGCTTTAGATGCTTTCCTGAAAACTACAATCTTAATCTCTTCAAATCAATGGTCAATCTCTATCTGTCCACCATATCCTCCTAATCATCACTTCCTACTAACTCCATTTTCTTTTATATCATAAGACCTAGGTATGATGATAAACTACATCTGGCAGCAAGGCCTCTAATCGGGAGATTGATGATTTTGAGGAGCCTAGAACCACCTCTTAATTGATATTGTTCCCAGGTCCACCTTGACCTGGGGTGGTAGCACCTGTTAGGGTCCCAGCTATAGGAAAATAATGAACCCCCAAACAAAAATCAACAGTACATTTTTATAATAAAATGAACAACAGTGCATTTTTATAGCAAAATGACAATCAACACTAAAAATATAAAAATACATTTTTATAGTAAAATTACCAAAAATACATTTTATGATCTATAATATAAATATCTAAAAAATATACCTTTACTCAAAGTATAAAATTATATACAAAATATATTCAGTTGAAGCCATAAACTTGCATTTAAAATATTTAGATTTCAGCATTAAATAACCTATAGATGTTGCTATGCGCTAAACAAAATCAACAAACTAACGCAACCCTCTTTACAAAAATACGTCAATGAAATCTGATCTACAAACTGATTTCTTACAAAGAATACTTATTCTATTCACAAAAAAACCTATCCTAAAAATCTTGTCAGCATTAAATAAGCCATTGAGGTTGATATGCTGTAAAACAAAATAAACCAAACCAAACCTTTAGTTCCACAAGTTCAGACCTTTACAGCTAGAGCATGCCATGTTACATCCATAGATTTGAATCACTGCTCAATTTCACTCAAAAAGCTTTTTCTTAAGAACTGTTACCTTTTGTGGAGCAGATTCCCATGTGAATGCTTCCCTGAGCACTACAACTGCAACCACTTCAAATCAAGGGGCAGTTATAATTTATCCTCCTTATCCTCATAATCTTTTCACTTCCTATCACATCCTTTTACATTTATATCACACACTTAACCCTCTACCTTGAGTGAATCTCGAGCCTTGTATGGGTGAAACTTTCTATTGTTTGTCAAATTGACCGAACTCAAATGGCGAAGGTTGATATGCTGTAAAACTAAACAAACCTAATTATAATTATTTTCAAAAGGAAATAATCTGGATGGTCAGCGAAAGTTTGTTTTTTTTAGGGGGGAGGGGGCGGAGAGAAGAGGGAATGAAATGATAACAAAAAGCATTTTAGATTAACCTCATTATTTTTCAGTCAAATAAATCTTTGAAATAAAAAGAAAGCCTTTCATTCCCAAAAGGGAAATGACCCATTTTGGGAGCAGTTCTTTCTAAAGTACACCTTCAATTTGTTTAAAAGAAAAACAATCCTTTTGGGACATGTGAAATGTTTAAAATAAACAATCATTTAATACCTATGCCTTCAAGGAATCCACCGAGGCTAACCTCAATTGTTCAAGTCATAAAAAGGAGTTTAAGCTTCATAAAAAAAAAAAAAAAAAATTAAATAAAAAAAATCTTGGCCCTTCCTCTAAATGAAAAAAAAAAAAAAGAATCAAAAACAGTAGTCAATGACTGCTATTTCAAAACATTCACAAAACTTTTGAAAGTAAATCTCTAATTTGTACTTTGAGATTTGAAATGGTTATAACAGGAAAATCTTTTCTTCTCGTGGAAAATATTTTTTTTACAAAAGTTTCATGAGAAATATAAAAAAAGTCTCAAATACAATTTAACCTCGGTTCTCGAACGTTTCACATGTCGAACAAATCAGTTTTTGAACAGAAAATTTGAGATGAAAATTCCTGTTATCGAACAAAATTTTGGTTCTCGAACAAAATGGCCAACCAAGTTAAGCCATACAGAATAATTTCTGAGTTGACCACTGTGTTGTGTACATTCATGTGTTGTGCTGTGCTTTTCCAATTTTATTGTACTGTGACTTTTTCTCTACATTGATTCCTATTGGAAAAATAGCTTCAGTTTATGAACATTTCAGATTACAAACGATCTTCAGGAATGAATTAAACTCATAAACCAAAGTTCCACTGTATTGAAAAACAAAGATCTAAATTTTCTTTCTAAATTTGTTAAGTTACATTTATAAAAATCATGTTTTTTTTCTATGACCTTCATACAGAAATGCTTTGATGAAGCAAGACTACACAAATTTTTATTATGTTGGCTGTTTTTGCTTAGTGGGATATCAGCCTATATGGGTTATTTAATGCCAAAATATAAATATTTTGTATATAATTTTTTTTTTTTTTCTTTACAGTGTGGTTCACCTTGTGCAAGGCATGGGAGCCACTCAAGGTAGAGAGTTATGTTAAGAGGTAGTTTATACAGATAGAAGGAGAAGATAACCATTAACCCTAGACTTGAACAGGTTAAGATTGTAGCGATCAGGGAAACATCCTCTTGGGAATCGGTTCCACAAAGCAATGGTTAGGCTGTTTGAGTGGAACTGACTTCACACCGATGGAATATGGAGGGAATGTGGGTGGCTTGCTACAATATAAGTGGCATGGTCCTAGCTGTGAAGGTTAGACCTGCCAGAACCAAGGAATGTAGTTCATTTGAGCACTTTCCATGAAAAGAGCAACAGAGCAGCTTGCCACATCCTGCCTGTGAGAGAGAAATTGGGTAGTGGAAAATAATTTGTCACCCACAAGGACTAGAAAACACTTTTGAACTCTATCAAGACTGAAAAGTGAGGACTTGTCACCTGCATAACAGTACTCCAATAATTGGTTTTAGTGATATAAGTGTTACTAATTAACCCATAGTTTGGGGGGGAGAAAAGGTGGATTCATACCTTTCTCAAAAGTATTTGCACGTATGTGAATATAACGAACCCAACTAGAATTAGAACTAGGATCACCAATTAAAAATTCTGAGCCATTATCAATTACACCACCCACATATCCAAACTTGGTATTCTGAAGTGGTCACTCATCTAGGTACTGACCAGGCTCAACATTGCTTAACTTGTTTCAACGTTATGTGACTGTAAGCCACATATTTTGATAAGCAACTGTACAAAAATATAACTACCGTATATTTCATTGAGAGATTTCATTCTTCGGCGTTGTTAGTTAACATAACAAAACATACTTCATGTTACAATGAAAATGGAATATATCATTAATAAGTAATGAGAACAGGTTGTTAAGAAAATTTTATTTTTTTGCTTCATATTAGCTTTCTTTGAATATTTTTACTTTTAATGATTTAAAACATAAAATTCTTTATTATATACAACAATAGAGTTACCGTATATATTCGCGTATCATGCAACTTTTGAAGAGCTAATTTTAAGCGTCCTGGGTAAGACGATAAACTACATCCAACAGCAAGGCCTCTGAACAGGAGGCTTTGAGGAGTATGGGACCACCTTTTAGTTGCTGTTTTTCCCAGGTCCACTCTGACCCGAGGTAGTAGCACCTGCTAGGTTCCCAGCTATGGGCAAATAGTTAACTCTTAATAAAAATCTTGTCGGCATTAAATAACCCATTGTGGTTGATATGCTGTAAACCAAACCAAACCAAACCTAATTTTAAAGCTAATTCCAAAAATATTTAAATATTTTTGAATATAGAAAATCAGAGTTTCAATCTAATAATTTTATATTGGGAATTTTTTAAATGACCCACAGGTGAGTCGTGTGGGACTCTGGGTTGTAAAATGGACTCGGGCACCTAACGACATACTGGTGGGTCATGGGTGATACAAAAACTAGCTATGATATCCTTGCCTCATATATGAAACAATGTTAAAACAAATTCACTTGTACCAAAATTAATTAAGAAATTAATTGGGAACCTGGAACAACAAGGGAAATGAGGCTTGGGAGCCAGCATGTTAAAAAAAATTGTGTATGACATAACTTTTTTCTCTCTTCCAGCTGGAGAGTTCTAAAAAGAAAAACAAATAAGTGAGTAAGATGCAATGTTTGACCTACCTTATCCAAAGTTCCATTAGTAATAATTCTTTGTTGCTTGTACTTAAATTCTCTTCGAAAAGATGGTGGTGCTGTTTGGTAATTACCTGCATGTACCGTTGATTTTGGTAGTTTGTAATATTGAAGTGTGTGCAAAGAAAATGAGGCGACATCTTCTCCATTTTGATCCGAGTCATTTGGGGGTTTTTCTAACAACTGGACAAAATACTGACCATTGATGCAGTTGACCGTATCAGCAGAACTTGACCGTTTCTTCTTGTACTGCTCAGAGCAATATTTCTTGTGCATCCAATCCAAAATGCTTTTTTCAATACAAAGCTGTTGCATTCCATTATGAATTCCAACATGAATAGGAGAATCCAGTGAAAGATTCCTGACATGCGTGTTTAGCAGAGATACCTTAAAGGAATTTCTAGAAGCTCCATATTTTTCTTTGGGGGTGTTTTGGTGTTTTCCATCACTCTGTGTAAAGCTCTTAATTTGTGAAGTTTGTTGAAGATTTTCTGATACTGGTGCTGTCATATCGAGACTATCTGAGGATGCCTGAAAGCAGTTTTCTTTGAGCTTTTCAGGAATTGGAATTTTGCCTTGGCCTGTGGAAATTTTGTCTTTTGCTGTTGTTTGTTCATCTAGAGTTTTAGAGGTTCCTTTCAACCCATTCTGAACTGGGATTTTTGGAGCAGGTTTCTCATTTGACTGGGGTGAATCAAGCACAAGTAAATCTTTTTGTTTGTTTATTGCTGGGATGTTACTGATAATTAAGGAATTGTCTGGACAATTTGTCTTGCGGTTGTTTTGTTTAAGGGAGTTGTTGATGTTATTGTTAGCCCTGTTGCTGGCCGCAAATGACTGCAACGCTCGAGTCACAAGTTTTCTCTGGCTCTCATGACACCCCTTTTTATCCTGCTTCAAACCTGATGTGTCACTCTTGGACAGCTTCAGCGAATTTTTTCTCTTCACTATCACATTCGTGTGAGTGTTCATCATTACTTGTAATTCAGGGCTCGGAATCTGAAACGGATTTGACTCGTTAATACTGTCATCTGTAAATCCAGGGTTGTGGAATGCGGTCCTCTCTGCACTATCAAAAACAAAATTCATATTGCCATTGTCAACACTGGCCGAGGACACCAAACGTTTTTTATTCACAGTTGTTTCGAGTTCTGTAGGAGGAGGGCTATTATTATTATTATTATTACTGGTGGGGCTGTTGTCTGCATTTTTGGACGTCTGGGTTGCCTTGTCAGTGAGGTTATTTGTTGTCAGTCTGTTTCTGTCAGAAACATCTTGACCATTTCCTCCATGCCATTGTTGAGATGAGGCGTTGTTTAAATCTGGTCGGTACTTTACATTATACGCATTAGTAGTTTTGTCAGTGATTATCTGGTGAATGAGTTTTGGGGTGTCCTCTTTAAGCCGGTCCAGGTTGGGATCCGAGGACGGCGGGTGCTGGACGACGGCTTGTTGTTGGAGAGTCAGGTGAGGTGGTGGTGTCATGGTGCCGTTATTATGGTTGCTAGTGGCTTTACCGTTTTGAAACTGACGATGGTTTGATGTCAGCTGCAGCAGAGAATGTCTTCCATTGGTGTCAGTTTGCATGACAGGTTGCTTGCGCGTTTCATTCTTATTCCCAGAATAGGAATAAAAACAACCAAGAAAAATCTTGTTCATTCACAAAGATTTCAGTCTGTAAAAAGAGAAGAGATAAAAAAAGGGAAAGTTTATTAATTTGCAAAGGAAAATATTATTATTATTATTATTATTAGAATAATATTATTATTACAGAATTCTAATGTTTTTTTTTACTGAATGCTAATTTATTTTTTATTTTTGTAAAAAAAAAAAAAAATAAATAAATAAAATAAAATAAAAATAAGCATTGGCAGGTAGAATCAATGTTATAAAAAGAGAGAGAAAGAATTTCAAATGTTCAAGTACTTTAATGATGCATGGGTGGCGTAACGACCGGTGCCTTAGAGTGAAAAATTGAAGAACCAAGTTTTAATTCAAGTCAGATTTGTTACATTCCTTTATGCACAAATACACTTTGGAAAGATATGAATCCATCTTCTACTCCCCCAGCTATGGGTTAAATAGTAGGACTTGTATCTGGAAAAATCATTGTTATTCTTTAAAAAAATTGTTAATACAATATATAAAAAAAAAAAGTCAGAGTTCATACAATCCAAAATATATTTCAGCTTTAAATAGCCTACAAAGGGTTGATAAACCATAAAAAACATTCAAGTACTTTAACCCTATCAGCCCTTAAGGAATTACATTTGTTAAATCCCTGAAGTCCTTACCAAATTGTTGAAACATTTGAGTATGATGTTAGTGCAGTCAAATTGATATATCTCAAAAACCACTGAAAATCAAGTATAACAAGTCAGTTTTATATGTAAGTCAATTAATTTCTCTTCTAAATGTTACCAAATTTAGCCTCCTTTAGTATTACTGGTTATGATATATGGTTTTAAAAACCAACAATTTTTCTAAAAGTTGCAGATTTTCTGGCAACACTAGTTGACCATGTGACCAGTGTTAATGCTATGTACTGAAATACAGTGCTACCTGATTATACAGACCAGACACATTTCGGTGCCTCCACCTGAAAATTTTAACAATAAATCCTGTATGGGTGTGTGTCTAGTCAGTCAGTTATGTGCCATGCGTGATACACACTTAGGTGATCATGTATCTTTCGATACATGACTGACAAGGCAGATTTTTTCCCACACTAGGTTGCCATTTCTTTCTGCAGTAGACCAGTTGCCATCCAAGGCTACAGAACCTGGTCTGTCCTGCTGTTTACCCATAGCTGGTGGGATAAGAAGAGGATTCATACCTTTCCCAAGGATATTAGCACGGAAGTGAATGCAAGGGATTCGATTCGAATTTGAACTCGGCCCCTCCCCACATTCCTCAATCTGAGTTGCTAACCATTATTCCACCGTTCCCCTCCCTGTGTGTGTCTAACATATGCAAAAGTAATGCTGCTTGAATTATTGGATACATAATGAAATATTATACAGATAAAAGATAGACAACAACAATCTATTCTATACCAAAAAATACAAGGTGACTTTATATTTTATTGATCATGCAGCCTGATCTCCCCTACGTATTACTAATGAGAAATTTCATTGGTCGGAGGTGTTAGTTGACATAAGAAAACATACTTCATGTTACAATAATAATAGAATTGGTTTGGTTTGGCTTGTTTTACGGCATATCAACCCCAATGGGTTATTTAATGCCGACAAGATTTTTATTGCTGCTAATGTTTTGTCAAAAATCTATTTCTGGTAATAATTTTTTTTTCCCCCCCAAAATGTGTTGCTGTAATAATTTTTTTAAAAAGACTATTGCTGGAAATAGTTTTTTTTCTTCAAAAATTTATTGCTGGAAATAATTTTCTTTTACAAAGTATTTCTGGTATTAAAACCTGTTTTTACACTTTCATAGTGTTTTTACCCCAGTTGGGGGGTTTAACTATTTGCCCATAGCTGGGACTCTAGAAGGTGCTACCACCCTGGGTCAGGATGGACCTGGGAACACCAGCAATTAAGAGGTGATTCCATGCTCCTGAAAACCTCCTGATCAGAGGCCTTGATGTTGGACGTAGTTTATGGTCATACTCATCACAGGAAAAAATGGAATAATCTCATTAATAATTAATGAGAACAGGTTAAGACAATTTTATTCTCTTGCTTCATATTAGCTTCCTTTGAATGTTCTTACTTTTAATGATTTAAAACATGAAATTCTTTATTACATACAACAATAGAGTTACTGTATAGTGTGTATCATGCGACTTTTGAAGACCTAATTTTTAAGCTAATTTTAAGGGGGTTACATCATACATGAGATATAAAATTAGTGTATGTATTGCTATCCCTAGCTACACTGTTGACCAAACTATATATCGATTTACTGTTGTCAAATTAGCTTCAAAATTAGATCTTCAAAGTCACATGATACACGAGTATATATGGTAATTGTATCGATAAAATCCAAAATAAACATGCAGAAAATAAAACCAATGCAATTGTAAAATTACCTTTTCCTTATGTGCAACAATAGTGAATACATAAAAATCATTTTATTAATCTTGCAAAAATATAGCCAATGCAAATTGCAGAATTATAGAAATTTTCTTTTTTTTAATAATCAGTATCACCCCATACAAGGCAGTAAAGCCACTAAGACACAAGGGGTTACAGAGTGTGGAAGAAATAGGACCAGAAACATTAATAATGAGTGGTAAGTGGAAAGAGTAATCAGGAGGACAGTAGATAGCGATTGACAATGCATTTAAATTTTTGCAGATTAAAGTCCTCAGGAAAGCATAGTGCCAGAAGGGAGTTCCACAAGCAAGAAGTGTGAGAAAAGAAACTGTTAGCATAGAACTACATCTAGCCAACTCAACTGTAAATTGATGAGATCTGAATGCCACTGTAGTACTATACTTAAATTTAAAAAAGTCTAGGTACTATAGCAAAAAAGCATTATTTATTTCTAAAAAAATACAAAATGTGGCACAAGGTCAAAAGAGGAATGAAGAACAGGATGGTCCTCCGTCTTATAATTAAACTTAGCTAGCCACAATTACTGAACCAAACATACAATATTCCTTACACCAAAACACCACATTCATACTGACCGTTCTTACTACCGCAGAATCTCCTTGAAGTCCTAACTCGTCCCCATATGTATAAGTCTTGGATTACAACAATACTATAGGAAAGAGCGATATTTATTCTGTATAACTTACAGAAATGTGGCACAAGGCCGAAGGGGGGATTGGGGAAAAAGGACGGTCTTATTCTGTCTTAACTATAACTAGTCGCAAACACTGACCCAATCGTACGAACAATATTCCTTACACCAAAACACCACATTCATACGAACCGTTCTTACTACAACCACCATAATACCTCACTGTCTCTAAGAAAATACTAACTAGTCCCCATATGTACAATTCAGTGTCTGTGGAGGGAGGGGAATAAAATAACAATTCTAAAAACTAACCCCAATGAGTATTTACAATATGAATACAAAATATTTACAAGAAACTGAAGAAAAATAATATTAGTAATACCCCCCCCCCCAATCACTAAATGTGGCAGAAATACCAGTTCACAGGCCGAAATCAATGCGGGACTAAAAATAGTATAAATCACTCATTCATCCCAAGCACACACACTGACACGCACTCGTTCAAACACAACAACAAATACGAAAAACATTCACGCGAAACGAAAGGCGCCCCGCATCCACCTGCGAACTGACATCACTAACCACCTAACGAGGGGGGGGAATTACACTTTAAGAAAAATAGGGACAGAAATAAAAGGGGCCAAATGAGCATACATACCCTAGCTAAGTTAACTGGAAAAAGAAACTAAAACATCAAAAATAAAACCTAAACTAGCCTAGTTTTGGGCTGGGTTGCACTAGTTCAACCCAAGAAGAGCAATACTATAGGAAAGAGCTCACCCAAACAATTGCCATGAAAGTATTTATAGAAAAGGCACAGAGAGGCAACCTTATGGTGGTGGGAAAGTGACTGAGGTCGAGCTGTCAGATCAGGACCAATGATATTGCTGATTCTTCTTTGGATTTTATCAAGGAGCTCAAGATAAATAGCAGGGGCACCGGACCATATGTGGTAGCAATATTCTAAGCATGGATGAATGGTAGACTTATAGATATGTAAGATAGATTCTGGAGAGAAAAACTGTCTCACACAACACAGTGACCCAACTTTCTTAGCAGCTGACCTAGCAATGGATTCAATATATCACCATCATTTTTGTCAAACAAGGTCATATTAACTTTCTTTAGATATTTTTACTTTTAATGATTTGAAAATCAGAATTTTCTTATACGTGACAATAAAGTTAATTTTAAAGGTAAAATTCTACATTACTCATTCAGAAAATATTACCAATGCAATTTTGAAACTACTTATATAGCAAACATTTCTTTGTGGCATAGATATATAATTATCTATATATTAATATATAGGTGTGTGACAGAGTGGTTAGAACATTCACTTTTTGACCATGAGACCCTGGTTCAAATCTCACTATGGCCAATTTGTTCGTCAGGGTAACAGCATCCTTGGAAATAGTTGTGATAGTCATTGCAAAAAGTTTTTTTTTTTCATATCCACCCAGTACTCAAATATGGGACTGTTATCTATAGCTCAAACTACAAAAAAGATACTGACTTATTGCAATCAGACCAGGACATGTGTCTCAGCCTAGCTAAAGGTGAAATCAAGCTACCATCTCTTCAGTCAAGATACCAGTTCACTGATCTGTGAATTGTCTTTTCACCAAACTAAAAATTTCTCATTCTCTAAAAATTTGAATATTGCTGCTCTGGCTATATATCCCAAGATATAATTGACATAATTCAAACAAGCGTCTGCAATGTAATCAATCCTGACCTGGCATCTCAACTTCAGTCACTTCCTCACTGAGGTGATGTGGCTTCCCTCTGACTTTTTTACAAATATTTTCATGGCAATTGTTCTTATGAGCTTTCCTCCTTGGTGCCTCAACTGTGTAAATTTAAGTGTGCTATTAATTGGCAACTAAGTCTCACCATCTTACTGTTGAACTAACTACATGCAGCTGTATGCTCTATTAAAATAGTTTCTTTTCTCACCTGGGAAATCCCAGTCAAATGCAATGTCAATCACTATTTTTGGTCTTCCTGAATCCCGTTCTTTTATTGTCCTTTCTCCTCACTAAAGTCTTCTCATTCTCTTCCACACCCAGTAATTCCATTGCATCTTAGTGGTACTATTGTCTTGTCTGGGGTAAAATGATTAAAATAAATTAGTTTACTTCAAGTAATGTTATATATGACTATATGAGTAGATGTGAAGTTTTGGGGTAATGGCATTCTTGGAAATAATCACGATAGGACAATGGCTAAAAGTATTTGATGAAAACTGCAACAAAGCTTCTGCCGATCTTGCTAGTATATTTGGAGTGTATCAAGCTTATAGAATGTTCTATATCAAGCTTATAGAATGTTCTATATCAAGCTTATAGAATATTCAGTGTAAATACCCTTGGGAAAGACATGAAACCACATCTTCTACCCCCAGCTATGGGTTAAATTGGACCTGTATTTGAAAATTAATATCTTCCAAAATTGTTAATACAATATTTACTTATAAAAAAATAAGAAAGAAAGAATTATTCTTACAATCTAAATTATATTTCAGCTTGGAATAACCTACAAGGGGTTGATAGACCATCAAAAAACAAATCAATCAAAACTGGTCATTCTTTAGGTGTATGTCAATCATGGTAACCATCAAGGAAGAATAGCCTATTGAGTTAGAGCATTGATTTGTGAATTTGGTGATATAGTAATTGTGAGTTCAATCCCTGCACCGAGTAGTGGAGGCTAAGACTCAGTGAGAACATGGTAAGCAATAACTAAGCAGTGCTAAATAAGAACAAAACAAGATATCCCGAAACCTGGACAGTGAAACGAGAACAATCAAAAACTGTAGATTAAATAGATAGTTCAGCTCAAAATTCCTGACAGATACCAAAAGAATGCCAGAGAGCATAAAAGCCAAAATATTGTGATAACAACAACAAAGATGAGGATATTAGCCTGAATGTAAATAATATCAATAATGATGACACAGACAGAAAACATGGAACTTTTATTATTCTTCTATGTACCATGTCCCTTCAGGATGTTGGCAATCATGGCTCTCCACAATTTCCTTCCCTTTGTAGCACCTAATAAATTTTTGCCTTTTTCTAAATCTTGTTTTACCATTCATTTATTCAAGCTTGGTAGGTAGGCCAGGCATTTTTCTCCTCTCTTATGCTTGCCTTCAATCTGTCCTGTGAGTATCAAATTTTCCAAGACCTCTTTCCTCATCATGTGACCTAGAATTTTCAACTATTTGTCCCTGATGTTAAGTATAAGTTTCCTTTTTGTTTCTATTTTCTTTAAAACTTTGTTGTTGTTCACATGTTCAGTCCATGTTATTCTCAGCATCCTTCTGTAGAAACAAATTTTTGTTGCTTCAAGTCTCTTCTTCATCTGAGAGAAAATTGTCCAGCATTCACTGCTATATAGGAGGACTGATATTACATAACAGCTAAGTACTCTTTTCTTTGTTTATCACAAAATTTTCCTGTTTCTTTTTGCTTAGCTTTTGGAAGGCATCTTTTCCCATGACAATGCATCTTTAGATTTCAGTGCCACACTTTCCGTCCCCTGTTAAAACAGTTCACAGATATTCGAATTTTTGAACTTGTTTGATTTTGGTATATCAAATTTGTAATTAGCATGTTGGGATATTCCTTTTGCTAATAGCTAAGCGTCATAACAGCCAGATTCAACAAGGGTCCATCCTGAGGGTCCTCAAATTTCATCCAAATTTCCACCATTTGTTAACATTTGTCAGAAGAATTGATCCTGAAAATTCCAGCATGATACCTAACTTAAAACAGATTTTATGCCACTCTGAAAAATTTGAAAACATTGAATTTTATTATCTGTCTATATTTCTCAGGTGAGGTATTATGAACACTATTTACATTATTCGGACTATTGTCCTCATCTTTGTCGCCATGTTTATCACAACATTTTGGCCGTTGTACGATCCGGCCTTCTTCAGGTGGTTGGAATGTCTAACTGAATCCTTTATTTCGCTCACTGGGGTAGACTGTTCTAGTTCCACTTGCCATGTCTAATGGATGTCAGTTATCTCCTGTTAATTCCCCTCTCAAAGTTCTCCACCACCTTAACCAGGTATTAAACTCACACTCTTTGCAATATGAGCACTAAAAAAAAATGGTTGCTGAAGACATTAGGTTTATAATACCCAGAAATTCATACACAGATGTTCTCAAGGACACATGGCACAGTAGATAAAGGCGTTAGTTAGATCCAGTGAGAGGACCCAAAGAGTGTGAGCAAAAGAAAGGGTTCAGTTCGACATTCCAACCACCTGAAGAATGCTGGGGTGTACAACAGCCGAAACGTTGTGATAAACAATGTGACAAAGATGAGGACAATAGTCCGAATAATGTAAATAGTGTTGAATTTTATTGTATTTCTTTCTTTCTTTTGGAGAACACTCAGTGAAAGCGTCTTTGACACACTTTTTCCTTCATCAGAACCATTATCAGTCTCTTAAAGTCAATCAACTAATCACACTCTCCTGTCACTTGTTGCAAAAGTCCCAACTTCAACCCTGGTCGAATCTGGCTGGAATGACCCCCATGCATTCTGCCTTCTTTCAATTGATGTTTAGTCATTTCTTCTCGCTTTTGTTCTCCTCCTTCTGTAAGAGTGTTCTTGTAGTTTCTTTTCTACGTCTGCTATCAACACTTACTGTTTTTTCCCTCAGTTCAGCAACAGTTAGAAGTATAGAGATAGCTTATTGGTTACAGACATGGGATATGGAATCAGGGAATCTGGTTCAAGTCCTGGCTGTGTAGTTTGTGTTTATTTCATGCTAATGCCCTCAGGTATGGCATAAATACATCTCACCCAACAGGTTAGATCAAGAGATTACTAACTGCTACTGTTACCATTTAATCCAGTACAACCTGTTGCATGCAACTGGGAAAGAAGACAGGTATTGCCATGTATCACCCCTTTAACGAAGAAGGCTGCTTGTCTCCCAAGTTATGGGGTAATATGAATTTAAACAAAGAGCTGATTCCATGTCCATCACACACTGTGGCTTTACATGTGAGTGTATATAATGTATATGCATATGTCTGCATTGTATGTGAGTGACTTACATGTGATTGTACCATATAT
>OZ038476.1:123948748-124031248 GCA_964036315.1 Acanthosepion esculentum
ATTTGATGTATGTAGATCTTTATTATCTGTATAAACAATGATTTTTATTTCATGGGTGACAGAACAGGGGGACAATTTATAAGATAAAATTAACATAGTGTACAGATAGAAAAATAAAACTTAGAATTAGTTATACATTCAACATTTGAAGAGTTAGAGAATTATAAGAGCTAATTAAGTAAAACCTATGTTATGGAATCTAGATGAATAAATGCGAAATTGGAGCTCATTTCTCCCACACATTCTGAGATTAAAAAGCCCCAGCTCTACTTTATAGTAGGTATTTACCTGACCACCCACAGAGTCAGGTTGTGACACAAGGTCAGTTTAATGTGGGAGACCCGAGCGCATACACTCGGGTTAAGGACAAAAATTCTCCGAGCCCTTGCAACCATCAGTTGCAAGGGCCTCATTGTGAGCACCAATCTCACTCTCTGGTGAAATGAGAGGGTGCAGCCTCGGACATCTGCTCCCCAAGGTCAGGTACCTCTCAGTATAATTTTCCTCAGTTGCGACTCTGTCTCCCCACTGAGACGAGATGTGACACAACGTCTTTTTTAAGGTGGGAGGCCCGAGCGTGAATACCTGGGCAAGGAACAAAACAGCCCAAAGTCCCGACAACCGTCGGTTTTGCTGGCCTTGATGCGAGCACCGATCCCTCTCCCTGGTGCCATGAGAGGGTGTGGCCTCAGGCAGCTGTTCCACAGGGCTGGGCGCCTCTCAGTATAATTTTACTCAGTTGCCACTGTCCTTTGACAGAATAGCCTCTAAGTACACTCTGCCCAAAGACATAGACGCAACTGAGAGATGATAACTAAATGTGTTACACACTACTCAGGAGCTATTTACGCACTAAAAGCTCAATATCAGTATTATTATATATTATCTATTTCTTGGTAATATCACTCTTCAGATTTAACTAATTTGCATATTGATTTTAAAAAAATTTATTTCATATCAAAAATAGTTCTGTTTAGGAATACCGTCTTATATAATGTAGAAAAGTGTTTGAAATTTGCATTTTACTCGCCCTTCAAGAAGTTGGCATCTATTTGTAAAACTTTCCTTAACTATAACAGGCCAATTTATGAATGAAATGTTCATTTAAAATTTTTGTTTCAAAGATTTTAAGTAGTGAATATATCTTACTTTGTGAAGCAATAGCGAGTGGGGGAAACCTGCTCGTGTAATATACATACACACACATATACACATAATGTAATATATATATATATATATATATATGCATGCAAGTTTCCTTAAAAACGACAGACAAGGTACTACGGTTAAGTTTTTTATTTAATTTTTGTTGTGCACGAACAAGAGCTTTCTTTGCTGGACAAAGGGTGTGTAAGAACTGTCCAAATGTTTTATTTTTCCGAGCGCTTTCGGCTATATCTTTAGCCATTATCAAGGATGATTTGATTTTTCTGTTTAATTGAGTGTGAGCATTATGTGTATGTCTTAGTGTGTAGTAGTGGCGGTTTAATTACCAAATACGGTTAGCACGTTGTGGCTTTGTTCGTAGTTAATATTGTTGAGGGTAGGCTTTTTCTTTTTTATTATTAAAGCCTCCATTATTTTTAACCTTTTTTTACAGGTGGAAGCAATTAATATATTTGTGTTTTCTACTAGTATATTTCTAATATATATATATATTGTTACAGACCCTCATCTAAGTTCCTTCTAAAATCTGTATCCATGCTTATATTTTAGAAGCATTTTAAATAAAAAGTCAGTACTCTCAGAAAGTATAACAAGAGAAAAAAACAAAAGAATGAAGTAAAATCAAATATTAACAAATTTTACCCAAACTGGCATGCATTTGAACAAAGTTTCGGCTACACTGGAAAAAGGCCCATATTTGGAAATCAAGGACCAGGTGATGAAACCAGGGCACGAAAAAACCGAACAGCACAGAGTTACTCCAGCTTAGGTAGTCAAACCAAATGAATGGAGTTCGCGATAAAATGTGATAATCAGCTATAATTTTGCATATGCGAAACAAACTTCCTACAGTATTTGCACTGAATAGATTGTTTGGCTGGAAGGTGACAACACGCTATCAATTTAGATATGCAAAAGGAATCGAAATCTAAAAAGGTGATTTCGAAGCTCAGAAAACTTTTATGAATTTTAACCAAAAAAAGAAGTAAACTTTGGCAATAGACAAAAGAAGTTGTATCGAAAACTAGAAGATAGATTACACATTATCCCGAGAGCTATGAAACAACAGCATCAATTGATTCGTCACTTAAGTCCCTAGACCGGAAACGAGAGAAACAAAGAAAATACATCAAAAGAAACAAAAAGAGATCTAAAAGAAATATAAAACAAAGAAAAGAGAAAATAAAAGAAGAAAGACATATAAGACTAAGAGACATTGCGCTAAAACAGGAAGATAAAAAGAAAACGAACAAAGTCATTGCTCCTTTTATATGTTTATACTTTGATCAATGTATTTTGTCATGTTGTATATTTGCATGCAGGACTGACGTAAGATTTTCTATTACTCGTACAGTTTACCTTTCCGAGAGAATAAATTCCCACTGATGTTATTACGTCACACAAAATTTCTTTTTGACTTATTGTTTTTATTTTCGCTCTTTCTTTCATATTGTTTTCCTATTGTATGTTAGAGTAAGAAATTAATTTAACAGTTAACTCTGCATCTGTGATTCTGTTGTTTGTCACCTGCTGTGTGTGTTCCGTAGGCAATTCGACCGTGTCTGATCAATCGGAAAAAGACCCTTAGGGAAAGAAATTTGTTGTAATAATTATATACACATTGAAATAATTATATAGGTTACAATCATCCTCTATTTATGCTATCTACCTGGTTAGAGGAAGGGGGGGGGGATGATAACAATAATGTAATATATATATATATATATATAATATACATGTAATATATATATATATATATATATATAATATACATGTAATATATATATATATATATATATATATAATATACATGTAATATATATATATATATATATATATATAATATACATGTAATATATATATATATATATATATAATATACATGTAATATATATATATATATATATATAATATACATGTAATATATATATATATATATATATATATAATATACATGTAATATATATATATATATATATATATAATATACATGTAATATATATATATATATATATATATATATAATATACATGTAATATATATATATATATATATATATAATATACATGTAATATATATATATATATATATATATATATAATATACATGTAATATATATATATATATATATATATATAATATACATGTAATATATATATATATATATATATATAATATACATGTAATATATATATATATATATATATAATATACATGTAATATATATATATATATAATATACATGTAATATATATATATATAATATACATGTAATATATATATATATATATAATATACATGTAATATATATATATATATATATAATATACATGTAATATATATATATATATATAATATACATGTAATATATATATATATATATAATATACATGTAATATATATATATATATATAATATACATGTAATATATATATATATATATAATATACATGTAATATATATATATATATATATATATAATATACATGTAATATATATATATATATATATATATAATATACATGTAATATATATATATATATATATATAATATACATGTAATATATATATATATATATATATAATATACATGTAATATATATATATATATATATATAATATACATGTAATATATATATATATATATATAATATACATGTAATATATATATATATATATATATATAATATACATGTAATATATATATATATATATATAATATACATGTAATATATATATATATATATATATAATATACATGTAATATATATATATATATATATATAATATACATGTAATATATATATATATATATATATAATATACATGTAATATATATATATATATATATATAATATACATGTAATATATATATATATATATATATAATATACATGTAATATATATATATATAATATACATGTAATATATATATATATATATATATAATATACATGTAATATATATATATATATATATATAATATACATGTAATATATATATATATATATATATATAATATACATGTAATATATATATATATATATATATATAATATACATGTAATATATATATATATATATATATAATATACATGTAATATATATATATATATATATATATATATATATAATATACATGTAATATATATATATATATATATAATATACATGTAATATATATATATATATATATATAATATACATGTAATATATATATATATATATAATATACATGTAATATATATATATATATATATAATATACATGTAATATATATATATATATATATAATGTAATATATATATATATATATATAATATACATGTAATATATATATATATATATATATATATATAATATACATGTAATATATATATATATATATATATATAATATACATGTAATATATATATATATATATATATATAATATACATGTAATATATATATATATATATATATATATAATATACATGTAATATATATATATATATATATATATATAATATACATGTAATATATATATATATATATATATATAATATACATGTAATATATATATATATATATATATATATATATAATATACATGTAATATATATATATATATGTATACACACACACACACACACACACACACACACACACACACACACATCTATGTATGTGGAAAGTAGGGGTTTTTGTTGGTGAGAAGACAATCTTTCATGTTTGTTGGGACATACTAAGTCCCATTTGTTTGCTATTATCTTTTAAACTTTCATTAAGACTAGTAAAAAGGGTGAAGGGGACAGCAGATTAGAGGGATTAAGCAGGGATAATCCATCTGGACAAAATAATAATGGCAATATTTATATGATGATAGACACTGGGAGGAAAGAAAAAGAAATATTTAACATTCCATGACCATTTAAGCATGTTTAGCTGATAATAAGTTTAAGATGTCAACGTTCTTATTTTCAAACATTTATATGAGGATGAAGAAACAAAAAGATATTTAAATGTGGGAAGCTGTGGCTAGCCATGACTGCGTACATTTTGAAGGGATAAAACATAAAAAATAACAATTGCAGATATCAAAGAAATAGAAACTGTGGAGAGGCATGAACACCTACCACCCGTAGTGATATGGTATATTATTCTTGGAGAATGCACAGGTCAACTATTCACTCACATGCTGTTTACTAATTAGATATATTTATCTGTAGATGTATAAATAGAGTAGATATTAAAGAGAGGGAAGCTGTGAAGAGTCATGACTCCCTGAAGGGATATGGTATCTCATTCTTGGAGAATGTATAGTGTAGCTATTCACTCAAGTGCTGTTTATTACTTAGATATATTTATCTGAGGATTGTATAAGTAGAATAGATATTAACAAGAAAGAAGCTGTGGAGAGCCATAACTACCTACCTCCTAAATAGATATGATATTTATGAAAATATGAAGCTAAAAACCAATACATTCCTTACTGAAGAATGTATATATAAATTTATATGATATGTAAAAGTAAATATTAAAGAGACAGAAGCTGTGGAGAACCATAACTGCCTAAAAAATGAGGCTGAAAAAGCAACACATTCTTTTCTGGAGAATGTATAGCTTAATTATTCACTCAAGTATTGTTTAACAATTTCATATATTAGAAAGTTGAGTGAATATTAAAGAGAAAGGAGCTGTGGAAAACCATTACATCCTGGACAATGTATAGTTTAACTCTTCATTCAGCTACCATAGATAAATTCCTATGAGAATATACAGGTTGCATAACTTATCGGCATGGGAAATGGAATTGCTAAGCCAAGTTCAAATTCTGACATTGTTTTCCGTGTTCCCTTAACTAATGCAGGAATTTATTTCTTCTACTCCCACCAGCACAGCTACGAGTTAAATAGCATGATAGACTGGCTCTCGGGCCTTGGGTGATAGGCAGACAAGGAGAAGGAAAACTCTGAATTCAAACCCATGGAAAAGGCAATGGAAAAACACTCCACTATAGTATTGCTAAAACTAGCTGTTTCCATACAGGTAACTTTCAGCATTCATTGATCAAACAGTTTGTGCTTCAGTCAGTTTAAATTTATAAAATCTTTCTCTTAAAACGGTTGTGGAGTGAGTAGCTGTGGTCAAATGCAAGATAAACAACAGAACTGTTCAATAAACAGAATTAACAAAATTTGAAAAAAAAAAAAAAAGAAAAAAAAAAGGAACAAAGCAAAAATGAAATAATATCAAGCAAACAATATACGTAAGGCAAATTAACAGCAAGGTGTCAAAACGTTCATGAACTAAGAATTGACGCCAACGCACAAAAACAAGTACAGACAAGCGAATGTAGTGTCCTGTCTTCTAGACAAGGCAGATCGGGACTGAGTCATGTCAAATGGCAAACCCGCCTATTTTATTGGCTAAGAAAAAATATCCCAGCATGCATTTGTGTGCTTTTGCCTATAAAAGGGGAGGGGCAAGTATTCTTCAGTCCTTTCCAGCAATTGAAATCAACAAAAGTTTTTCAAAAAACTGGAATCAATCGGGCAAGGCTTGTTAATCTTAACACTCCAAAACAGAATTATTAAAATATACGTAAAAACAATCAATACTTATCAAATGTTAAGATAGTGTTTCATGATATTTAAATCACTCATCAGGACCTTTGTCAAGGTGTGTGTGTGTGTGTATATATATATATATATATATATATATATATATATTCAAAATTATAACTTATGCATGTTATAACATCACTACAAAAATTGCAATTTTGTTTCAACACTACTGGTATCTTATCAAGTGATGATAATATTTTTTTTTTTGCAGTTAACATCATCACTTGATAAGACACCAGTCGTGTTGAAACAAAATTGCAATTTTTGTAGTGATGTTATAACATGCATATGTTATAATTTTATATAAATATTATTTGCTCTACTTGGTATTGAGCAATCTTAAGAATAGTGTTTTTGGTTATCAGAATTTTATTCCATCTCTACCAACCGTGTGTGTGTGTGTGTGTATATATATATATATATATATATATATGCTAAATTCTAAGCACATCAAGGTTGTGGAAATCTTTCAACTTCATGCTTTCCACCCAATTTTCATCTTCAAAAATTTAAATGAAATGTGAATAGTTTTTTTTTTTATTGTCTTCTTAATTCATCTTCTTTTATTGTTCTTGCTCCTTAAAATTTTTTTCGTTTTCACACTCAGTAACCCCTTGTGTTTTCATGGCTTTACTACTTTGCTTGGAGTGAAATGATTAAAAAATAAATAAATAAATAAATGTTATAGCTCTTTCTAATACTGATAAGACTTTCCTTCCAAACTTTTCATCTTTGGTACTGGAGAAAGTTGACAGGTTCCTTATTTTCTTTTCTAGTTAAATGTGCTTACCTATTTTTGTTGAAAGTATACAAGTATGGTTTTTGTTATTTGGTAAAGTTCTTCATTTATGAAGTCATCTAAGAAGTTTCCTAAAAAGTCTTGGCAATTCACATGACTGCACAGATATGAGGCTGAAATCCAATCAACACATTCCTTACCGGAAAATGAGGCAGATTATATCTTGAATTTTTTTTTTTTCTGGGGTACAAAATTTTATTACAGAGAAAAAAAATAATTACATATTGCAACAAAAAAAAATTAATAACAAGAAAGAGGGGTAAAAAAAACAATAGAATCTGACTGTAAAGTGCTAATATTGAAATACAAGCTACTTTATGGGACCAACTCCCAAAATAATGCTTCCCCAATCAATACAATCTTAATTAGCTCAAGTCAAGGGTTAACTGTCATCTTCCCCATATATCTTCATAAAGTGTGTCTATTACTCTGTAACCGTCTACTTCAAGTAGTTCTTGCACCTTGTACACTGAACATTATTGTAAAAAAAACAACATGATTAACAAAACTAAAACTGCTTATCAGTCCTTTCTCACCATAGCTCAATCGAGGATCAAAAATGTACATGATTAAAACAAAATTAACATCAAGGACCAAATGTTACATAAATGCATAACATTTATAGACTAATTATCTTTAAACCCACCAAACACCTGCTTATAGAGAGATGGCTGGTCAGACTTAATGTACACAATCCAACAATCTGAAATGAAGTTCAGACTGAGCAAATGAAGGAACAAACGTGACAAATGGGTTAGAACAATGCGAACCAAAATTGGTTCCAAGAGGGTAATAAAATACCATGGAATACTCATTAACATTTTCTTGGAAATTCCAATGTGGTGATGTTGGGCACCATTAAAGAGTTTGGACTTTGAAAGCTGTCAAGGATTGATTTCAATAAAATCTAGGATGATATGATTACACACTTAATAAAACTCTTTTCATTTCCGGGATTTCTCGAGAAGAAATGTTGTCATACAAATTGTTTATAAAACCATTTTTGGTGATTTGATTGAAATCCTGAAAGTGTTACCAATTTTGCAGAGAAAACAATCGAGCAAAACATTATTTAAAGAAAAAAACAAAAAGAACCATTTTGAATCTTTTTGGTTAACAATTAGTGCTGTTTCCAAACACTAACATGCAAGTGGATGATGGATTTGCCAAACTTACCTTTGTAAAGAACAGAAAACAAAATACTCAACCTTGAATAAAATATAAGCTGTGCTCTCTCCAAGTTTCCCACTTTTGATGAGCTTGTAAAACAAGATGGAGCAGTGACATTTTCTCATTAGCTCAGCAATAAAATATTTATAAATCATAGTGAATTGTATAAAGCTACTCAAACCATGTTAAACATGTTTACAATATTAGCTACTCAAATTGTAATAGCTACTCAAACCAGGTTAAACATGTTTACAATATTAGCTACTCAAATTGTAATAGCTACTCAAACCAGGTTAAACATGTTTACAATATTAGCTACTCAAATTGTAATAGCTACTCAAACCAGGTTAAACATGTTTACAATATTAGCTACTCAAATTGTAATAGCTACTCAAACCAGGTTAAACATGTTTACAATATTAGCTACTCAAATTGTAATAGCTACTCAAACCAGGTTAAACATGTTTAAAATATTAGGTTGAGTTATTAAACTTGCTGTACAGTGCTGATTGTCAGGTTAGTTTAATTCCAGGCCCAGTTATCAATGAATATCTATTTTAGCCTTGCACCAGATTTTATTTTGTAAATGTGAACATTGTGCTCATATTTGGGCACTTGCTGCAGAGTGACAGTTAACGAATTAGTCTACATAGGCAAGTGCTATGAAATTTAATTCAGCCAGCATAACCAACTATTGCAACTTTGTACCAAACTTTGCTTTGTAAATATCTACATTTTGCAAAGAGTCAAACGTAATTTCTGTTTCTGGAGAACCAATTCTTATGATGAATGAATCATCCTTCCAATAATACAGGATAATTAAAAATAAATGTGGAATGCAGTAATATACATGTTGTACCTGGTCCGAGCACCCACATGAAAAGAAAACAGAAGAAAATAGCTTAACCAGCAATCATTGTAAAACTGATCCAGGATATAAAAAGGTCTCAAAGCAATGAAAAACCAACATTTCACAGCTAGATGACCAGAATCATAGTGCAGTATCTGTTCCAGCAGTTGGCCCATGGCTCTAGCCAGCCAACCATCATCATCACCAGCTCACCATTGGCAGCTATCCTCGCCAGCAGCAATGATATACAATAAACTGTCCTTTTCAGAATGGCACTTTTCACTGATTACAAAACTGTCCTCTTCAGGACAATGCACTTCAGCAACTACCAAAACTGTCCTTCTCATCCTCTAGATGAGCATAGAGATATTTTTTTTGCTTAGTACATTGTAACCTTATTTTTGTTGATGTACTTTCTTTAACAAAAATAAACTTGGCAATATATTTTTTACTCAAGTCTTTGCTTTGTGTGTTGTTGTCTTCCGTCATTCAATATCTGTTTGCAGGCCAATATACAGTAGACTTTGAATTCTAGCGGCAGCGTACACAGTGGATTAAAGGAAAGTGGCAGCGTACACAGTGGATTAAAGGAAAGTGGCAGCGTACACAGTGGATTAAAGGAAAGTGGCAGCGTACACAGTGGATTAAAGGAAAAGTGTTAATCTCCTCCAGGACAACACAAAGCTGCATGCAGAAAGAATAACACAGGAAACAATTGGGGAACTCAGCTAGTCTGTTCTATCTCAACCACCATATTCTCCTGACCTTGCACCAAACGATTATTACATTTTCTGATGACTGTAGAATGTTTTGATAGGGACCTTCACATTAAAATTTCACATATTTTCACATTAAAACTTATGTAATTTTACTCAAACTGTTAAACAAGCTACCTGATAACTAACAAGTCATTGCAAATAATGGTGAATATAGAATTGAATAAAATGTCATTTTTTTTAAAGAATAAATTTGATAAATAAAAATTGAAATTGTATCTCAATTTAATATCAATCTCACCATAACATGGTTAGTAAAATTCACATAGTATTGTAGCTTTGTGCCAAACTTGGAAAAGTTAACAAGTCATTTGTATAATTAATATCTCACCTTTGTTGCAGCCACTAATTATTTGTTCTGAGTAAATTCAAGAGAGGCTGTGTTTCAACGTTTCCCAATCAATCACAAACAGAAGTGAAGTGAGTTTTTAGTTTAAAAAGTGTCTACAAGTGAAGCCAAAATACAAAACGCATTTCAGAATTTAACTATGATTGATGGCCAGCCGAATCTTTTTAAATAAAACAAAAAACAAAACAAAATGTCTTTCAGTTTAATTGTTGAAAGTGATTCTGCTGAGACTTTTCAACAATGGGCAACTAGAATAATAGTAAAAAGGTTCCATCTTTTTTACAGACAAAAAGATTGACAGTCAGCATAGAATAGGGTACACCATTTTGTTGAACGCATTTCAAATGCCATGCTTAAAATTTAACTGCAAATGGTTTGTAAACAAGTAAAAACTGATTTTCTTTTTAACACGATACAAAGTGTCGTAGCTCTGGGAGAGTTTGAATCTTTTTCCAACATATTTATCACCTACAAGAGCCAAAACTGGCACAAAGATTAATTTATTGAACTATGTACAAAAATAAATACACAACTAATGTCTTTAGAATATATTCATCCATTTTAAACCTCTTGATAAATGGTTGTGTGGCTTTGATGTACCTTGGCTATTATTCTGAGATAACCTTACTGTGCATGCATAAACAGAAACTCTTCTGTGGACTTATACAGTCAGATGCCATTTCATTTACTTGTGTATAACCTGATTATTGTATTCACAATGAATAAATGTAGTCTTGCATAGTTATTTTTTTTAAAAATACAGCATCACATAAGTATGTCACTAGCCTCCTTTTGCCCTCCAGGTTTGGCACCTTGTAATTTTTGTTTTTTTACCCCAAAATTGACATTTAAATTTCATGGATGAGATTAAAAATATAACAAAGCAGATGATGGATATCATAAATGAAGACTTTGCAGAAATGTTTTGAAAAGGAAAACAGATATTTACATTATTTGCATTGTGATTTGAACGAAAGAGTTGTGAGTTCAATACCTGGCCACAGCAAAGGTGAACAAAAACTTGAAGAGTTGAGCTACTAAAGGGAAGTAACTGAGATATCCAGAAAAGGCATGGCACATGGAACTAGAACAATTTATCTTGGTGGACAAAATAAAGGATTCGGTTCAAAATTCCAATATATATCACCTGAAGAACTCCGGAGCATATAACAACCGAAATGTTGTGAATATGACAATAGAGATGAGGACAACAGTCTGAACAGAGCGTAAATGGATGCTAGGATAAGTGTGTGAGGTCCCTATGGGGATATTCTTAAAGAGTCAAAAAGATGTCACTATCCGCAATTAACATAAACCTTAAGATGCCTGTGATATTTATGTCATTATTATTAACCCAACAGCCATGAGGCCAAAAAGGGAGGTAAAAAGATACCAAAGAGTGCCAGCAACATGCAGAAAACAGGAATGACCAAAACAAAGAATTAGAAAACACTTAAACAGTGAAAGCAGAAGAGTGTACACAAGCAGAAATCCCATTTTCCAATATAGTCAAAATATATTTTGATCTCGTTTTTGAAGACGTCTAAAGTCTTATCATTGACTACCGAAAGTTTCACTCATTCATTTCTTCTTCTATATGTTGTGAGCCTAGAAGATGTTGGCAATCATGGCTCTCCACAGTTTCCTGTCCTTTGTAGCTCTCAATAAATTTACTCTTTTTGTTATCTCTCTAAACCCTGTTCTGCCATCCATTTACTCAAGCTCACAAAGTAGGTCATGTGTTGTTTTCCTCTCGGCTTCAACCTGTCCTGTGAGTATCTAATTTTCCAAGCCTTCTTTCTTTTCATATGTTTAAATGATAAAGCAGTTGAAGTTTTAATGGATTTATACCATAGAGTTACCACTCCTTTGTTGGAGATTACCTCCCTTGAATAAAGAACTCTCCTAGTCTAACCCATTATAAATATTATAGACCAGGGGTCAGCAACCTACGGCACATGTGCCATGCCAAGCAATATCCAATGGCACGCAGCCGCAAATGACATCACAAAGTCCGAACCAATAACTACTACAAGGCAAAGAAGATATTTCGCTGTTTCAATTTTAATATATACTGAAGTATATATACAGTGTAACCCGGATATAAGAGAACCCCGGATATAAGAGAACCCCGGATATAAGATAAATTTTCTCTGGTCCCAAATTAGAGCCTGTGTTAATAAAACAAAATAGACCAAACACGGATATAAGATACTTATTCTCCGGTCCCGACAACTCTCTTATATCCGGGTTACACTGTACTATATAAATATATTGTAGAACAGGTATATTGACCTTGACTTGTATAAAAATATGTATGCTGTTGGCACACTGAATGATTTTAAAACCCTAAGTCAGTATATAGCTAGTAAAAGGTTGCCAACTCCTGGTATAGACTTTTGTACTAAATTACTCTAACCTGAATAAAGCATCTAAGGCTATACCACTCTCCTTTCTTTTATTACAATTAACTTCTAAAACTTTTTTTACATGCGGAAAAAGTATAAGTCCCCATTCCAGAAAATAAAAAATAAAAATTGTGTATTTAAAATCAAAACAAAGCAAAAACGTTTACAGTTGGATATATCTATAAAAAAGAAAAAAAAGATTAAATATTCATTTTATTAAAAGATCAGATTAAAAAAAGAATCAAGATTCCTTAAGTCTACAAAAATATTTGATTTAACTCCAACTTTTAACATCTGATTTAGCATCTGCCTTTTTACCCAAAATTATTGCAAAACATTTTATATTTTCAGATAATCTTGAAATTAAATTTAATATTAATTGAAAAATTAACTAGGAGAGTACTTGTGGGAAAAACAATAAAACCAATTATTTATGTAGAGACAGGTATTTCTGCTGAGGATCAAAGTTTCACTACCTGACATCTGCAATTAAAATCAGCTTAATACCTTTAGAAAAATGTCACAGCACATATTTATAAATAAGGCAAATTGAAGCAGGAAAAAATTAATCTAAACAAGTTTAATTCAATTCAACATCCAAGGTATTTCTGTTTAATATTATATTTTTTTTATTTTTGAATAGTGTCCATGCAAATCAAAATTTTAGTAGTTGTAAAACCTATATAAAAACATATGCTTATTAAAAAAAGAAAAGAATTTTCTAAACACTGTACCATATGACTTGATGCTTTCAGATGTATTTGATTTAGTTTTCAAAGAATAACAACACTTTTAAAAAATTATATATATATATGTGTGTGTGTTTTATTAAAAATGACTAACGACATACATCTTCTAATTTTTTGTTTTATTGAACTTGGGCATGGCTAATAGATTATCCGAACATTTCGACAAACTCTATACTGTCTAAAAAAGAATTTTTTTTTCATATAAAAGAAAAGGTACAATAAAAATAAAACTTAACAGAATTACTAATATTAGTAATTTTTAACAAAACGTAGTAGAAAGGGATTGCTGCCAAAGTATACAACTTATACATATGTTGGGAAGGATAGAATACATATGTTGGGAAGGATAGAAGTTTTCCCAGAATAGTTAATCTAATTTTAGGAAATGGGAACAAGGGGTGATCATATACATTCTGTAGGACAATGTCGATAGTTTCTTTGACTGGGAAATTAGTGAATAAGCTTTTTACATCTAGGGTAGCTTAGCATGCTGTTATTTGGTTTGTTAGACTGTCATATCTCTATCTCTCTTTTATTTATATATATATATATATATATATATATATATATATATACATACACACAAATGAGAGAAAGAACAGATGGAGTAAAATTTCACTGTGTGTAGCATTTACTTTTAAAAAAGTGCTCAATACAAAGTAGAGCAATATATTATTATTATTATTATTATAATAAAAGATTATAATAAAGACATTGAAATTGCTACACAAAAGCTTTCATATTTCAATACTTTGATTGTACTTCTTCAGGCAATGATAAGTACAATCAAAGTATTGAAATATGAAAGCTTTTGTGTAGCAATTTAAAAGTTTTTATTATAATCTTTTATGTTAATAATATATATATATATATATATATATATATATATATATATATATATATATATAAAGACATTTATATTATGTTTAACATTCTTTTTATAGATACAAGTATTTAAGCAAATGCTCTGTTTTATAATAAACAGTATTAAATAACATTTACCGGACATTCAGGCCGGTAAATGTTATTTAATACTGTTTATTATAAAACAGAGCATTTGCTTAAATACTTGTATCTATAAAAAGAACGTTAAACATAATATAAATGTTTTTAAATAAATTGTCGGACTATGTCCAATTCTAATATATATATATATATATATTATATATATATATATATAATAAAAAAGATTAATTGTTAGAATTGAATTAAACCAGGAAAAAGTTGGAGAAATGCAAAAGAGAAAAGGAAATGAGGAAAAAGAAGGTAGAGAAAAACAAAAGAGAAGTGAGTGAAAGACGAGAGGGAAGGAATGGAAAAAGACGGGCTTACCATAGAGTTTCATTACTCCTTTACACCTTTGATCTTTGAAAGTGGGTGAAGCTATTATTTTGTTTTTTAGAGCATGATGCCCGCCATACATAGGAAGATTGGTAAATACTACAGTATTAATATAGCGATAGGTAATCCCTATCAAGTTGTGCTGATTTTAAATTAATGAAACTTTAATAATTCAAATCCAGCATAAAAATCTAAAATTTCACCATGGCATTGCTAAAAATTGCAATCTGTTAATAACACAAGTCCGAGTCATTAGTAGGTATTTTCTTTACTTGACTGTCATTATAAATACCCCATAATGCATGCCAGCCAATATACCATAAATACAGCAACAAAGTGCATTGACAAAGAAGGTGATTCACTATTTACATTATTCAGACTATTGTTTTCATCTTTGTCGCCATGTATATCACAACGTTTTGGCCATTGTATGCTCCAGCCTTCTTTAGGTGGTTGGAATGTTGAACTGATCCCATTATTTCACTGACTGGGAATACAATATGGGAACCAGTAAAAAGGAGTGCCAGAGAAAAGCGATAACAAAAATTGCAATATGAACTCTGGTAAAAAACATGCAATGATAACAGCAAAAATTGTAATATGAGCACTGGTAAAAACAAATATATGCTGAAGACATTAGGTTTATAATACCCAGAAATTCATACACAGATGTCCTCAAGGCACAGTGGATAAAGGCGTTAGTTAGATCCAGTGACAGGACCCAAAGAGTGTGAGTTCGATACCTGGTTAAGGCAGTGGAGAACTTTGAGAGGAGAATTAACAGGAGATAACTGACATCCATTAGACCTAGAACAGTCTACCCCAGTGAGTTAAATAAAGGGTTCAGTTTGACATTCCAACCACCTGAAGAAGGCCGGAATGTTGTGATAAACATGACGACAAAGATGAGGACAATAGTCCAAATAATGTAAATAGTGTACATAATACCTCATCTCAGAAATATAGACGGATAAAGAAAGTGATTGTTGAAAAATAAATATTTGTAGTGTAAAACAGATCTTTCTTTGTTGTTGTTGTTTTTGTATTTTCATTGAAAAGACTAACCATTAATTATGACAGAATTTATAGCTGTTAGCGAGAGAGAGACGGACCAAAACATATGAGTGATGAATTTGAGAATTCAGAAATTTAACTATTTGGGAAGTGGTTTAACATGCTACGGAAAATGTGACACAAAAATCTAAAGGTGCAGTGGAACAGTGAAAGATGCCTCCCAAAAACTAAAAGTATTAAAAAACAGGAAAATTTTATTAGATTGCTGAACTATTTAATATCACTCCTCCTATATGGTAGTGAATTCAGGACAATCTCATCACAGATGAAAACGAAACTTGAAGTAACAAAGATGTGGTTCTACAGAAGGATGCTGAGAATATAATGGACTGAACATGTGAGCAATGATGAAGTTTAAGGAAAATGGAAACAAAATTACAGTTGTACTTAGAATCAGAAAGATATGGTTGAAAATTTATGGGACGCATGAGGAGGAAGTAGGCTTGGAAAATTTAACACTCATAGGACATATTGACGTCAAGAGTGTCACAGGGAAACAGAGAGCAACCTATCTAACCAGCTTGTGCAAATGGATAGCAGAACAGGGATTGGGAGGGATAGTAAGGGGGGTCAAACATTGCTTAGAGCTTCAAAGGATAGGAAGTTGTGGAGAGCCATGATCAACCTACCTAAAATGCTTTTGTAAATGGATGGTAGAACAGGGATTAGTAGGGATAGTAAGGAGAATAAACATTACTTGGATCTACAAAGGATAGGAAGTTGTGGAGAGCCATGATCAACCTAACATGCTTTTGTAAATGGATGGCAGAATAGGGATTAGTAGGGATAGTAAGGAGAATAAACATTATTTAGATCTACAAAGGATAGGAAGTTGTGGAGAGCCATCATCAACCTACCTAACATGCTTTTATAAATGGATGGCAGAACAAGGGCTGGGAAAGATAGTAAGACAAACATTGCTTAGAGCTATGAAGGATAGGAAGTTGTGGATAGCTATGACCGTTCATGTACTGAAGGGACATGGTACATAAAAGATGATGGCTTTATATGTGTGTGTAAAACAAAAAGCATAACAAACAAGATACCCCTATTTTTTTCCTCAGACATTTCAATAAAAAGGTAGCAGTTCATAACAGGTATCATGTTGTTAGTCAGCCAATTAACTACGCAATTGCAAATGCTTATTATGTCTACCAGTCCGGTTGCAATTAGGAGAAAATGTGTATAGGGGGTGGCACATGTCATGTCTGTCTGTAAATAAGAGACAAATGAGATGGTATCATGCAATACTGCCAAAACAGGTTGGTGGCCAGCAGTTCAACATTGAGCACACTTTTTCACTGTTATCAAAATCAGATTGTTGATGAGGGGAAGTAAACATATGACACATAAATATCAATAAAGCGACCATAAGTAAAACGGCTTTTTTCTCCATGGATAGATGAAAATGAAGAGAAAAAAGAAGAGAAAAAGGACGAGATCAGGAAAAAGAGAAAGAAAGAAGAGCGAAAAAGAAAGACAAAAAAGAAAAGAGAGAAAAAGAAAGACAAAAAAGAAAAGATAAAAAGAATAAAAGAAAGAAAAGAGAATGAAGAATAAGGAAAAGAGAGAATGAGAAAGAAGAAAAAGGAAGGATAAATAAAGAAAAAAGAGAATGAAAGAGAAATAAGAAAAGAGAGAATGAAAAAGAAAGAAAAAAGAATGAAAATAAAGAAGAGAGGATAAAAAAGAAAAACAGAGAATGAAAAAGAAGAGAATGACAAGAAAAGAAAGAAAGACTACTAGAAAAAAGGAAAACAAATATATAAGAAACTTTTTTTTTAAATTAAAAAAATGAAGGAGAAATAAAAGCGAAAGAGAAAGTAAAAAGAAAAATTCAAAGGAAAGAATAAACAAAAAAGGCCTAATTTCATTTTCTGATTCTCACTGTCAATTGAACAATTTCATTGCAAGTTCTGGAAGTATTCTTGTAAGGAAAACATGTTGATCTCGCAAGCCTTTAAGAGCAAGTATAATCCTGACTATGTACTCAAGTTTGCCTCATCCTGCAATCACCTTACAAAGCATCCAAACATTCAAACTGAAATTGTCATTAGTGTGCTAATCTCGCAAGGTATTTGACATCGGTAATAGTAAATTTAGCCATTTCCATAGTGGAAGCGTACCACGTTCATTTATCAAACAGTTAATGTTACTGCCTGTTGAAATTTATAAAACCATTTTATTAAAACAATATTTCAGGAAACTAGACTTCTACAGTCCACTAAATGTTATAGCTCTTTCTAATACTGATGAGAGTCTCTTTCCAATCTTTTTGTTTTTGGTAGTGTGGAAAGTTTGTTGGTTGGTTGGTTGTTTTTGTTTCGTGGCATATCAATCTCTCTGGGTTATTTAATGCTGAAATCTAAATATTTTGTACGTAATTTTATGCTTTCAGAGTAAAAGGTATGTTTTTTAAATATACAGTTTGTAGATCATAGGTGATGTTGGTAACTTTAATATAAGAATGTATTTTCATATTTTTTTTATTTTTTATTTTTTATTGTCATTTTGCTATAAAAATACATTGTTGCTCATTTTATTATAAAAATGTGCAGTTGATTTTTGTTTGGGGGATTCATTATTTGCCCATAACTGGGATACTAACTGGGTCAGGGTGGATCTGGAAACAACAGCAGTTAAAACCTCCAATTTCCCAATCAGAGGCCTTGCTGCAGGATGTAGTTTATCATCATACCCAGGACGAGTGTGGAGAGTTAACAGAAGAATTATATTAATATTTTTTTTCTTCCAGTTACATGTGCTAACCATTTTTGGTTTTACTGTCGTTGTAAAAAGTTCAAATGGTATGGTTTTTGTTTTTTGATAAAGCACATTGTCTGGGATTTTGCAGCTTCAGTAAATACAGATATAAAATGGATTGTTTATTTCTATGAAAACGGACACAAAGAAAGTAAACATTCTGAAATAACGTCCATCATTTTTGAAGAAGGAAGCTTAAAAGAAATTAAAAAAACGAAAAAATCATAACGCTTTTTATGTCTTTCTTTGATGAGGAACTCAATACATGGTTTTATGACGTTCTGAGTCTTGTGGTTATTTTTGTTACCGAAAATCAAATTTGCACAGTATACAGCCACAACAGGTAGAAACATCGGTTCCTGTACAATCAACAAAATCAAACCTGTTCAATAACTAGACGGGTGACTGATTGGGAGTACCAGGTGCTGTAAGCTTGGATGTGTGGGTGGTGTAATGGATAACGGCTTGGATTGGAAATCAGAGTGCCAAGTTCCAATTCCAGTTGGGTTCGCTATATTTACTTACATACAAATACCCTTGAGAAAATTATGAATCCACCTCTTCTCCCCCTAGTTATGGGTTAATTAGTAAGACTTGTACCACTAAACAGTTATTATTGCAAAAAATAAAATAAAATAATAATAATATTTATATTTTGGTGTGAAATAACCCATAGAGGATGATATGCCACTAAACATAACCAACCAACAAATTTACATGTCTGTATCAAAATAACATTGTTTTGTAAATATTTGTCTTGATGAATAGTAGGGACTTATTTAAAAAAAAAAAGAAAAGGAATAATTCATGAATTTTTATTTATTTTTACAGAAATATTTCACTGATGTACTCCAAACATCAATTAGGATTCTTCAGCTTCAAACAATGCAAATTGATCTCATTACTCCAATAGTATGTTTACTATACACTGAATGTCTGGGCATGTATGATAGCTATAGAAGAGGGATTTGCTCAGGTGTTCACTCGTCCTTTTCTCCGTCAGTCATCATGGCATCACAGTGACAAGACATTGGTCAAGATGACTAACAATGGCACTAAGTGCAGAGAGGAGAGGATTCATGCCTTTCTGGAGAAAGCAAACCTGGGATATTTCTACTATCTGGAAGGAAAATTCTTGCAGTTTCTAAATAATCAAATTTATTTAAAAACCATGAGAAATTTCCTACCAACCAAATACTTCAGAATAGAAATCCAATAAAAATCATTTTAATTACAGACACATTAGATTTCTTTGAGAGAATTATCTTTAAGTTACACTGTATTGCTTTGTCAGGAGTGCTTAGGATACATCAACTGCATCCCTTACAAGGAGATATTGTGAACTCAGGTGTAAACTGAACCCGATTACCTTTTAACCCAAGAGTAAAACCAGTAATAATTCTACCATTTGACTGTAGCATAAACCAGACATATGTCAACCTTTTTGACTGTAGCATAAGCCTGATTCATGTCTATCTGAACCAAAGTCTACCTTTTTGACTGTACTGTAAACCAGACCTATGTTGCCCTTTTTGACTGAACTGTAAACCAGACCTATGTTGCCCTTTTTGACTGTACTGTAAACCAGACCTATGTTGCCCATTTTGACTGTACTGTAAACCAGACCTATGTTGCCCATTTTGACTGTACTGTAAACCAGACCTATGTTGCCCTTTTTGACTGTACTGTAAACCAGACCTATGTTGCCCTTTTTGACTGTACTGTAAACCAGACCTATGTCTACATTTTTGACTAGTGTATGCCTTAACTATATTGTCCTTTTTTATTGTAAACTAAAACCCTCTTTTCCTTTTAGACTTCTAGTGTAAGGCAAACCTATATCATCCTTTTTGACTAGTTTAAACTGAACCTATGTCTGTTTTTTTTTACTGTACTGTAAACTGGACCTATGTCTATATCTTTTTGACACTAGTGTAAGCCAGACCTATGTTGCCCTTTTTGACTATAGTATAAACTGAACCCATCTCTAACTTTTAGGTTGTAGTGTAAGCTGGATCTATGCCTACAATTTTAACTGTAGTGTAAATTGAACCCCTGTCGATCTTTTTGTAACTCCAGTGTAAATGGGGCCTTTGTCTACCCATTAATTCACTGGTTTTAAATAACTCAGCAAGAGTTGATAGGTCATTAATTCAACCAATCTAACTTAACATTGTGGACATAATTATATGCATTCTGTCTGGAAAGGACTGAACTTTTTAATACTAATAGAATTTAAAAAAAAAAAAAAAAACTATCTAGGGCAGTGACAACTTAGTCTTCTTTAAAATAAGCCTCTTGGGGGGACCTCACATCTATCCCAGCATTCCCTTCTACTTTTCCAAACCATTAGCTACTAAATCACTACATGGCATTGACATTAATCCTTAACTTTCATAATAGTTTCCTCCTTAGCATTTGGGAAAGAAGACCAAAGACTGTAGATGTGAGGAACTGGACCCTAATATGAGCCCCCCCACCCCCACCCAAAAAAAAAACTGCATGACACATTGTGAATGCAATGGTTGCCCAATACACAAGGGTAATGATAATATTAGCTGTTTCCCTATAAGCAAACATTTGGCATTCATTGACCTAGCAGGCAGTTCTGCTTTCAGTTAAACTTTATAAAATCGTTCTCTTAAAACAATTTTTCAGGAAAAAACAGTTTTTTTCAAGAACAGCAGCTGTTATCACTTTTTCCAGTATTGATGTCAGTTTTCCTTTCTAACCTTTTATTTGAAGTAAGGTTGGAACGTTAACATCTTGACTATATTATTATTTTCTCTTCGAGTTATATGTGATATCCTTTTTAGCTGTTGCTACTGTTGAAAGTAAAGATGTGATGTTGTTTATGTTATCTGGTACAGTTGTGATCGTGTAGCACCAGTCTACAATGTTCTAAGAAAGATGGTGTTTGACAAGAGCCACAGGCTTCACTCGCTCAAAGCCATTTTTGACCATTAAAAAGCTAGCAGTTTAGATATTTCTGAACAGGTTTGGCACCATGCTTGACATCCATATGAAAGTCTTGATCTGATGAGGCTATTTAAGAACACGACTCATGTTTTCAGGTTAATGTTTTGGTTTTATTGCGACTTGCAGTGTTGGGTGAAACTACCTCTAGTGCAATCCTATTCTATGTTCAATTTCCTTTTTTCCTATAGTAAATTTATTATAACAAGCTTATTATTATCTGTTGACTAAGTAACCGCACAGAAGAGTTTCTGTTCCCAAATGCAGTCATTTTTTTTTTCTAATCAGTTTCTAAGTACATCACGGCTACACAACCTGTTATCAAGGTATTCAAGATAACTGGATCCTGGCTGGAGACACATCATACGTAACAAGATAGATATTGGAAATTCTATATTATGCAGCCACCCTGGAACTCCAAAATTACAGTCCCTATCCCTATGAGAATAATACAGCTCACCTTGGTAACCTGAAGTGAATGAGTCATTAAACAATTGACCTGTGTCCAGCTCAAATAATAACTCGTTTCATACTGATGTGGGTGGAGTTTAAATGGCAGGATTATTTGTTAATCAAAGCATCAACATAAATGAGAAAATCTCTTAATAAAAACTGAAGTGAGACAGAAATGCTAATCTTTCAAGCTTTCAAAACATTTTAGACTTTTTTTATATCTGCTCGAGTCATAACTAATTGCAGTTTTCGTTTAATTTTTACGAATAAAGTTGATAAACAAAATACAACCGTCGCCTTATCTAGAAGCAACCTTCACTTCTATTCTAATAGTTTATTTTCTCGCCTCTGGGACACCTTTTCCGATTTCTTGTTTTACTGCTTTCTACAATCCTCAAAAGTTTAAATACAATGCCAATCGCCATCATCTGTCTTCCTGAATACCGTTCTGTCATTGTTCTTTTTGTGTCTTCTCGCTCTCTTTCACACCCAATAACCTTACGTCTTAGTGGCATTATCACCTTGCTTGGGGTGAAATGATTAAAAAACAAAAGAAAAACAAATGTATTTTATTCAACTACCTTTGAAAATGTCATAATTTTGTTATTTGAATTTTCTGATGAATCGTAATTCTTAAGTTAATGATTGAATAAGCACCTTGCGAGGTCCAAGAAAATAAAAAAATTTGAGGAAATTTCCCTATTGCAGCATTAAATACTTGAGATTAATAACTTTAACAAAATATTACAATAACTATGAACGCTATACATTATTTCAGGAAGTAAGAGGGTACAAGTGAAAAAAAATTGAAATTGACAAGTTTTTCTACTAAACTAAAGCAGGTGTTTTTATGTGCACAAATACCCTTCAGAAAGGTATAAATCCTACTCTTCTCCCCAGCTATGGGTTAATTAGTAAGACTTGTGTCACTAAAATATTATCATCTCCAAAATAAAATAAATTGCATTTGGCAATAAATAACCTATAGAGGCTGATATGCCACTAAACAAAAACAACCAACCAACAAAAATCTTACTCTGTAACCTACCTTGAGAGGCTCTTGGGCCTTGTTCAGCGTGAACATTATTGGAAAAAAAAAAAAAACTAACTATAATAATCACAATGAAGAGAACAGTTTGAATAGACCCGTGTATAATCATATAATTATTGTGCCTGTCCCGCCTTACATCTCGTCACAATCTGTACCCCTTACTTCTTACTCTGTAAGAATGTTACAGTTGCAGCATATTGAAACACCATTTCCCAAACAATTATTGAAGTTAAGCAACGTCAATCCTGGTCAGTACCTAGATGGGTAATCTCTTGGGAATATCAGGTGCTTTAAGTTCGGATATACAGGTGATGTAATGGAAAATGTCTCGGAATTATTACTCAAGAGAGCTGAGTTTCAATTCCTGCTAGGTTCCCTATATTCACTTATGCACAAATACCTTTTGGAAAGGTATGAATCCATCTCCTCTCCCCCAGCTATGGGTTAATTAGTAAAACTTATATCACTAAACCATTTATGTTCTATTAGCTATAATAATCATACAATTGTGCTTGTTCCTGCCTTCTTTAGTTCCTTAGTTCACACAACCATTACGCCCCGACATAATACATGGATTTTGATTAGGTGAGAAAACAAAAGACGCTACTTGCTTTTAGTTAGAAAATGAAAGAAAGAATGGAAGATAGTAGTCTAAGAGGTTGTTTCAGTGAAATGGTTTGGTTTGGTTTGTTTTACGGCATATCAACTCCAATGGGTTATTTAATGCCGACAACATTTTTATTACTTGTAATATTTTTTCTTCAAAAATGTATTGCTTGTAATTTTTTTTTAAAAATATAGCTGGTAATAACTTTTTTTTACAAAGTATTTCTGGTATTAAAACCTATTTTTACACTTTCATAGTGTTTTGATGCCAGTTTGGGGGTTAAAAATTTGCCCATAGCTGGGACCCTAACAGGTGCTACCACTCCAGGTCAGGGTGGACCTTGGAACACCAGCAATTAAGAGGTGGTTCCACGTTCCTCAAAACATCCTGATCAGAGGCCTTGCTGTTGGACGTAGTTTATCGTCTTACTCAGGACGCGGATGTAGTTTATCGTCATACCCAGGACGGTCAGTGAAATGGAAAAGTTGTCAATTTCAAATCTTTTCATTTGTACCCACTTCTTAAAATAATGACCAGCATTCATACTTTGATTGTTATTGCAATATTTTGATAAAGTTGTTAAGCTCAAATATTTAACGATGTGTTAGAATTTCTACGGATATTTTACCGCCATAGAACTTGCCATGAGCTTAGTCAATCATTAACTTTAGAATTAAGATACATCAGAAATAGGAAAACAGTGAAATTTTCACAGGTTAAAACTAGTAACGATAATTCCTTATCTCAGAAATTCAGACTGAAATTGGCTTTGCAACAGATACGTTATTCTATAAGCAGTTCAAATATTTCCACAAATCAGGGAGCAGAGATCCAATTCCAGTTGTGTTCAATATATTCACTTATGTGCAAATACCTTTGCGAAAGATATGAATCCACATCTTCTCCCTCCACTTATGGATTAATTAGTAAAACTTGTATCCCTAAAACCATTATTATCTCTCCCACCCCCAATAAATAAATAAAATTGAATACAAAATACTTAGATTTGGGCATTAAATAACCTATAGCGGTTGATATGCTGCTAAACAAAAACAACCAACCAACCAACCAAAATTTTACTCTCTAACCATCTACCTCGAGTGGCTCTTGGGCCTTGTACAGAGTAAACATTATTGTTTAAAAACAAAAAAAAACAAACTATAACAATCAAGATGAAGACAATTTTGAATAGACCAGTGTAAAATAGCAGTAATTCTTCATTTCAAAAATTTAAACCGAAATTAGTTTTGCAACTTGTATGCCACTCTATAATCAGCTAAAATATTTCCATAAATACAGTGTAACCCGGATATAAGAGAGTTGCCGGGACCGGAGAAGAAGTCTTTTATATCCGGGTTTCTCTTATATCCGGGTTTGGTCTATTTTGTTTAGGTAACACAGGCTCTAATTTGGGACCAGATAAAAATCTATCTTATATCCGGGTTTCTCTTATATCCGGTCTCTTATATCCGGGTTACACTTTTCATCTGTCTTATCTTACAAAATCTTCAATCATTCAGTCAGTCTACAATCTGCCTGTTAATACATGGTCACATTCACCTTCAGAGAATTGGACAGCTGTTTTCCAGTGGGTATTTACAATTGTGGAAGAGTAAATTTGATAGGCTACTCCTTGTATTTCAAGTATCGTTTACAATTAATCAGGTTTTTGAATAAGAATATGTCTGGAGAACAAAAATAAAGCAGATAAGTAGTTTGCTCCTCACTCATGTCCAAGTACATCAGTCTTTCTAGGGTATCTAGCTAATCCCTGTTACAGATGCCTGCTCAGGTACATTAGTGTTTCCACAACATCTATACAGAAAACCGTAGTTATTTTTTTTTCTTTATTTTTTCAATCATTTCACCCCAAGCAAGGCAATAAAGCCACCAAGATAAAAGGGGTCTTGGTGGCTTTATTAAACTATAGTATTAAGATAAGGCAATAAAAGAACAAGAATAAAGAAGACAGATGATAACGATTGACATTGCATTTAAATTTTTGAAGATCAAATTTGACAGGGAAGCAAGAAGCCAGAAGAGAGTTCCACAAACGAAAAGTGCAAATGAAAAACTGTTGACATAGAACTTAGTCACATCTAGCCATTTCAACTATAAAATGATGAGATCTTGCCACCAATCTAGTACTGCACTTAAATTCATAAAGTCTAGGTACCACAGGGGAAAGTAATATTTATTTTGATTAAGACAAAAATGTGGTACCGGGGCAAAAGGGGAAGGCTGGTCTTCAGTCTGTCTTATTTTAAACTTAGCTGACCAAAACATACCACAGTATTCCTTATACCAAAAGGACACATCCTAACTTACCAATCTTACTACAGCCACCATAATACCACAAAGTCTCTATGTAATCCTAACTAGTTCCCATATTTACAATTTGTCTGATAAAAATAAAAACATTTAAAGCCCAATGAATATATTGAATATAATTTATATACAATAAACTAAGCATATTAGGGGAAAGATCATCAGAACAATTACCATGAAAATAATTATAGAAAATGTTTAAACTGCAACTTCTGAGACATTTATTCCAGTTTCTGAGAGAGAGTGCATAATCTGGCAGGATCACCAGTTTGAACAAGATCAGTATACTCAGACCCTCGGTCAGAATGACTTGTGATTTAATGTTAGCATTATCATTGACAGCTTCCAAATAGTTTAATCTACTCTGAAATTAGTATTCATTGTTATTCCTTCTTTTGGTATATACTGTTGACGTATATTCACAGCTACTGTATATCAGCAGCTTTCTGATCAGTCTCTCATAGTTGAAATTGCTCATTCAGGAAGCAGCTCCCCATTGCATTAATACAAACAATCTTGGATACACTCAGACACCTGCGGAAATTTAACACCAACAGTCTTGGATACACTCAGATACCTGTGGAAATTTAACACAAACGGTCTTGGGCATATTTGGACACCTGTGAAAATTTAAACGATCCAGGGTGCACTATGACACCTGTTGATATTAGACTACTTTTAATCTAGCCATATACAAATGTGTGTCAGTTCGCATATTAAAAAAAAGGCATTGCGAGAAGATATATTTGATAAATACTACAGATACTAAAGTATTAGTTTATATACCATATCAACTGCCCTTGATAAGATATATAAATGATAATGTTGATATATTAAAAATACATGGGAAGAAGAATAAGTGAGGAATGGTTAGAGCCTAAAAATAGATAACACAGGTCTTTGGTTGAATGTTCAGTCCTTCTTCCTCTTCTATGTGCCTTGTCTCTTCAAGACCTGGCTGATCATACCTCTCCACAACTTCCTATCCTTTATAGCTCTGACTAAGGTTTGTCTTGTCACCATTTTCCCAATCCTTGTTCTGCTATCCATTTGCACAAACTCATTCAGCAGATCACTTGTCACTTTCCTTTGTCTCTTGCTTTCAATATATCCTGTGAGTGTCAAATTCTCCAGACCCTATTTCCTCATTATTTCTCCCAGAAATTTCAACCGTCTCTTACTGATTCTAAGTAAGTGTCACTTTTGTTTCCATTTTCCTTAAGACTTCCTCGATACATGTTCAGTTCATTGTATTCTCAGCATTCTTCTGGAGAACCATATTTCCTAAAGTCATTTCTTCTTCATCTGTGAAATTGTCCAGCATTCACTGCTATATAGGATTGAAGTTATCACTAACACTTTTGTTGAGATTTACAAACTATGTTTCCTTCAATTTCACAAACCAATTGATGAAATTTGATTCTTTGAAAAAAAAACCTACCTCGCGGTTTGATAATCTTCATAATAAACAATATTTTTTTAAGTAAATTTATTTTTTTCCTTTTTAAAAGCTAAGAATAAATTCTTATTATTTCTTACTCTTGTGCATGCAACATACAACTGGCTATGTGTAAATATTTGTTTCTGGAGCCAATTTCCAACTTTTTGAAGCATTTGGCCTTGTGATTTGTTTATAATTCTCACAACTGCACAGTGAACTGGAAACTGAATTCTTGTATATAAAGACTTAAAGAAAGATATGCAAAAAACAATATTGCATTTTTACTAAATAAGTATTTGTTATTTTAATCATTAAATTATTTTTAAAATAGTGGGAGTATAATAAAACTTAATTTTTTCAAATAAAAATTAATGAAAATTTATTGTACTACCCTATGCACCCTAGTAAAACCAACTGTACTTTGTACCCCACTTACTTGTTTGCACCTCTCCCCCAAATTTGATTTCACTCAGTCAATGTGTGGCTATTTTAGGTGTGATGGATTGATGAACTAATGGAAATCAGAATTTTATATGTGAATAATTTTAAAGGGAGCAACAGACAAACTAACAAAAGTCACAGAATCTTATATGTAGATTTACTGAATTAATGTTTAGTTATGATTAGGTACAAGAAAACATTTTTACTAAAGAAAACTGAGTTAAAACAGCCGCCTTCTGAACAGACTGTTTTGGAATTTGTGGTGGGGAGATGAGGTGTTATTAGACAATGATTCACTTTGTCCTTGCCTCTTCATCTTATTAGTATCTGAGGTACAGCAGCAGGGGTACCAGTAGCAAAATCAAGACATTATAAGGTTTAGTCCTGTGTTGGTGTATGTTAAAATTTTGGAAGTATTTTAGTACAGGTGTACTAAAATATACAATTTTTATGGGTTTTAATTTTTCTCATTTGTCAGTCAAAAATCTGGTATAGGTATTTCTATGACAGGATAAAAAACAAATAGAAAACTATTATAACTCTAACATGTTTCACTTTTATTAACGGTTCATCAGAGAATGATATATGGAGAAGGTAAAAAAGAAATCTTGGTATTTTTTACTTTTGTGTTGTTTGATTTTCATTGGTCAATCATGCATCACGTGCATTTGACTTTTTAAACTAACATTAGTATAATTTGTGGCATTCTGAATACAAAGAGAGTAGGTGAATGTAATGAACCCAATGGGAATTGGAACTCTGTTTGCAAAGACAGAAATTCTGATATTTTTATTTTTGTGTTGTTTGATTTACATTGGTTATTGTTGATGTTTCAATGTGATGTGACCAAAAGCCTGGATTTTGGTTAGGCTATTGTAAAATGATGTATAAGTTGTTGAGAGGTTCTTAATTCCAAAATATGGCCGTTACATTGTGGTCTTATTTAGAGTTTAGGTTGTTCTCTTTTTATGATAAGGGTGTCGGGTTACTGCCTCCTAATTTTCGAAACCACTACTAGGAGACACTCTCAAGACTATAAATACTTTGCAATAATTTTTTTTATCATTCTCTTAATTTTTTTGCTTACACGTCAGCTTGTAAGTCACTCACGGAAAAATGCACTTGCCTTTTAGGAAATGCATGAACAACACACACACACACACACATTCACTCATTACAGATATTTTGCACGCAAATATTTTTCACATTCATTTGACACACACATCTTTGTTTTTGCCACTTGTAATCATTTATTGTTAATACGAGGGTCATTCAATAAATAAGGTGAATTTTCGATATAAGGACTTCTAATACAAATAGAAGCTTACTCTTTTTTATTTATTTTTTTGTTTTACTTCTTTTTCACATGGATTTAATTTCTTTTGCAGATTAAAAAAAAACTTTCAGAGTTTTGGAAATTAACAATGATGGGCGACCAAGAAGCATGCTCCAGGATTGAACAGCGGTCAGTTATCAAGTTTTTGGTTGCTGAAGAGTGCAAACCCGTTGAAATTCATAGGAGAATGTCAACTGTGTATGGTGCCACATGTTTCAGCCAAAAAAATGTCTACAAGTGGGCTAAATTGTTTAAAGAAGAACGGAGCAGTGTTGAGGATAAAGACAGGTCTGGGAGGCCTACAGAAGTGAGGTCTGCTGAGGTGATCGAATCAGTCAATGACCTCATTCAGTCTGACAGAAGAGTGACAGTGGATGACATTGCAAGGACTTTGAGCTTATCTGTTGGGACAAACGCAGGGGTCATCAGTCAGAAGGAGTCATCTTGCATCATGACAACGCAAGGCCTCACACAGCAGCCCAAACAATGCAGACCATCAACGAGCTGGGCTGGGAACTGCTCCCTCACCCCCCTTAAAGCCCAGACATTGCCCCTTCAGACTTTCACCTGTTTGGTCCCTTGAAAGTGTTCACGAGAGGCACGAAGTTTAAAAGTGACGATGAAGTCAGAAGTGTTGTGAGCGACTGGCTGAGACATCAGTCCAAATATTTTTACGCTGAGGGAATACGGAAGCTTGTGCACAGATGGGAAAAGTGTGTGACAGTGCTGGGAGACTACATTGAAAAATTAAAAAAATGTAAGCTTCTATCTGTATTAGAAGTCCTTATACCGAAAACTTCACCTTAGTTATTGAATGACCCTCGTACATTATCATTTGTTGTACTTATGTATTGGTTCTTTTCATTTCTTTTCATGGACTCACATCCCAAGTCTGCCATGTTTGTTGTGGGCATTTCAGGAGAAAACACATGTTTATATCTTGATGTATACACCGGCCTGCAACAAGTGATTCAATTATTTTTTTTAACTTTTTGCAGTTGGAAGTGCTTATCAGATTTGCAATCCCAAGTTTGTTGCATATCAAGGTTGATACATTTCCATACTGGTTTAAATATGTTCATATGGAGCTGTGGTCTGAGCCGAGACATGTATGATTAGCCATCTTGATAAGCATGTGGTTATACAAGGTGTCCATAAAGTTCGTGTCGGGCACTTTAAAAAATTTATAACTTTATTTGTATTTGCGACAGAAATAATTTGTAAAAAGGATTAGAAAGAAGTAAATCTATATTTTTTGAGGTTTTATTGAAATTTTATTTAATTTTCCACATGTCCTCACATCATTAGCAATACAAAAGGTAATACGATTTTGCAGTTCACGGAAAACATTTGCCAACTGATTTACAGTAATGCCTGAAATCACATTAGTTATTTTAGCTATACTTAAAACTAGATACATTAAACTTTATAGCATTTTTTATAGATTATTTCTATCGCAAATACAAATAAAGTTATAAATTCTTTTAAACTGCACCCAAACTTTATGGATACCCTATATATATATATATATATATATATATAGATAGATAGATAGATAATAGTGAACATTGATGTCAACACTCAGGTGACAGACTGTTTCATGCTAAATGCAATCAGGCCACATGCCTGATGATTGTCACATCTGAGTGTTGTTGACTTCAATATTCACTTTTATATTTACATACACTCTCTGATACTGAGCACTTTATCCCATAAATATAGCATACCTTAAAACTTTATTTCTTCATATATATATATATATATATATATATATATATATATATATATATACACACAAACAAACATACAGTCGGTTTATCAAGTAATTTTAAATATTTAGGATTTTTAAAAATTACTTGCAGAAAATGAATAACTGAGTGAAAAATACGTGTGTATCTCATACATAAAAGACAAGTCATATTCAATGCCATGATAATCATTTTCATATCTTTCAACCTATGGATAGTGAGTTAATTTCTTCTTGTTACAACAGTGGTTGTTAAATGTATTCACTTTGAAACTGCAATGTATGTGACAGATTTTTCGATTTAAAAACATTAATGTGTCATTGGTATTTGTCATGAAAACAATTATCTTTCAAAAAGTTAAACAAAGGTAAAAAACAAAAATTGCAAAATACATGACTTGTTTTATTATAAGCAGAACTTAGTTTAGTCTGGCATAAGGCCAGTGCAGAGGAAGATTATTATGTGATTTTCCCAAATGGAAAATGACTAGCCTAACTTGAAAAATCTGCGTTAAAAATCCTGACCTTTATTTATTTTAAATTTGAACACTTGCCACAAGCTTCAGTTGGAAATATGCCACTGGTGAAATATTTCCAATTTTTATGTCATACGTTTTTTACACTTAAAACAAAAATAAACTTTGTATTTATTAATAATTATATGACAAATATGTTTTTTTAATAATGATTTAAAATTTAACCATAAAAAGTAAAAAACATGCATACGTTCTGTGTGCATTGCAAAAATAGGGGCTTAAACAAATGCAAACGGACTTTTATTTAGTAAGGAATCTTTAAGTTTTGTTTTAGTAACTAAAATCCTAGATGTTCAATAAAAAAAACAGAAAAAGAGAACGAAATATGGACATTTACATTTTACAAACATTAATTTAAAAAACAGGTTCATCTTTTCATAACAAACTTGAATTAAATACAAAATAAATTTATATTTGTTTTTTAACTTGTTCTTATAAAAAATGACAAACTTGAATTTATATTTGCTCATTGAATAATACATTTCTTTTTAAACTACGCTGAGGACAATGTTTTCTCCTTCACATTTTGCACCTGTTAGTTTCAAAGATAATTTTGAGTTGATAAACTTTATCGATCTCCGATAAAAAAGTTTTAAATGCCCAAGAAATTTATGAAATTGGTGATATAAAGGAATTGGTCGTAGTTAGTGGAATGACTTAAACGTGAAAAGAAAAAGAAAACATGTTTACAACAAAACAAAGTTTAAGTAAAACACGCCACAGTTGCTCATCAGAGTGAAAACTACTTGAAGTTGTAATTGTAAGGAAAAAATGTGAAGAATTCCCAATAATATTTATTTGCTTTTAAAAGCAAACAATAATTAAGAAAAATCCTTAACCTGAAAATTTATATGACGATCAAACAAAAAAGATAACTGTTTATGTGGTCTCATTTCAAGCAAAAAAAAGTTGCTAACTAAAAAAAGATTCAACGACAATGAAACAATAAATAAATAAGTAAATAAAAAAACTAAAGAAAAAAAATTAAATATGAAAATAAATTTAAATAAACATGCTGATTTTTTTGTCTCCAACAACGATACTCACCCAAACATTTTTTTTTTAATCCATCAATATTTGCTTAGGGAGGGTAAAAAAAGTTTAAGTCCGTCTGACACAAGGTCACGCATATGCAGCAGCGAGAGTAAACTGTGGTAGTACGCAAGTCTACAATATATTGCAAACTACTAATCCACGGCGAGGTGAGCAAATGTTCAACAATATTCCTTCCAAGTCGAATCGGATGAATATTTATTTCATAAACAAACACCACCAGAGGGTTGGGTAAAAAAGGGAAGATTTTGAAGCTGCAGTTTTGTCTTTATTATCTTCATCTTGATTTATTTATTATTTATTGTTGTTGTTGTCATCACGACAACTTTATCCAACAGTGTTCGAAAATCAAACTGAAGAAAAGTATCGATTTTAGTCCTGAATGAGTGTCTCTATGTTGGTCCAGGTTGTTGTTTAGTGGATGTTAGGAAGTGGGTATTGTGTCAACAATTGGGGGTAGGGCTAAGAAGAAGGTGTCATTTGTAAAATGAGGGTACGTGTTGTGTCATTCTGTCACTAAAAATTCGTTTCTCCTTCCCTAACCCTAATTTTTTTCAGTCATTCCTTCAAGCTTGTATTAGTAAACTTTACAAATAAATGATAAGCAGTATTAACTTAGTTTAAGTTAAGTTATAAGTACAAAGACATAAGTACAGGGCATACAGTGGGGATCGAAACCATATCACAACGAAACCATGACACCACGGTGAGAACCAATTAAAAAAAATGTAAAAAAACTGAGTTAATATTTAAATTTTAATTATTCTTTATTTTTTAATAAGCACAGTTTTCTTTGTTGGGATCGAATTTGCTGACATTCAAAATATGTCAATTACCAACTATTTTTCTATGCAATTAAACAAAAAAAAAAAGTCATTCAAGTTAATTACCTCCTCTTGAACCCACGAGTAAAAAAAATGTAGTTTTTTTATACTCTGTAAGTTTCTTTGATTATTATATTTTAATTAATGCAGAGTCAGTTAGTTAGCTTTAACAAACATTAATAACACAGTAATTTCAACAGAACCTCGGTACCTAGAAACCTACTGTCCGACCCTCTACCGCTGAGCGATAAACCCTTTCAAAGAAAGAAAGAGAAAATGATCGGCAAGATAAATAAAAATAAAATAAACTAACATATACAGACCTTTTAGAAAGGTCTAAATGTAATTCTTTAGGGAAAGACATAAAACAAAAACATAACACTTTTAGCATTTTTTTGTTAAATAATAATAAAAAAAAAATGCTTCTTCTTACCTGTCGTTGGCTACTTTACCGTCCGTTTAAAATGGTCTGTGACGAGGGAAAACAGAAGCAGGTTGCCCTCGCCCCCGGCCCACATAATATGTTGTGGCTGACTGTAGTTTACCTCGTCCTCGTATACCACGGACTTAGCATTAGTATAGGCAAAACTGTTTCTACTATAACATAATCTGTCCTAGATTAAACACGTCAGGTATGTAGAACGTTTTTCTTTTCGAAAAGAGAGTAGTAACTACTGTAAGAGTTTTTAAACATATTAGAAAAATAGATATTTTGCGCTTGACTTGTTCAACATTGAATTGGAACATAAAAAAAAAGAAAGAATTTAGAAACATGATCTTCGTTTGTATTTTTGTTTTTTTAAATTTTAGCTTCCTATGCAAAAAAGGGGGAAAATGCTTGCCGTAAAAACAACGTAGTTTAAGTTTTACGAGTAAATTTGCCTACTTTTTCTATTTTTATATCCAAGTTTTTTAATAACTTCGATTTTTTTTTTAATTTATTTTTTTATTAGACTTTTTTCCCTCTTTTTCTGATTAGAAACGTTTAAACAAAACTCGTAGCAATTACGAAAACAAAAATCGTTGTTTAACACGTGGAACAAAGTTGACATGAAATTAAAAAGTACACAGTGAAAAACTTTCGGATAGATATCAAAAACTTAATTATCAGTTAAAAAAAGGTAAAAAGTGAATTAAAAAAAAAGGTACCAGATAGAATAAAAAATGATTTAGATTTTTAAAGAAATGAGTGCGCTACTTTTAAAAAATAGTAATTAAAAGAAAAAATCTTTTACCAGTTAATTAACTAACATGTTAGTTAACAATTAAGACTTCTTTCTTTCGCTTAAGTCCACGAACAAAATTTCTCCTGACGTCAGCAAATTAGTTTCAAGCAATTAAAAAAAACAAACAAACACTTTTATCTACTCATCCAGCGTAAGTTACGCCTGGTAATTAATACATTTGCGAACGACGGGAGTCAAGTTAATTAATGCTAAAAATACGAACATTTTGTTAAATTTGCGAAAAGCTTGAAAATTTGTAAAACTAGTCCACCCCGTAACCCACGCATTAATAATAAAAAAAATATCAACTAAAAAATGTTTAAATTTTATACAGATCCTCTATATATGGGAGAAGGCATTTCAACTTTTTGTCTCTTGCGAGATCAACTAAAAACAGTGAGTTCCGTCTTCGCTGGGTACTCCATACTTCTGGCCTTGTGCCATGTCTAAACTGCGCTTAGTTCCTTAGTAAATCATTATGATTTTACGAAAAGTAAGTTTGCTTTATAAACACGCGATTTTTTACACATGAATTTGGTACGCGTCTTCAAGTTTTTTTAAAATACAATGAGCACCGGTCATATTTATAGTCAGGTTTGAAAAGAATGAAACTAATAATTTTTACTTTTTAAATTAGTTTAAGCAATTAGTAAATTCTAGAAAACATAACTTCTTACCTGCCGTCTATATTTGGCCTTGTAATATCTACAATAGGCTTAGTTTCGCTTGGCACAAGGACAACTGAGAGCGAGTGAAGCCATTCTTCCAAATGGGTAAAATTAAAAGTTTGCCGGCCTTGAAGATCAGAATTCGAAATAACAGGATTGAAATCCGATTTTGTAGTTTACTTTTGGAGATTATTATAAAATTAAATAAAAATTTTGACCAATTGATTTTTTTTTTATCCCCCCCACCACCACGACGTTTATTTTCATGTTTGGTCCAGATGTATTTATACTTGGACACGTTGCCAGCTGACGACCTGTTTGACGGTGGTAAAACATTGATTTTTTTCTTAAACCAATGAAAACGAAGAAACACAAATAAAAATACCAGAATTTTCTTTTCTCTTCCATATTTCATTTTCTGATGAAGCTTAAATAAAAGCGAAACATGTTAAATTAATAAACCTTTCCTATTTGTTTCTTATCCTATCAATCATATACACCACCAAAAAATGAATGTGTTTTTCTGAAATGAAAACAAAACATCGTCCCCCCCTTCCCGCCGCTTTTAAAAATTTTCACGAACTATCCGATTTAAAGGAAATTTTCAGTAGTTATTCATTAACGAATAATTGTATACTGAACAGAACATTTTGTGGGACCGGTTCCCTTCTTTTCAATATATCGTGTGTAGCGTACTTTATTTTAATTTGGGGTGGGATGTAGAGAGTTTTTTTTTTAGTTATATTAAAAAAAATTCTTGACAATGTTCAGTAAAAAAAATATGTAATTTCAAGTGTGAACATATTCGTTCCAATCCATTCCAAAAATGATTTAATAAAACTCAAAAAATAATTTTTGTGATTTAAATTATTCAAAATTTAATAAAATTATAAAATACATTATTTCCTTTCAGATTGGGAAGGAAAACAAATCTACATATAATAATAACCATTTTATTAAAACATTACTTGTAATTTTTCAATGCGATTTTGAAATTCATCCCTTTGCTGTTCGTCACAAGATTTCTTCTTTTATTAAATTAAGTATAGCTGGAAATTTTTTTTTTTTTAATCATATCACCCCAAGCAAGGCCGGAGGCCACTATCACGCAAGGGGTTAAAGAAGGGTTGGAGGAAGAGCAGATAGGAGTAGCAAGGGAGGGGATGTGGAGAAAGAGAAAGACAGTGGGTCGATCAAGGCTAGGGGGCCACAAAAGATCCGGAGCGAGAGCAGATAGGAATGAAAAATGAAAGGATGTGGAGAAGGGAAGTGTATAGATCAAGGCAAAATATTATTTTCCCAAAAAACGTATAGCTGATGATGATATTTCTTCAAAAACGTATAGCTGGTATTATTATTTTTTCAAAAAACGTATAGCTGGTATTAATATTTTTTCAAAAAACGTATAGCTGGTATTATTATTTTTTCAAAAACGTACAGCTGGCAACACTATTTTTTCAAAAACATATCAGAGGCCTTGCTGTTGGACATAGTTTATCGTCATACCCAGGACAAGTCAAGCAGGGAATCTAAAAATAAAAGCAATGAATTAAACTCAAAAGTCTTATTTCACTAGATTTTAATTTCTTTTTTATATTGTAATGATGTATAAAAATAAAATTATTCATTACTAAGTTTCATAAAAAATTATATTCTTAACTGGTTGAATTTTTAAGTATAAATACCTAATTTTAATTATAGCAATGCTGGTGTTCCATATTTTTTTCCAATTTTTCTTTTTAATTTTTGGCGCGTTTTTGAAGTCAGGGATAGAATGAGAAAATTATTCCTGTTGACTATTGACCTCACAAGCTACCGTGCGTAAATAAGCGTTATTTTCATTTTTTTAAACGAAAAGTAAGCATTGCTTTTACAAAATCCAGTTAATTAATCCTTAAATTTGCTAATTTATTTTGAAACACGTCTCTAGGAGAAAAACTTGACTTTTAAGAGATTTATCTTTTTTAATTTGTTTACATATTTTCGTTTATAACGGCAGTTCGATGAGTGACGACCTAATGTGCAAATGTTTTTAAAATGCCTAAAAACTTTATTTACATATGAAAATTTAATTAGCTTTAGGCTTTTAGTTTCTTTTAGATAAAACCAAAATCTAACTTCAAGGAAGACATTTAAATTATTAAAAATGTATTTTTGGATTTTTTTTTCCGTGACGGTAGCTATATACCGAACGCGTATGTCCAATTAAACACACAAACACACACACAAATTCGTAATGTATTCTCGAAACCAGAATAGACGTCTTCACAACAGCAATTAGTTTTGGGGAAATATTTCCACCCAGAACATTCTTATTTCAACCCCCACCCAGCTTATGAATATTCTTAAGGTGTTCTAACCTGGACAATCCCATAACATGCCTTTTATATAATAAATGCGAAAGTCACTGTGTCACACTTTTTCAAATTAAAGGGACACAACTCTGTAACTTTCAATAGCTCATTTCAAATGAAAAAGTACTATTCTCAAACTTCAATGTTTCAAAATAAAATTGTCTGTGTTTTCGACTTTACTCCGAGAGGCCGTTGCCCAACATACCATACCATTTTGGAATCAGGCCAACTCCGTGAGCAAATTAAAAACATCACGGGCCGGATTCAAACCGATAATCCTGAAATGTTAGATTCCCAAGTTTTCATTACTGCTATTGTTTTCGGCGATTTTTTGCGACATTTTTTTTTTTTTTTACGATAACAATTTTTATAACTTGGAAATAAATTTAGGAATAATTGAAATTTATCGCGAAATCCAGCGAAAGTCACCCATGAAATAAAATTAATTGTCCTTACGGAAAGTAAGGACCTACGCACATGAAATTGTATTTAAGTGCCGGAAGAAGAATTATCGTTGAACTTTTAAAAATTGTTTATTGTTGCCTATCGCATCTACTCCTCCTACCTATTCTCATGAAGGCCCAATCAAGAGCCTTAAATGCAGCCCGATCGGGCGGCTTTTAAGCTAGTCTTAAATATTGTCTCTATCTTTGTTTCTGTCGGATAAAATAGAGGTGATTTTGCATTGTAATCTGATTGTAAACACTGTTTTCTTTCTCAGTCTTAACGAGATGACGTCTATTTGTTCGTAGTGTTAATACTTCAAGGGCGCTCATGGCTCTCCACAACTTCCCATCTCTTGTGGCCCGTAACAGTTTTTCCCCTTCGCTAAGGCTTCCGTTCCGTCATCCATTCTCACAAGCTTGTCAGGTAGGTGGCTTGCTGAATTCCTCTCTCTTGCCCTCAAAATGCCCTATGAGGATTAAGTTCACCAAGTCCTCTTTCCTCATTACTTCCTGATTCTGAATATAAGCGTTCTTTTTATTGTCGTTTTCTTTAATTCTTTCCCAAACAATAAATTGTTCAAAATTAAATCAACTATAGGAGAATGACATCAGAAACATCAAACTAGAAGAGAAGAAGAGATTATGTCCAGGCTCCATATTGGACATCTTAACAGAACCCATTCGTATCTCCTAAAAAAGGAAGATCCTCTGGTATGTGTGGCATGCCAAGAGCAATTCACCATCAAACAAATGGTGACAAAATTCAGCAATTTTAATTCAATCCGCTTAAAATACTACGAAACAAAACTTTAAAGAAATGTTTCAAAATACAGATTCATTTTACATATTCCAGTTATTAAGAGAAATTAAACTGATTTCAAAAATATAATTAAAATATATATAACCATAACAAACACAGTTTTACTATTTAAAACAATTTTTGACTGTTTAAATACAAGACTACTTTTAAAAAATTAAATTTCGGCATTAAATGACCCAACGGGTTGATATGCCGTAAAACAAATCAAACCAAACAATTTTCTTTAAGAATTCTTAGTTGCTTACTCGCTCTGTTCATGGGATTCTCAGTATCCTTCTGTAGAACCACATTTCTGTTACCTTCAGTTTTGTCTTCATCCGTGGGGAGATTGTGCAGCATTTACTGTCATATAAGAGAATGTATATCACATAGCAATCCAGCAGTATTTTCTTTTCTTTTTTGTGTGTGTTTCTAATGAAATTCTTCTCTTTCGTTAGTTCAATGCTTTATTCGTATTTCGATGTCGTATTTTCCATCCTCTATTAAAACACTTCCCAAACTCCTGTACTTGTTTCATGTTGACATCTCTAATTTGTAACTCGCATTTTGGACTTTTTCTTTTGCCAATTATCATACTTCCCGTCTTCTTGGAATTGATTATTAGTTCTTTTTCTCGTTTTCATTTACTACCGACTAGGAGGCCCTGTAGTTTTCTTTCCGTGTCAGCCATCAACACAGTATCATCTGCATATCTTACATTGTTAAGAGTACGCCCATCGATAACAAATCCTAGTAGGGTTTCCAGCTACCTTAAGATAGCCTCATTGCAGGGGTTGAATAAATCTGAAGAAAAGACACATCCTTGTCTTACGCCCCTTTTTCTTTTTGTGTAGCTACTCAATTCGTTTTCTATTCATATGCAGGCGTTTTGCTCTCAACTGTGGATTATTCTAACATACTTTCCAAATAGGTCGAGTTTTCCTCGCAGTTCAAATAGATCCTTGTGCCGTACCGTGTCAAATGCTTTTGCGTAATCTATAAAACATAAGTGTACAGCCTTCTGCATTTTTATTACCCCCTGCTATATCATTCTAATAATGAATGCAGCATTTCTTTTTCCAGTCTCCAAGCCGCAATGTTCTTGTCCTATTTCCGTTCTAATTCTACCTCACGCTCCATTCCTCAGGATTCGCATCATTAGTTTGGTTATGGGACTCGTTAAGCTTGTGGGGATATTATTATTATTATTATTATAAATAAATAAATAAACAAACAAAAATAAAATAATAATGATAATGATAAATAAAAATAAAACAATAACATTTAAACTTTGTTTAAAATAAATTAAATAAAAAATAAAAATAATAAAAACTCCCTCAGCATGCAACAAAAACAGGAAAATACGGATATCCCACCAAAAGACGTTAAATTCAATTTCTTCTCTCTGGCGTGTAATACTACGGAGTAAATTCTCCCTTTTATCACATGTACCATAAAACAATTGTAACCTAAAAATACACCACCGCAAAAATATATCAATGAATTGTATGAAATTTACATACAATTTACAATGCTTTTTTGTCTGCCTATATTTCTGAGATGAGGCATTATGTACACTATTTTACCACTGTGCCATGTCTAAGGACACATGGCACAATGGATAAAGACGTTAGTTAGATCCAGTGACAGGACCCAAAGAGTGTGTGTTCAATACCTGGTTAAGGCGGTGTAGAACTTGTAGAGGGGAATTAACAAGAGATAACTGATATCCATTAGACATGGCACGTGGAACTAGAACATTCTACCCTAGCGAGCGAAATAAAAGGTTCATTTCGACATTCCAACCATCTGAAGAAGGCCGGAGCGTAAAACGGCTGGAACGTTGTGGTAAATATGGCAAGATGAGGACGATAGTCCGAACAATGTAAATAGCTTTTTGTTTTGCTATTTCTATACGTTTTATTTCCTGTCAAGTATGCCCACGAAGCTTATTTCTGCTGGTATGATTTCAGTGAACCCCCACAACATTTTGGTGACCGCCGACATGCATAACAAAATTAACCTATTCACCAACAAGCTGACTGTCCAATGGAACTCGCATTTATTTGATTCTGGTTTATTAGGTAATGTTACGACGATGGGTTTAGTGAGGTCCTGCGATATGTCACCACTGTTGTATATTTCATTTATTACTTCAGTGATCTTGTCGATACCGAAAACGAGACTGCGAGTATTTCTGATCGATCGCATCAGGCCCTGATGATTTGTTCCCGTTCCCCTTATACAGTGCTGATCTTCATCTTTTAATACAAGGTAACCAAAAAAGTTCTGTCCGTTTTTAAAGGAAAAAAAGAAAACGCTTCACAGTATGTGTAACTTATATTTAGTCTTCGAAGTAATCGCCATCGGCATCCAGCACCTTGTGCCAACGTATCTCTAGCTGTTCAATGTCCTTGCGGTAGAACTGGGGGGGTGTGACGCAAAGACGTCAGTGAGGGCTTTGCGCAAGTCTGCTTCATTGGTGAAGGATTTCCCACGAAGATGATTATCCAGGGAGTGGAAGAGGTAGTAATCGGATGGCGCAAGGTCAGGTGAAAGAGGTGAATGGCACAAAGTCTCCCACCCAAGTTGCTTATGTTATCCCTGACTACTCGCGCGACATGCGGCCTGGCGTTGTCATGGAGGAAAAGCACACCTTTGCGATTCACCAGTGCTGGCTCCTTCTGGCGCAATGCCTGTTGCACACGTTTCAATTGCTGCGAGTATAGGTCTCCAGTGACCGTTTGGCTCGTTGGTAGCAGTTCATAATGAACCACTTGACGACCTGTCAACCAGACACAAAGCATAATCTTGCGTGGGTATATAGGCGGTCTTGCGGTGTGAGGGACAACATCCTGAGGAGACAACCAATGTCTGGAACGTTTGGTAGTTTCGTACAGAACCCACTTTTCATCACTGGTAAGCACTCGATTGAATAAGGATGCGGTACGGTGGCGAGAAAGCAGCAATACGCAGGCTGCCACTCGTTGTCCTTTGTGGACCTCCAACAGCGTTTGCGGAACCCACTTGCTCAGTTTCTAGGCGGTGCAGGTGAAGTCTGTTTCATCGGAAACGTTGAACTGTCTTGCAAGTTCACCACACGTTAGACTACTGTCCTCTTCAATGGCCGCCTTCAGGACTCCGTCATTCAAGACCTGTGGTCGTCCACTGCGAGGCTCATCATGGAGAGACAAATCTCCCGACTTGAATTTTCAAAACCAACGCCTTGCAGTACGTTCATCCACAGCACTATTCCCAAACGCTTGACATATGCGGCGACTTGATGCAGCTGCTGATAAGCCCAATTTGAAGTCGTAAAGCAAACAGTCGCGAACGAGATCTCTAGACACTTCCATCCTTCTCACAGCTGTCCGGCTTATAACTGATGGCATGTTTTTTATAACGTCTGATGCTCCTACTTCCGGCTGTCCGAATTTGAAAGCAATTGCTACACGCATTTCGTATATATTTCAACTTCATTCAATGACTAATCAAAAAACGGACAGAACCTTTTTGGTTACCTTGTATTTCTCTAGTCCTTCCGTATTTTCAAGCGTTGCAGGTTCTCGCTCGTATCTTGAAACAGCTCTGACGTGTTAGCACCACCGTTGGATAATATTTTTCCTTTGTGATCAGTCTTTTGATTTCTATAGAGACTGCTGATTGGCTCATCTTTCAATCATATTAAAACGTGTAGCGATAAAACTATTAAGTGTTAAAATGCTACAAGTTTTAATATAGTCGTACGTGCCCAGGCTTTTCGTTTTTTCCCCGTCCTTCTATATGCCTTGTATTCCAGATTAAAGATTACTGTTTTTTAATCAATAACTTTTATTTCACGTAATAACCCATTATTTAGTAACAAACAAAGTGATCCATATCAAAATGGTTTCACAACAACAGGACATTCCGGTGATATGTGAAAGCCTTATAGCACAGCTTTATAAAATTTACAATTTACTAAAGCTTTCAAAATTGTCTACGAACAAGATGCATGGCACAGGCACATTATTACTAAATCTTTATGCCTTCAAACAAGACCTTCAATTACTTAAAAGGAAAATTATACTGAACAATTTAGCTATATTATCCTGTAATATGTTATACAGTGCAACTGTTTGTAGAATCTGACTTCTACATTTCGTGGATCACACATTATCTCTATAATGCTGTTATTTAACAACGTCCTGATTGGACAATAAATATTAAAATTGTATTTTTTATATCTTCACGTGCAAAGTTCTAAAAATCTTGTGCAAGCTAAACACATATAGGCTCCAAACCAAGTCTCAGCAACTGACCTATTCTGATTGGTTAATAAATACCAAGGTCATATGTGCGCCTACGCACACGCGTTCAAACCAAAATTAAGAAAATGTGTTCTCGAGCCTATCAGGTGATCAATAAGTAAATAAATATGGTACACCAGCCAATCTAGCCAGTGAGCATCGTGAGAGCAACGCAATCGCCCACTAAAGACTACGTCACTCATTCTGAGACTAAAAGTTACCCATTAACATAATCTCATCCTTCTAGAACATTCATTCACTCGGCAGCTTTCGCTCATTCCTGTAAGTGTATTAACATCTAATTACTCAACTTTGTCGGTGAGAATTAAGTTGCCAAACGAATCTTTGTTGTTCAACTATCTGAAGTTTTAAAATTACCTTGTTAACATAAAAACGAACTTTCAGAATTCACTCATTCTCATCACACTGGATTTCAATTACCCATAGCAAAGTTTTCAACCACAGAACATTATTATTACACAGAAAAGTTCTCAATTACAGAACATTAGTTCATCCAGAATTTATTTACTTCTTGACAACACTACGGTCAAAGAAAGACAACTTTAGAACAACTAAGTTTTTTCCCCAATTTACACTGGAAATTTATATTTCATAAAAAAGTAAACACTATTTAATTACCTTGTGGGCTCGTCCATTTACCTTATCACCCATAGCAACAAGAACATTCCACTTTGCACGCCTACGTGAATCAACTCGACCAGTCAAGTCACCCGCACGTGCACAAGCAATTTTTGGCGCAATTCTTTCCGGAGCCGAGACACGTGACTACGACCATATATAAACCCAAGAACACGTGTGACAGCGAGGAGACCAGACAGCAGAGCAGAGTTCGTCACCGCGAGAAACAACAGACAATTTCGACCGCGCACTCAAAGCTTCAAAATGTGACTCTCAAAGAACTCCCGTCTTGACTAACGCAGTCAGACGTTAAAGAACTTTACAACATTTCACGCAAGTACAATCTCTGAACTCTTACCAACTCGTCCAATAGACAATCTCTAACATGCAACATACTCAATCTTCTAAACTGCTTTTTAATAAACAAACTCTTTCGTTATGAGTCTAGGTACAAATAATTATCTAATCAAAGGGACGCAACTCAGTCTCACTTTTCAGTTCGCATGCATGTAATTTCAATACTTAATAAATTTAATTGTTATGTTTTTAACTCCATGTTCCCTTTTTGTATTTCACCATTGCTAATGATTTCCACACCTTTCCTAACAAAAATAAATAATTGTGGGGAACAGCCCTTTCAACACGCAACTAACATGGTTAACCAAAACACACGCCATCTCACACAGGGCCCGTTCCGCTACAACCTCATACACAGAATTATTCTTTCACTAACTCTGTGAAACTTATATCACCACAATTACAACAAATATTTCTTCAAGTAAACTCACACGCCATAACTCCAAACACCAAAATAAGAGTTTACACATATAATTAAAATAACAAGCATCAAGATTTCACTCTCAAATCTTTACTCATTTCAGCATAAAATGCTTTGTATCTTTTATGCTATGTATAAATCAAAATATTGCTTGTTATTCAAAAAATGTTTTTGTATTATTTCTCTTGTTGTTTATTGTTTCTTGGCAATTTTGTTGAAAGTAAAAATAGTAGGGATTGAATTGAGGCCTTTCGATCATCTACAAGTTTTAAATGTGATTTTCAATAAACAATGCAAACTTAAAACATTTTTGTCTTATAATTTGTGCCTAGCATGATGTTATATTTTTATCTATTTTGTTGTTTTTTTAATTATGATCCATCAAGTCTTATTTATTGAGTAGCTTTTCTGTAATGTCTTACAATTCTTTTATAATGTTGTTACTTATCGAATACCGAAAAAATTGCATATTTAGTTTGTGGTGATTCATAATTTTAACTCTTGATTTGAATATATTTTCATTCAATATATCTAATACAAAATATATTAACTTTATTTGGATTTGTTCTTGAAATAGTAAGTCTGAAGTCAGTTTGTAAGCAAAAACCTTCAGAAACTTGGGTATCTCTGTATATTTTTTTTTAGACGATCTTTAAAACTAAGTGCTCAAAAATTGGTAAAAGATCTGAATGTAATTTTTGGTGTTAGTACTTATTACATAAAGCCTTAGCTTTCACATTGAGTGCAATGTTAATTTTCTAAAAGATTGAACAAATAAAAATCAACCTGCTCTACAACAACAACAACAGGTTTGCTTTCACTTTAGTTATCATTTAAATCATTTTGTTTTTCATTGATAAAATAAATAAAATGGAGGTTAATTTGCATAAAATAGTAAAAGTAATAAAAATCAACCTACATTTTGTCCAGTGGAAAGTCAACGACAGATGAAAATCACCAGTTTGTAGGCAACTATTAAAAATGGAATATTAAAGTACTAATGAATTACTTCGTGATTTACTAAGCGTAGCGTTGGGCATCTCGAGGCGGTGTAATGGTTAACAAGCTTGTCTCGCTGGAACAATTACGACTGAGTAGTGAGTTCGATCCTCACTGGGTGCCTCCTACTTTCGGCCTTGTGCCACATCTAAGCTACGCTTGGAAAATCACTACTAAGCATAGCTTACATAGCAGCGAATACTGGACTATCTTCCCACGGATGAGGAGAAAACTGAAAGCAGAAATGTGGTTCTACAGAAGGATACTGAGAATTCCATACATGGAGCGAGTAAGCAACAAGGAAATCTTCAATAAAGTGACAACAAAAGGAACACTCAGAATCAAGAAAAGACAGCTGAAATTCCTTGGACATATGAGGAAGGAAGGCTTAGAAAATTTAATCCTCACGTGGCATATAGAGGGCAAGAGAAACAGAGGAGGGTAGCCGAGCTTGTATGAATCTAATGGATGACGGAACAGAGGGCGAGAGAGGTTTAGCAAAGTTAAACGGCTACGACCCACACGAGATAGGAAGTTGTGGAGAGCTATGATTGCATATGTCATGAAGGGACGCGGCACATAGAAGACGAAGTTTAGATGTGACACAAGGCAGGTCTGGAACACCCCGTAATGAGTTCGATTCTCACTGGGTGCTCCATAATTGTGGCCTTGTGCCACATCTAAACTAAGGTAAGTAAATCGCTATAATAAACTACTTAATATAAAAATTATAAAATTGTTCCACCAACGAAGTTTAAAAAAATATTTTTTTCTTTTACGGAAAAGCTTAAAACGTTTTATGAACGTTGTTTTTATTTAGTCATAAAAAAGACTCAATTAAAACGAAAAAATAATATTTAAATTCCTTTTTAATTCTAAAAAAGGCTGACGTTTTTCCAATAATGTATTTTTCTGATATTAACATTTCTAATATAATAATCCAATTCTTATATATGTGTGCCTTTGTTAACAGAATAGAGTAATAACGACACAGCTTAGCGCAATTTATGTCGGCACAATAATGTTTCAGTGTTCAAACTTGTAAAATAAAGCAATTTTCAGTTCAGTCGGACTGCAGGGTTTGGATAAATTTTAATAAATCAAGTATAAATCGACAAAAATAAAAACTTCAACTATATTGAATACTAATGTGGGAATAATCTCCTTGGCATGTCTGCACACTCCTCCATCAGCCAGAGTGCCAAACCAGTAACGATGGTACTACTACTTTTTTAAAAAACATTTTACCGCAGACAAGGCAATAATGACACTAAAACGCAGAAGGTTACATGTAGTGAATGAGAATGTGAAGACTTTAGGTGAAGGAACAGGCTTCAGGAAGACAGCGATTGTAGGTGGTAGGAAAGCAAGAAATCGTAAGGAAGTTCCACAGGTGAGAAATGCGAGAAGAGAAACTAATCGAATATAAATAGCGGGCGCATCTAGCTAGTTCAACAGTAAAAAGGTGAGTCCTAGTTGCAATCTAGTAGCACGATTTAAAATTATGTGGTCGAGGCACTAAAGGAAAGAGCTTATCAGAACAGTTGCTGTGAAAAGACAGAGAGAAAATCGCTTGAAAATGAAACAGAACTAGGGACTTTAATTTAATTATATAATTGAATTTGAAGTTTTTAGCTTGTTTTTGAAACATGGTAATTCCTGTGTAGCGAAGGAACCATATATTTAAATAAGTAAATTTATTATACATGTCATTCGCAGACAGTACTGTTTTGCTGTATCACAGCACCTGAGTGCGACTAGACATCCGAATGCTTCAAGCCAGGACCGAAACCCAACCGATTTGGTGTCAGAGTTTCTACCACTGAGCTATCATCATTCGGCAGAGAGAAACAGCTAATTCTAGCGTATTGTTTTTACGAATGTAAACAAACGCCAACCAGGCAGAGGGCTCCAATTTAGAGAATAATTATTCGTTATTTATTATTTTTTCATTACTAGTTGGTTCAATTTTCTAATTCTTTACACTTTACAGGTTAAAAATACTAAGCCACAAGCAAAATATGTACAAAGTATTTTTCATAGGAAAATGCTTGGGCATATCTTGGCCAAATATCTACTGAAATTGCACATAGCACCAACCAAAGATTCAGACGAACTACATACTTTAGTTCCACCTGTTCAGACCTTCACAGCTAGGATCCGCCATACCACTTACACGGCGTCAAATCAGACTCATTCCCTCCGTATTCCTTTGGTAAGGAGACAGACAGCTTCTTTCTGAAAACTGTCACTTTGTGGAACAAACTCCCGAGAAGATGCTTCTTCAACCACTACCATCTTAACCTCGTCATGTCTTGAGTCAACCAATATCTATCCTACAGATACTCATAATACGCACCTTCTCTTCTTCCCTTTATGCCATCACACGATAATCTAATCCAGTAACCCTCCACTTTGAGTGGCTCTTGAGCCTTGTATTGAGTAAATTTAAATGCAGCGTCAATCGCTATTTTCTGTTTTCCTTGATTCCTGTTCTTTTATTGTCCTCTCTCTTTAATAACGTTTTCTCATATTCTTTCACTTTCAGTCCCCCCCCCCTTGCGCCTTAGTAGTCATGCTTGGGGTGAAATGATTGTTTTTTTTTTGTTTTTAAATATACGTCATTAGGAAATATAACAACAATAAAAAAAAATAACGGCGAACAATCTCGCCTAGCAAACCTATTTCGAATATAATGAGCCTGATACTCACTGGGTGCCCAAAGTGTTGTCTTTGCTAAGAAACATATAAAATATGAAAGAAAAATTTCGAAAAGGAATAGAAGTTTATCCTTTGTTTCCTGTTTAGGACTGGGTCTCCAGTTCCGTCCAAAGTCTACTTCAACTCTACGTTTTTAACATCTCCAACTGAGCTCTAAAACATTATTCACTAATTATTTTTTCTGCCCTTCCAGTAGGAGTAGATAGGTTCGGCTATCGGCCAGTTCACTCTACTCCCCGATCTTTTGAACAGTAGAGGTTTCCTCCTTGTTTACGATTGGGTTTCCGGTCCCTTCCAAAATCTATTTCAACTCTATACACCAAACCATCTCCCCCTGAACTCGGAAATGTTATCCACTAATTATTTATTTTTTACCTTCCCCAATAGGAGTAGATAGGTTCGTCTATCATCGGATTCACACTCCTTACCAGGTTTTGAACAGGAGAAGAGGTTTATCCCTTGCTTTATTTCTAATATTGGGTTTCCGGTTCCGTTTAAAGACTACTTCCACATTATTTCTTCTAACGTGTCCGATTGAACTCTGAAATGTTATTCACTAATTAAATCTTGACCTCTTCAAGTCTAGAATTGGCCGTTGCCTTTCCTGTACAGCCCCCAAGAAGTTCATTTCTTGCCCTTTCTTACCCTAATACAACACCACACAGTAACCCTCTACCTTGAGTGGCTCTTTGGCCTTGTGTTGGAGGAACATTAGTAAAAAATAAATGTTTAACAAAACATGCAACGGAGTGAGTGGTTATCAACCCGGAAAATGGAATCGTTGAGCAGAGTTCAATTTTCATCCTAGTCTGTTGAATTCACTTCACACTATCACTCTCGGGAAAGGTATGAATCGACTACAAGAGGAAAAGGGTAAGAGAAAGAAAAGAGTAAAAGGAAAAAGGGAGAAAAGATAAGGAGAAAAAGAGATAAAAAGAAAGTAAAAGGGAAAAGAGAAAAAGGAAGAAACGGAGAAAAGAGGGGAAAAGAAGAAAGAAAAAGAAAATACATAAAACATAAAATCTTTTAATCAAATAAACAGCTTTCAGAGTTTCGTTATTTTTTAACTTATATTAAAAAAACGCTATCATTTTCTGATAAAGCCTGACCTTGAAAAAAGAATAAATAACAGTAAAATGTCATAAATTCAACTTTTTGTAACAGATGTGACGAGATTCACTATTTCAGAATAGATGGTAGAGCAATGGTCTGGAGGTCGAAACGTTAAAGGTTCCATTCGAGTTTTAATGATTAAAATCACACAACTTCACCAAGAAAGTTTGTGGCATCAGTCTATCTGACATCGATAAAAAATTATAATCTCCCAAGAAGTATTTTCTCTATTACATATGATATTCAAACTGTTGTCTTTAGTTTTCTTGTTTTGTGAAGTCCTGAAATAATGTATTTTCATTATTCCATACATTTTCTGAACTACCGTCTTCAGATTTCTTGGTTTTAATATACCATTTTAACAGAAACATATTTCACATTCTTCAGATGGTTGGTGAGAAACCATTCCAAAAACACCCACGCGCACAGAATGTGACACAAGTGCGGGTTTAGATTGGGATTTGGTAGCCATACGAAAATTGCTCAAGCCAACAGAACACTTTCCCTTTTGGGGATACCTCAGGCGCCGGGTAATGACCCCAGGCGTCTTGAGGAGGAGTAATGCCTGGGGAGCTCCTCTCGTATATTTCTTTATTGTTCTATAGGTTTAAGATATTTTTTCCTTTCATTCACGCATAATGATTTGCATGTGTAACAGGCGCAGAATTACGATGTTTTCATCATAATTCTACTAAAGATGCAAAGTAAAGAGTTATCCATTTTCTCTTGCACTAACCTGGTCTTCCAGCTCTAGAGTTGTTCTTCGAGTAAGACGAAAAAAAAAAAGGACGAAGTGAATCTACTCTTGGGAATTTCAATTCCAAAGCAGCACAAAAAGGTAGAGTTAGAGCAATGTTTTCCAGTGTGTGGGCTCTGTTATGTTGGAAAGGGGCACTTTTTTTCTTTCAGTTGGAGGTGGGTCGGTGAATATACTCGGGGAGAGGGGGGGGGGCATTTTTACCCCCCCCATTTTTTTTCAATAAATATTCGTTAGAAAAGGAACTTTCTGAAAGTGTATCTAAAGCTCTGGGAAGCTATCAAACATTTTTTCATTACTTTTCCAATTTCCTCTATGGCTGAATGGATTTCAACGCAGTTACACAGCTTCTTACTAAACAAAGAAACCGCTTGCAAATTACAAAATGAGGAAATCTACAATTATTTCTAAGTAGCATGGAACCTAGAGTAAGAGCCTTAGCCAGTAAGCACCAACGTCAACCATCGCATTGAAAACATTGAGATAAGCTATCGAATGAACCTAGAGTAAGAGTCTTAGCTAGTAAGCACCAACGTCAACCATCGCATTGAAAACATTGAGATAAGCTATCAAATGAACCTAGAGTAAGTCTTAGCTAGTAAGCACCAAAGTCAACCATCGCATTGAAAACATTGAGATAAGCTATCAAATGAACCTAGAGTAAGAGTCTTAGCTAGTAAGCACCAACGTCAACCATCGCATTGAAAACATTGAGATAAGCTATCAAATGAACCTAGAGTAAGAGTCTTAGCTAGTAAGCACCAAAGTCAACCATCGCATTGAAAACATTGAGATAAGCTATCAAATGAACCTAGAGTAAGAGTCTTAGCTAGTAAGCACCAAAGTCAACCATCGCATTGAAAACATTGAGATAAGCTATCAAATGAACCTAGAGTAAGAGTCTTAGCTAGTAAGCACCAAAGTCAACCATCGCATTGAAAACATTGAGATAAGCTATCAAATGAACCTAGAGTAAGAGCCTTAGCTAGTAAGCACCAACGTCAACCATCGCATTGAAAACATTGAGATAAGCTATCAAATGAACCTAGAGTAAGTCTTAGCTAGTAAGCACCAAAGTCAACCATCGCATTGAAAACATTGAGATAAGCTATCAAATGAACCTAGAGTAAGAGTCTTAGCTAGTAAGCACCAACGTCAAACATCGCATTGAAAACATTGATATAAACTATCAAATATTTTCTTAGCATTTTAATCATTGGCATTTATAAAAGAAGTGAAAACAGTATTAAAAGTATTTTTGTACTAATACCTAAGTGTTGCCTCACCATGAAAGATGAATTCAGTATAATATTCGAAATTCAATTTGACTCGTTGACAAAACGTTTGAGGCACTGGTTGAAAAAAGGTTGAAAAACACTGGGTTAGAGTATTCTGACACTAGTTGTGAGTAGTAGTAATTTATGTCTTCAATCGGCTAAGCTGACGATGTGTCAGATCGAGCTGTTTCGGGAAATGGTTAAATATCGACTTTCAACTTAGTCACAATGCCTCTTCAATAACTAATTTCATAAATCAAGTACGAGGTGAAGATGATACTTGAAAACCTCATGATTTCCGATGGTTCAAAATGGTAATACGAATCTCAAAGTTGAAGAGGGTGGGAGCAGGACCGGGTGACTTTCCACCTACAGTTGAAAATGGCCAAATGCAAAGAGTTAAAGCGAATCTTTGTCAAACCATTTGAGAAACGGTCCTCAAAACTAACGACTTACATTCGAGAATATTTTAAACTTGACAAGTGGGCACCCCAGGGGGAAAAAACCACACAAGTCAGAAGGTCCGTTGTTTTTAGGGTATGAAAAAGTCATGAGAAACAGTCATAAATTAGGCTTATTTGTACGGTAAATGATAAAGTACATTACAAAAAACTGTTGGAACTACTAGGTAACCTTGAAATATTTGGGAAAGATAATCCAGAATTTATATTGGGAGAAAACCGCCTATAGAAACGTATAGAAAAGAAATTCAGTAAATACACAAATATGGAGTTCTTGCCTGATTGGAGAGTCGAAAGAGATATCTATAGACACTACCGCGTGGTCGGATCGGAGTTGCCAAGAGGACACAGTTGAAGAGCATGAGTCCTGCGAGTGGGTAAGGATGAATCAAAATTTGACAGCAACAGTCTTATTTTGTTCATGGTAATTCAAATACTGTTTTAATTAACTCATATTACTTACCGTATACACTCGCGTATCATGCGACTTTTCAAGACCTAATTTTGAAGCTAATTTAAGGGTGTCGAATCATACACAAGATATAAAATTAGCATATGTATTGCCGGTCCAGGCTACGCTGTTGACCAAACTATATATTCGTTTACTGTAGTCAAATTAGCTTCAAAATTGGGTTTTCAAATGTCGCATGATACGCGAGTATATACGATACTTAATGACAATTGTTGGGTAAGAATCCCTTCCTCTTTCTCAATTAGTAGGCACCGCGTTCAGCCGGTCATGTGACCCTTAACGGCTAGTCAATGAAGCTCAGTCTGTATTGAGGACGGTTCAGAGTATAGTCACTATAGATTTGCATCTTTCACACGTACCAAACTCATTGTTTTTACCTGTTTATTGCTGAAATCATCCTTGACCAATCATTGTCTGTCACACCCCATCCTCATTTTAAGCTGACGTCTCGGTATATGCATTCAGGTCTCGGTGAAACAGTGCATTCGTAGAACCATGACCTTTCTGTGTATTGCCAATATTGTGAGAAACATCATCTGCTTTTGGAACTCTCACAATGGTGCCACATTTTTAATTATGTAAGATACGTTTAAGATAATGCAACTTTTGGTCTCCATGCAAGCAACCCCCTAATTCCAGAGTGGACAGTGACGAAAGGCCTGCTCAGCTGTCTCTTGTAGATCGCTGTACCTAATGCACTTGGTATATTCTGCTATCCTCGTCCAGGATTCTCTAATTCAAGACAGAAGTACTTAACCATATTTAACTAATATCGTTTTTTATGGGTACTATGCAAGTTATTTAAATAAGAATCGAATGTCAGATTACATTAAATGCAGCTACTGGAACAGGAAGGATTAATACTTCAAATAATAAGGATCATGGGAGACCTCAATGCCAAAGTAGGCAAAGAGAGGACAGGGGAAATAGCTGGCAAATTCTGACTAGGAACCCGAAACGAACGCGGAGAAAAATGGTCCAATGGTGCACGGCCAATAGTCAGGTAATATCCAACACCTGGTTCCAAGAACATCCAAGACGATTATGGACATGGAGAAACTAGGAGGAGAAATTAAAAACCAATCTGACCACATAACCATCAACAAAAGATCCAGGAATGCAGTTGCTCATTGAAAAACCTATCCAAGTGCCGACTGCGGAAGCGACTACCTGTTATATGTAAAGTAAGAGTGAAACTACGGAAACTGAAGAAGACTAACGCAGTAACCAAATTGCAATAGGCAGACTCTTGAAAGACCCGAACTCGAAGGAAAAATATATCGACATTGTGAAAAGAATATTATTTCAAAGGAGAATGGACGAAAAAAAAAAGCGGATGGATCCCAGCTGAGATTCTCGACATGATGAAAAGGAGACAGAAAACAATGCCGAAACATGGAACGGAATACTGAAAACTACACAATAAAATAAAGGAAGAAATGCAGGTAGGCTAAAGAGGAATGGTTCAACGAAAAATGTGCGGAAATAGAGAGAATGGGTATAACAGATAAAGGAGATATGCATAAAAAATAAGGGAATTAACAGGACAGAAGACATGCGCATCAACAGACTGCATAAAATCCAATGACGGAACGCTCATATTAGAGAAAGAAAAAATTCTTCAGCACTGAATATATTGGATATCTCTTCCACAATGAAAGAAAACAATCGGCAATACACAGAAATACCGATGCGCTTGAAATACTAAAAACCGAAGTGGAAGCTGCACTGGCCAAATTGAACAGAAAAAAAAAGAAACGTTCTTAAAAGTATTGTTTCCCATAAAGTCCCTTCAAATTAAATTAAATTAAATTAAAGAAATTATTAAACCGCGAAGTATGGTTTTTGTCAATGTATTTTTCCAAACAAATCAGCTTATTCAAATCTCATCGATTGGTTTATGAAATTGAACGAAACGTAGAGTTTGTAAATCGTGACAAAAATGTTAGCGATAACTTCGACAATACTAAATACGGAGAGGATTTCAACATGCTGACGCGTGTTGCAAAAAATTATAGTATCGTAAATTGCTTTACATTTTCATTTTTTAAAACTTGTATTGAGCACTGTTTAATTAAGCCATTTATTTGACGAATAATACTTTTCATCAAAACTTGCGTTCTGTAAAGTATGTATGAATAATTAAAATAAATGCAATACAGTAGATCTATTGGAAAAGAGAAAAAATGTAAAATAATTAAATAAAGAATCAGATAGCTTACTTTTAAATGGGTGAATTTCAAGCGAGTCTTCATGGAAGAAAAGTATTGTTGAACTTTTGGTTGAACCTGGCATTACTAAAAGTGATAATCTATTTCTTATAGTAACAACTCATATTACCTCCTAATCGGGAATTAGTGGGGGGAAAAACTAAATTATCCGTAACCATGGCTCTAGACATCTCTAAAGCGTTTGATAGGGTTTGGCATGCTGACCTTCTTCGGTAGCTTCAGGGATACGGCATTACAAGACAATTATTTGACTTAATACAATCATTCCTGTCAAACTGTGAAAGGAAGGTTGTCATAAACTGGTTCTCCTCCGGAGAACGAACGCTGGTGTCCCCCAAGGTTCTATCTTGGGTCCTACACTGTTCCTGATCTTCAATGACCTTCCTGATGTCATCAGTTCCAAGGTTGATATCTACGCGGACGACACAACTATTTACTCCTGCCTCAATAGTAAATCTAGTATCGTTGACAAAACTAACCTGGCTGCTGATCTCGAAAAGGACCTCCAATCTGTGGTTGACTGGGGCAGGAAATGGCTTGTAAACTTTAATGCCTCCAAAAGGAAACTGCTCTCCTTTGCCCACCACGGAGGACCCTTCCTGCCTCCCACCAAAATGGCTGATTCCCATCTCCTTGAGAGCGCCTCGTTACGCCGGCTTGGTCTCACGCTGTCCACTGACATGATGTGGAATAAATACATTGAATCAATAGCTTCATCTGCCACAAGGAAAGTTGAAAGTTTTTCCCGTCTGAGTCCATCCTTCGAATCTATAAATCAACCATCCGTCCTTGCATGGAATATTGCTGTCATATATGGCCTGGTGCTTCCGCTGTACGTCTCAAGGACCATGACAAAATCCAGAGATGAATATGCAAGATGATAGGTCCTGTTCTGGCATCTAATCTACAATCGCTATCCCACAGACGTGCTGTGGCCTCCCTCTGTCTTCTACAAATATTTTCACCGCAACTGATCCGACGAGCTACTTTTGCTGGTTCCCGGACTACATGAATTTAAACGAGCTACCTGGCTGGCATCTCGGTCCCACCCTTTCATTGACAAAACGGTTAAATGTAACCGTCTCTTTTTATCAAACATCTTCTTCTCTCGCACTTCCCGTCTGTGGAACTCCCTTCCCCTTACTTGCTTCCCCGATGACTATAATCTTCAAATATTCAAGTGTAATGTCAATCGACAACTGACGCCCTGAGCTTGTTCCCCGTCTTTCTCTGTAACCTTTCCTCAAACACACCTCTTTAATCTTGTTCTCAATCCTCTGTAACCCATTGCGTGCCAGTGGCACTCTCGCCTTGCTTGGAATGAATTGCCTTTAAAAAATTCCAGAATACATTTCTTCTTTTATTTGCTGTGGCCCCTTCATGCATACCAAACTTATCACTATATTTTAGCGTTCGTTCTATACAAGAGCCACTCAAGATAGAGGGTTATTGAATGAGATGTGATATGTGTAAGTAGGAAGTGAGTATTGGGTCAGTCTGTGTTTGGTATATATCGTCACCCAGAGCAGATGCTTGAAATATGCCATCAGGTCATGGCCAGATAGTGGAACTACGGATAGCACCATGTTTGCCTAGTGTTCTACATGACCATTCTCAGTACTGCCAATAAAAAAGGAACATCATGCGTTTCAGGCCTTCTCATGGTCTGCCCACATTGTCGCCTATATAGAGGACTTTGAGCCAACTTAAACCTTATAATATATATATAAAAAAACAAAACAAAAAAACAAGCAAAATAATTTGACATAAATAAATAAACAAATAAGCGACTTCCGGTAAAAGTAACCGCCAAAATAGACTACCCATAATGCACCACTGACTCATATATAAATAGCCGAGAAAAATAACAGCACTAGTTGCCTGACGATTGCACTAGCATGAAACAGACTGTCGCCTCTAAGTGCTGACTTCCATGTCCACTTTTATATTTACACACGCTCTATCTCTGATATTGAGCACTTTATCCCATAAATATAGCACACTTTAAGACTATATTTCTTCATATATATATATATATATATATATATATATATATATATATATATATATATAAGTTTCATTAAAAACGACAGACAAGGTACTACGGTTAAGTTTTTTATTTAATTTTTCTTGTGTACGAACAAGATCTTTCTTTGCTGGACAAAGGGTGTGTAAGAACTGTCCAAATGTTTTATTTTTCCGAGTGCTTTCGGCTATACCTTTAGCCATTATCAAGGATGATTTGATTTTTCAGCTTAATTGAGTGTGTGCATTATGTATATGTCTTAGTAGTGGAGTTTTAATTTCCAAATACGGTTAGCACGTTGTGGCTTTGTTCGTAGTTAATATTATTAAGGCTTATATAAATTTTATATTATAAAGAGATAATCATACATTGAATCAATTAGCAATATTAATGCAATTAATGGCGAATTCTCTTCGCTAATAGATTTAATATAAGAATTAACCGACTAACAATCCACTGAATGATGTGATCCTTATATATAAAATTGTTGTCAGGTGGATCTGGTGTATTTTTTTAGAGCAGCAAGTACTTTCAAAACCTTCATGTTCTCATCATCAGGCTGTAATTTTTTCCTTTAAAATCAAAACACATTCTTAAAAAAACATTTTCGGTCTACATCACATTTATTTCGTCTTCGAGTTTTGAGTTTAAAGGAAAAAATTACAGCCTGGTGATGAAGACATGAAGTTCTTGAAAGTACTTGCTGCTCTAAAAAATACAGCAGATCCACCTGACAACAATTGTATACATAAGGATCGCATCATTCAGTGGATTGTTAGTCGGTTAATGCTTATATTAAGTCTGTTAGCGAAGAGAATTCGCCATTAATTGCATTAATATTGCTAATTGATCCAATGTATGAGTATCTCTTTATAATATAAAATATATACTGCCTAATATAATACGTTTATATATATAAATATATATAATTAATTTTGATCGATGTCAACTGTTATAAAACAAATACACAAAATCAAATTAAAACCAAAGAACACAGCAGATCTTGACAAGTAAACTTTTGTCTTCCGACTCACCAGACTTCGAGTGCGAGGGTTTTAACAAATTGCAATAAAGTTATATTTTAAAAATCTGGCTTATTTAGATATTGAGCAATGTATTTTCATGCATTTTACGTTTTTAGAGCGTAAAACATTTCCTTTCATATGCCAGTAGGCATATAAAAATATTATTTATATTGAATATTATGCATACACGTTTATATATATATATATATATATATATATATATATATATATATATATATATAGGTAACTATACTCGTGTCGAAAAACCTTCGAATTCTTGATTTAACAATAGCCAAATCAATCACGAAGGGAAAAAAAGGTTTTAAGAAAGAAAGAGCCAGGAACATGAAAGTCTGTCGAAAATAATCGCACAGATACAGGTTCAAGGCCCAAAGAAAAAACCCCGATACGAGTAAACAACTAACTAAAGAGCTCAATACAAACGTAGAGCAAACCTAATGAGCCAGGCAAACCTACCAAGGTTTCACTTAGGCAGATCGTCATTAGGTTTGACTATATACATATATATATATATATATATATATTCGCTTGAGGATGAAATAGAGCTGGCTTTTTAGCTTCTATTTTTGAAATATGAGAACTCTTATGTAGCGATGGAATCATATTTTTAAAAAATAATTATCATATATATATATATATATATATATAATTTAAAGAAAAACAGACCACTTTAAGGCTCCATGTAATAATTTATTTCACCATAGCCCTTTTAAAGGACGTTGGATCATCAGACATCACTTCCAAAAGGTGAAACGAAAAATAAAATAAACCATATGGATTACCAAGTTTTTCGTAACTTAAATATATATATATATATATATATATATATATATATAGTGGGTGTGTGTATTGGAACAGTAGATCATTATTTAAGCATATATTGTTAAATATAACAGACAATGAATATCTTATGTCTGCTTGTGAGCCATTGTAATGCTCGAATATTTGCTTTAATTTCTGGTAAAAAATAAAGACAAAAATTTTCAAACATTTGGCTATTTTTTTTATTGTTATATTTAAATATATATACATGTGTGTGTGTGTGTGTACGAAAATGAATCAATAATTGCGTTTTCCGACGGTTATTAGCTGAATTTAGATCTGGAAAGTTATTATGTTTGTTCTTTGTGTTGGATGGAGTGCATTGACAAGGAAGGAGATTATGTTAAAAAATAAATATTTACTATGTAAAATAAATCGTTTTATCATTAGATTACATACTTGTGTGTGTGTGTGCGTGTGCGTGTGTGCGCGCGCGCGTGTGTGTGTGTGTGTGTGTGTGTGTGTGTGTGTGTGTGTGTGTGTGAATCCATCAATTGCTTAAATATTACTTTGTTTACATCTCGGATACGAAAGTGAATTTAGCAGATGCCGACCTCGAAATGTCTCATAAAGAAATGTGCATTTCTTAGACAGAGTAATTGAATCTTGCTTTATTGTCATGACATTCTGTGGCCTAATGGCAAGGTATACTGAACTTAAAAGTGTTTTCCTGATGGAAAAGAAAGGAATATAGGTTTGATGCCTATCGGGAGGTATATTATTCTTTAGTAAGACTCTCGATTTCTTGGCCAGTAGACATTAGTTTTACTGATAAAAAAAAAGAAAAAAAAAAGATATCGAACATATATAAGTGTAACGTTTATAGTAAAAAGATATATCATCCGATTAAAAATATCCAATGATTGCTTAAAATACGTTTTTATGTTGCGGTTTACTTAAATCCTATTTTTGTCATTTGTGAATATAAAAGAAAATATTTAAAAATTGGTGAAGAATTTTGATCAAATAAAGAATTTTTTTAATCATTTCACCATTCTTATCTAAAGCTTGATAGATTCTTTCAGCAATGACCGTTAACACATCAGCAGTTAACCTAGAGAAGCGAAAGCCATATTGTCTAAAAGAAAACCAGGTAAGATGCTTGTTGGTTAGAGCGTCAAGTACTTTGCTGAAACGAGGTAGAAGGCTAACAGGCCATTAGTTAGAATGGTCAGATTGTTTGATTTTTTTACAATGATGTTCACATTGTAAAAGGCTCGGTAGCCACTTGAGGTAGAGGCTTACAGAGTAAGGGGTAAAGTTTATGCAGATACATGTGGACGATAACAGTTAACCCTAGACTTGAACAGGTTAAGATTATAGTGATCGGGGGAACATCCTCTAGGGAGTCAGTTCCACAAAGAAGCAGGTCGTGGAAGAAGCTGCTCAAGCGGAACTAACATCTCACCAATGGATTACGAAGAGAATGACGATGGCTTGCTCTAATGTGTGTGGTATGGTGGTTCTTAGACAATAAGGTTAGAAATAAGGAATGTAGTTCATCTGAACACTTTACATGGAAATAGTGACAGAGAAGCGTGCAGCTGGCAATATTTTGTCTGTGGGAAAGGGGTTGTAGGGTGGGAAATAATTTGTCACCCACGAGGGCGCGGGGATGCTTTTGGGCTCTACTGAAACTGGAAAGTGAAGACTGGACAGCTCTTGCCCATTTATGGCAGCATTATTCCATTATCTGGTTGTTGTAAAGATAGAGAATAACAGGAGGAGCCAGCGACTTAGTGGAGCGGCACATTAAAAACTTGAACTGCAGAAGAGAATTTCCAGCAAGCAGGAAAGCAAGTAGCAGAAAATCAGATTTCTGCTGAGGTTCGACGTCTTGAGATTTATCATTATTTAATCTTAACAACTAATTTCTCCTCATGCAGCAACACTTTCATTAGTTATGCGCAAAAGTTTCCAGCAACCATTCTGAATAAACATTAAAATCAGCTAGATATTTTTTCTTTTCTTTTTTTTTATAAAAATTTATTATTAAACAATAAATATTGAAGTTAGCATGATATGCTTTGTGCATAACAAGGCAATGGACACTGGATTTTATATATGAAAATAAATTTATAAAAACAAACAAATAAAGTAAGCAAACTGAAGTTGCTGATTACAATATATTGCTGAATCCTCCTGACGAGTGAAGCAAACGATTACAAAAAAAGGTTTGTCTACGAAACTCTGGAGTCGGGCTGCGGAATATAACATCAATCAGCTAAGTGACAAATTTTATATTTGTATTAATCCTATATATATATATATATATATATATATATATATATATATATATATATATATATGCGTGTGTGAGTGTGTGTATGTATGTGGACAGGGAGATCAGTACAATTTGTTTCATGCTTGAACACACATCTCTAAAATGTTTATATTGCAGCTCTGGCGCGAATACCAAGCAGTACAGCATGCCGTTTCCAAATTTCTGACAGAGTGAATGGCGTCACGGTGCTCTTTTTCTCATAGATGGTGCCCACCTGACTCTACTATACTGTGCAGTTGACAAAATCAAAAACAGACAACGCGATAATTTACCCATCGCTATATATATATATATATATATATATATATATATATATATATATATATATATCGCAGAGTTCTAGAGTCCTTGTATATCAGATCCCGTGGGCCTTCCCTTTGTAAACAGAGGAAATGCTTACTGAGTCTGAATGTTATTGGACTCTAGATTTCTTGAAATTCATTTTTTTCCCTTCATTCGTTATCGTTAATATTAATTAAATTTACAAGCTTATTTTTTATATCCCAGAAAATAAACTTGATAAGGCTGGGGCAAAACCGGTTGTTCTTTTTAAAATGCCATATAAATTTTGCTTATTCCAAGCTATCGTTAAATTTTGTACCATAAAAAACTTATATATATATATATATATATATATATATATATATATATATATATATATATAAGAAATATAGTCTTAAGGTGTGCTATATTTATGGGATAAAGTGCTCAATATCAGAGAGAGCGTGTGTAAATATAAAAGTGAACATTGAAGTCATGCTAGACGCAATCGTCAGGCCACCTGACGATTGCGTCTAGCATGAAACAGACTGTCGCCTCTAAGTGTTGACTTCTATGTTATATATATATATATATATATATATATATATATGAACTGAACTGATTTAATCAATGTTTTTATGAAATGATGGCTATGGATGTCGGAATTCTCAAAACGCTTGTCTGAGATTAAATATTACAATGGGTTTAATTTCGATAGTGTAATGAATAATGGCTCGGGTTGAAAAATCAGAAAGCTAAATTTGAATTCCACTCGGTTTCATTACATTCCCTTAGACGCCTATATCTTTAGGAAAGGTATGAATTCATTTCTTTTCTCCAACCAGTTATGGGCTGAATAGCAGGACAGACTGAGCTATACCGATGGTCGGCAACCAACCTACCACAGAAACGAACAGCAACCTACCGCAGGAAATCTTTGCATAGTCCGTCATGAATCAAGAGATACATGATCGCCCAAGCATGTATCACATATGGCACTTAACTGACCGATTTACGATAACTGAAAAATATTCGAATGTTTCCAGTTTTTCTCTTCGTTTCACGCCCGGATAATTGAAGTAAAGTATGTTCCAATAACTTGGACCGATTTTAAATGTGAATTAACTTTAAGCGTCTGATGATTTTTTTTTCTTTTTCTGTCAGAATCTACTTAAGTCTTTGGCAATTTCAACCATGGAAAGATTAACAATGAAACAACGTGTTAAAGTTTCAAGAGTACAATTGGAAAAATTGTTCGTAAATCCAAACAAACTGGGTCGGGGGCAGATGTGAAAACACCATTGCGGGCTCGTTTACGCCGTTCAGCTAAAAACATTACTGCAGTGCACGAAAATGTGGCCGAAAATCCAGACACCTCTATTCGTCATCGCGCGCAGCAATTGGACCTCTCCACAACAACATTACATCATTTCCAATTGCCATCTCGGTTGGTTGATTATGTTGACCCAAAAAATCAAAAAAATCACGAAGTGCGTGAAATGCATTTATTTGAACGTCCATTTTCGTAATGGGCTTCGATAACTTTAACACGTTATTTGATTGTTAATCTTTCCAGGGTTGAATTTGCCAAAGACTTAAGTTGTTAAATCTGAAAGAAAAAGAAAAAAAAAAAACATTAGATCCTTAAACTTAATTCACATTTAAAATCGGTCCAAGTTACTGGAACACCCTTTACAAAAATTAAAAAAGAAAGGTATATACATACATTTATTAATTATTATTATTATTATTAATTACTATGCGCTGTAAATGGACAGGAGTTGAGTGTTTTTGAAATGAGTAGAACAATAAAAAGAAAATAACGACTCATACTATCCTCTCATTGCTGGAAGCTAAACCCGAATCAATAAGCAACTCTTAAATAAATAATTAGTCTGATGCAACAAGGCTGATGAAAACATGGTTCAATATTCCCCATAAGAGAACAACACTTTTCATGCATCTCAACTCGCAGCCATTCAAGTTCACCTGGAATATAGATCATCTCCGACTGTTATTGTTGTCCCTCAAAAAAAAAAAAAAAAAATACTTGCCAGTGTTCAGTGAGAAATGAAAAAGCATGAATCTTCCCTGTATCACTGCTTGTCTTTTCAGCTGTATTATAAATGGCATGCTATTGGGTTGTTCAAAAAATAATGCCCGATTATAGAATAAACGGCTTACACCCATATCACATTGAAACACCAGTTCCTGTACGACTGCCGAAATTAAGCAACGTCGAGCCTGGTCATTACGGGTGACCAATTGAGAATACCAAGTAAGCTTGTGTGGTGTAATGGACTTACAGCTACATCATGTTGAAACGCCGGTTCCCGTAAGATCACCGAAGTCAAGTAATGTCGAACCTGGTCAGTACCTACATGGGCGACTGCTTGGGAAAACCCGATGCTGTAAGCCTTTATGGGTGGGTGGTGTAATGGATAATAACTCGGAATTGTTAATCGGAGAGCCGGGTTCCAATTCAAGTTGGGTTTGTTAGATTCACTTATGCGCAAATATCGTTGGGAAAGGTATGAATCAACTTCTCCTCCCCCTAGCTATGGATTAATTAGTAATACATATTTCACTAAATCATTGTTATCTCCAAAAAAAATCTTACACTCTATAAATATTTTCTGGCTTTAAATAACTTGTTGATAGGCTGTAGAAAACCAATCAATGAGTCAACTTAGAGTAAACATTTTAATTGTGTTCTGTCATGATAATAGTTGCACAAAAATACATTTCTCCTTCCTAATGATTAAAGTGTCCTTCTTTGTTAAGTCCTTTAGGACTTCATCCGACTAAATGGATGTTTACGTTGAGGTGATTACACATGCACATGAAGGAGAGGGGGCGCTAAAATTTTAAATTAATTTTTTAAAAATGTTTCTTTGATAAATAGTCTCGCCGATTTCATTTAGTTTCTTTTACTTTATTTTTTTAAGCACTTTTGTTATTAAATAACCAACATAGTGATAAAAGATCTGCCAAGAAAGGTGAAATGTTGTAAGGACTTGGATGCAAATTTACTATGAACGATCGAGTAATTAATGGAATTTCGTCCTAGCTTTCTCTTTTAACTAAAGTAGCATTTTTTTAATCAAAATTATGGTTATCAAAAATGCAGTGGGTGTATTGTTTTGTAAAAGATCCCTTCTTTGTGTTCATATAATCTTTTACTTAAATTCCTTGAGGTTTCTCCTACTAATGACTCTTTGCAATTATTACAGGTGATAGTGTAAATTCCTCATTATTATTTTGCTTTTTATTAACTCTTGTTTTAATAGTAGTCGCAACAAATTTTTGTTAAGCTTAAATCGATTCTTTTCAATTGTATTTTGTCAGATTTTCCTAAAATTGTTCTTGATATATAAAAATGTATATATCATTTTCTCATACCGGGTGTAAAAACAAATTGTCTATTTGTTAGATTAAAATTTGAACCATTGTATCTTAGAAATGATTAAAGATATATTACTGGAATTCTCCAAGGTTTTTATAACACTATTGGTCTCTACTTTGAGCAAGAAGAATGTGTAATTATTCTCCAAAATTAACAGAAGAATCGTGATGAAATCAATCATAAACAAAAATGACATGTTCATCATTAATTTAATCATAGCCAAGGATCGGAAGCTCATGAAGGATGTAAATAAAGTTCAAATATATATTATTCCAGGATCATTTTCCAACTAATTCAAGATGAGCTTCGCCCTCTCTAACCTTCTAACTTTCTGTCCTGGAGTAACAAGATTCCTCACACTTTTCATGTACAATTTCATTTTGAAGTTTTTTTCACTGCTCTTTGGACAGACATAGCTGAAACTCCTCTCTGACGTGCCAAACGTCTTATGGATTGAGTTGGATCTTTTCTAATTGATCTCTTTAGCTCTAAGTTGAAATGATGATCCCTCTTGCTGTTGTGACCTCCTGATCCAGTATTCCACTCTACTGTTCCTTCTTTTTTAAACCTATTCACCGTGCTCTTGATGCTCCTTGAATGAACTTTAAAGATGGAAGTGAGAGTATGAATGTTCGTAACATAACTGAAGGCCTGAATGATCATTTTCCTCTCAACATTGCTAATTTTGGAATTCTGTTCTGTTTCTAGCTGAATAACTCAAAGGGTTTTTCAGTGATTTTTACAATAAATGTTATCAAGATGGCTAAACGTCCTATCTGAAAACCTGGGAAAAAAACTAAATTAGTTTCGTGTTTTTTTGTTATTTTAGATATTAAACATGCTGTGTGATGGACAGTTATGCTGTTACACTATTTGGACAATTTTGCTATTATACTCGGTGTGTGTGTATGTGTGTGCGTATATATATATATATATATATATATATATAAATAAACTTAGCTTATGCATTTCATTCTCTGAGAGATTTTATAAAGCCAAATGCAAGGATTTTATTTTGTAACAAGTATTTATAGACAAGAGCAAAAATGTTAGTTTTTCAAAATTTTTTAATTTGAGAAACGCTCATAAACATCATTTTAGCTGAAAAGTCTCGATAAGTTATGAACGATGCTAAGTGACATAATTTAATGTCTAATAAATGAAAATGAGTAAACAATGTTCTTGAAATTTTTATTCAAATTAATATTTAAATTATTTTAGTTTAGGATTAATTTATGTGTTATATATTTCAAATAACAGAAGGTTATGAATTTAAAAGTTTTTTTTTAATATTTAAACATTTTTATAGTCGTGTATGTTGGCTTGGGAAAGAGTAATTATTTCTGAAATGGATTTTGAAAAACGAACAACATTTTTGCTCTTGTCTATATAAATAACTGATAAAGACCCTCAGAGGACGAAATGTATCGGCTAAAATAAGTTTTCCTTTTGTCTTTATTCATATTGTCCTTTTAGGGATATATTCTATCTGAAATTTTACACACACACACACACACACACACACACACACGTGTGTGTGTGTTTCATTAAAGATGACAGACAAGTTACTACGATTAATTTTTTTATTTAATTTTTCTTGTGTTCGAACAAGTGTTTTCTTTTCTGGACAGAGAGTGTGTAGAAACTGTCCAAAAGTTCTATAATTCCAAGCGCTTTCGTTTATAATTTTAACCATTATCAAAGATGATTTTATTTTTGCTGCGTCCTGACGATAAACTACATCCGCGTCCTGGGTATGACGATAAACTACATCCGCGTCCTTGGTATGACGATAAACTACATCCGCATCCTGGGTATGACGATAAACTACATCCGCGTCCTGGGTATGACGATAAACTACATCCGCATCCTGGGTATGACGATAAACTACGTCCAACAGCAGGGCCTCTGATAATATGTTTTTGGAAAAATAATGTTGCCAGCTGTACAATTTTGAAAAAATATTACTGGCTATATTTTTTTTTAGAAAGAATAGTGTTGCCAGCTATACGTATTTGAAAAATATTACCAGCTATACGTTCTTTGAAAAAATAATATTACCAGCTATATGTTTTGGGAAATAATATTACCAGCTATTTGTTTTGGGAAAAATAATATTACCAGCTATACATTTTTGAAAAAAAAAATATCAACAGCTATACGTTTTGGAAAAATAATATTACCAGCTGTATGTTTTGGAAAAATAGTATTACCAACTATACGTTTTTGAAAAAAATAATATTACCAGCCATACGTTTTTGAAAAATATTACCAACTATATATTTTTGAAGGAAAAAGACATTACCAGCTATACATTCTTGAATAAAAAATATTACCAGAACTAAAAAAATTTAGTCGGCATTAAATGACCCATTGAGGTTGATATGCCGTAAAACAAACCAAACCAAACTTATTTTTGCTTTTTAATTGGGTGTATAGGTTGTATGTATTTAGAATTATAGGGAAGTTATTTCTTGAACACAGCACATTGTGACAGTGTTCGAAATTAATATTATTAAATGTTGGCTTTTTCTTTTTTTTAATATTAAGGCTTTCTTTATTTTTAATATTTTTTTTATATGTGGATGAGATTATTATATTTGTATTTTCCACTAGTATGGTTCGGATCGAATCTGCACGTTTTTTTCATATTTTTCCATATTAGTACTTCATATGTCCATTCCACGAAGTCGTTCCTTGCAGATTGACCACAGATTCTCGATTAGATTTAAATCAAGAGAATTTCCAGGCTTGTCTATAGTACTTTGATTTGCTCACTGGTAAGGATTGCCATTGTGTTCGTGCAGCGTGACAATTTTCGTACGCTTCCTTGGAGTAACGTCCATCGCAGACAATAGTCATATAACTAATCAACAGTCGAGACTATAGTATTTGGGCGTTATGAAAATCTGATGCAATCACGGAGGACGCATTAATTTTTCAAGGCTAAATTTCATCATACACCCCGAAAACAGATTCATATTATTGCACACCACTGTAAATGACCTAATCCGAAGAAAAAATAGAAATCGCTTACATCCTGTCACCCCAGTGGGTCTAAAACTGACCGTATGGCGAAACAAAGGAAACTAAAGCGGTCGTTTCAACTAATTTACACAAGGGTATATTTATGGAGTAAACGTGCACAGGGTGCTCAATGTCATGGATGCAGCGTTTGTAAAATTGAGGACTGAGGTCAACACTAATCGGCGACAGTCTGTTTCATGCTTGAACGCAATCTTCTGAAATCTACAAACAGACTGTCACCGCTTGGCCACTTATATAATATATAGATATATAAGGCAAATGTTATTAAAGACAACAAACATTTGTTGATTATTTTTAGTGATCAACTTTGCCAAATTACGGATAATCCTTTTCAGATGAGGAGGAAATTTTGTCAGAAATTGTCCAAAGATATTTTGTCAAAAAAAAAAAAAAAAAAAAAATTATCAAAGCTTTCTTGAGTCATCATCAGGGTAGGCAGAGATAAATGGCGAGTTTTGTAGGGTTGACGAATGTAGTGACGTGGGCAAAGAGTGTGTATGTTTATACATTTGACAATGCGGGCAGTTAAATTATATTTTTTTTTATTTATAGATGTTTTTTTTTTTTGTTGTAGGAGTATTGTTTCGAGGATCATGAGTTTCACGGTTTTATATTACTAGTATTTCAGAATTGTTTCTCATGCGGCTTATTAATGTGTTGTCTGATGGCACACTGATCCAACAGGTGGCAGGTGAGTCTCCGTGAGAATGTGGTTGTGATGTATCCTATGTGAGACGTTTTTATTTATTTATGGGGAAACATTCTCAGAGTGGGCAACTATACTCCTACACAACATTGGTCTTGTATATGGGATTGGGAATTTGGGATATATTATTATTTTTAATAACTAGATTACTAATTTTTAATTTTTTGTTGTAAATAATATATATATATATATATATATATATATATATATATATATTGCATGCACACAAAGGAAAAGAAAATAATCTCTTATAGCTGTCAATAATCTGTACTCTTTCACTGTAGACAAGAAAAAGAAACCTTATATATTTTCATTTGAGGAGAAAATATATATCTTCACATCAAGAAGTATCTGGGAACTTTTTTTAAGATTGAGGTTTTCTTTATTTGTATAGTTTATTGAGATTGCTAAGTAAATGCTCCCATGGGAGGGGTCAGACTATCGTTGCCTGGGAAGTTCAGAAGAAATTATGAAAGAAATGTTATGTTTGATTTGAAACTGATCTGAGTGTTCTATTTTTTTCCTCAACAAGCCGTCCAAACGGACAGCTGATATATGGGGTGGAGTACCCTGTGAAAAGTCTGTAAACTTTATCTCCGAATGAATTGTAGCATTTTGTAAATATCAAAATAAAAGGATACATTAATATACAAGCAAACAGAACACTTGCAGGCAGAGGAGAGTACTGTGATGACGTTGACAGTCACTTAATTCTATATCAAGATAAATTGTCTTCCACCAACAAAACTATAGGCTTGTGATAACTGAGCAAAAACAAAAGGTTGGAATTAAATTAAAACAATGTGTGAGCATAAGAACGAGAAGACAAGTTGAAATCATTATTTTTAACAAATGATACATAATTTTGTCTCTGAAGACGGTGTGAAATGAACGTTTTTACCCTTTTGACAGATCGCGACAGTTATTAGGGAGACATTATAACATAGCACAAATAGCTATATTGTGGGAAAAGGAATTACGACAATATACGCTTTTTTTTTTACATATTTATGGTTATTTTTTTAACTTTTATCAAAAGCGACATTCTTGTACATGTAGTTATGAATAATATTATAGATATACACACTTGTGCAAATTAATTGAAACAACTGATTTATTTCCCTTTCTTTCACTATACGGTCAGTTTTAGATCCACTGGAGTGATAGGGTGTAATCAATTTCTATTTTTTCCTCAGATTAGGTCATTTGCAGTGGTGTGCAATAATCTATTTTCGGGGTGTATGATGAAAGTTTTTTGCCTTGAAAAATATTGCATCATCCGTGATTGCATCAGATTTTATCATACCCAGACACTATTGTCTCGACTGTCGATTAGTTGTCCTACAGTCATTGTCTGCGATGGACGTTGCTCCAAGGAAGCGTACGAAAATTGTAATGCTGCACGAACACAATGGCTATCCTTACCAGTGAGCAAATCAAAGTACTATAGACTGGCCCGGAAACTCCCTTGATTTAAATCCAATCGAGAATCCGTGGTCAATCTGCAAGGAACGACTTCATGGAATGGACATACGAAGTACTAACATGTACACTGCATTATGTTTCATTGGAAAAATACGAAAAAGTAATTAACGGAATTATTCGTTTTGTTTCAATTAATTTGCACAAGGGTGTAATTACTAATTTTTTTAATTAATAACTATGTGTGTTCAGTTGTTGATATTAATAGCTATCTGCTGCTGTGTTAAAATTTTGGAATAATGCAATAATAAAAATTCAAATTCCATCTCTGTGATAGATATCGCGATCTGTGAACAAGAAATTAGTCAGTAGCTGGAAAATGTTATACGAATGGTGTGTGTATGTGTCTAGGGCCGGCGCATACTACCGAGAGCCTCCCTCCAGCCAGTGCCTTTTGACCTTTGCTATCTTATCAACGTTTGCTTTTTTTTCTACCGATATTTATATATATTACAAAATAAACTGACTGTTAAATGATGAACATTTTTTTTGCGAATTTTGATATCCTGCTGGGGTCTTATTTTTGTACAAATCCGTGAATTTGGTTTAAATCTCGAAAAAAAAAAAAAAAAAAAAAAACACTATACAAAATTCACTATTTTTTTTATCTATGATATTGAATGTGTTAAAATTATTCAATTTTTTAAAGAGAAAAATCTCCAGATGATATAAAAATTGTTGCATAACATTGATGTATTTCATTTGGAATTATGCATTATGACATGTCTCTAATTTGTATTTAAATACATTGTATTTTCAATTTTTCTAGTTGAATTGTTCACCTATATTGCATATGATACGTTATTGTATATAATTAGGTTACAATAAAATTTGTATTTTATATGAATACTACATTATAAAAATTTAGATGTAGTAGAGTGAGAGTGGGAGGGGCTCATATCATATATTCGAGGGAGGGGGGCATAAAACCTTTGCACCGGCCGTGTGTGCGTGTAAGTATTGCAAAGTGGACAGTCGACTTTTTTTGACTGTATGGCCTGTATGCTCAGTGATAGAGTATATATATATATGAGTATATATATGAGTATATATATATATATATATATATATAACGTAAATCATTCATACGAAAAACAATGAATGATTTACGTTATATAAATTGAACAAGCACTACATAATTGATATATATATATATATATATATATATATATATATATATGTGTGTGTGTGTGTGTGACGCATGTGTACATGGCTTGGAGAGTCGAACGAACAGACTCGACTCTACCTCAACTGGTGTACAGTGCATAAAGGTTAGTCAGATCAAATAATCTGTTTTTAGTCCGAAAGTAACTTTTCTTATTAGTTCTAAAATAATTGTTAACTTGATTTGAATTTGGATATGCTTTGAGTTTCTGCACTACAAAAGGACGAAAATCATGAGGTCCAATCTAGCGAGTTCTGCCCGAGATATTGTTTCATAAATCAAGAATATGGGGGAAGATTCTCTCCGAAAGAAATACCTCACAATTTATTATTTTAGCGCACAACATCAGAATTGGATGTTGGTGATATGGCAGTATAGGTTGAACGTTCCCACATATTAACCTATTTGCCTTGTTACCGATAGTATCTGAGTGGCAAGCTGGCAAAATCGCATCTGATATAAAAGTCTGTGGACAACAGCAGTGTGTCAATGAATTTATCCAGGTAGAAAAAATTCACTCAACAACATGCATCAACACTTGCTGAACGCTTATGGAAATCTTAGTTCTAGAATATGCGAATCTATTCTAAAAACGCATTTTAACTCAGACTTTCTGTGTTCTTGTTGGCATTTAAATGAAGACTCTAAAAGGGCACATCTAATGTTATCAACGCTACGGTCCAGTATTATCACTCTCATTGCTTTCACTGGCTTATTTTATGTACATATTATAAGCAGCATATGTAGGCAACCTTTCTTTACTATCTATCTATCTATATATTATATATATATATATATATATAATCATTTATTTAAATATTATAACATAAATATGTTATAAAATCACTACAAAAATAGCCATTTTGTTTCAACACTCCCGGTGTCTTATCAAGTGATGATGTTGAAATTTATTCGACATTCAACATCATCACTTGATAAGACACCGGGAGTGTTGAAACAAAATGGCTATTTTTGTAGTGATTTTATAACATATTTATGTTATAATATTTAAATAAATAATTCTATCTGCTCTGTATTGAGCACTCTTTAAAGAATAATAATTTTTGGTTATTGGAATATATATATATATATATATGTGTGTGTGTGTGGGCGCGCGCGCAAGTGCTCAATATTTGGGATACAGCATACTGGGTGTGGATAAATTGTCTAAATTACGCTAAAATGAAAATAACATTGACATCTCATTTAAACAGATATATTTACCAAAATTGCAACAAAAAATATCTTGAAATACAAAAGAGTAAATTTATTCAATAGAATCGTTATTTAATTTTTTAATCGCGTATATCTACAGTAGTTACTACCTGTTAGTACTTCAGGTTGTTTAAGATTCGGCAAGATCGAAAAACGGGCGGACGGATGGACGGACACACGTACATTCCGCTTTATTTATATAGATTATTAGTAGGTCGTTTGACCAAATGCCAGCATGACAAGAAAGATGTTAAAAATCGGAATTTTCGGACACGCCTGTTTTCTTTTCACTACGAGAGGAGAAATACAAAAAATGAAGTGGTACTTTCTTTTCCGGGGAATTTGTTGTTTTCTGCATGTGTTATATTACTGAAGAAATAATTTTGGACTACTTGTTTGCTTGCCACGATTAGTGTTGCAGAGGGTTTGTAGAAGGCTTCTATGAAAACTTTCTTTTGGCCCGAATTCCTTTTTAATTACAGAATGTGTGAATTTATTTTAAATATTTATTTTAACTCGGACTTTTTGGCATTCTTGTTGACATTTAAATGAAGACGCTAAAAGGGCGCATCTGATGTTATCAATGCTATGATCCGGTTGGTTGAATTGTGCAGCGACAGTGAATTTGATGTTATTGTCTTTGATAGATTTTTTTTTTAGAGTTATTAAACCGAATTCCATAACTGTTTCACTAATATCATTTACTTTTTTGCATTTGTTTTTTTGTTTTGTTTTTTTTTGCATTTGAATTGTCACAAGTTAAACGAGGTCTGATTACTATATGCGTGCCAGGTGACTTAAAAATACTGTTAGTGATAATAGGTTTACCAACTTGGCATCAGGGTTTATTACATGTGACGTTATCTTTGTAAGTGGGTGATTTTTGTATTCTAGATTATGTAAGGAGTACATGTAGATTTGGCGGTAGTCGACTGGCATTAAGTGGGCACTCACTAAATATCTTATTAATTGTGGTCAAGTTTCATGTTCTAGAAATCTTTTAGTAAGATATAAGAACTTGTGAATATTGCAATGGAAACCAAAAACTATGTGAATTCTGGAACTTTTCTTGTTTTGTAGGTTAGAAGAGTATTTCTATTGTGTTTGGAAGCCTTGGTGATTGATTTTTTGATAGTTATAAGGGGATAATTTCTATTGAGAAAGTAATTGAATACTTGTCTTATGTGTATTTTGTAATCACCATTGTCAGAACAGATATGTTTAATGTGTAAACACTAACTACGGATTATTGATTTTTTTTTTAGGTTGGTAGGGTGGCAGCTGTTAAAATTTAGGTAGCAATGACTATTTGTAAATTTAGTATATAGTGATGTGGGCGTTTTTAGACGTAAGTGGTGGTATATGCCATTATGAATTTGATGGTGCCGTGAAATTTGTTGATGCATTGTTTGAAGTCATGGAGAGAGTATTCTCACAATGTGTTCCTTTAAAAAATATTGTCTATGCATCTGAGATAATGGAGAAGTTCTAGGTGGTATCTACTTAACATATCCAGGGCATCCATAAATATGTTTGCATAGCTGGGAGCCATTTTAGCTTCCATCTGACTTGAAGAAAATGGTGGCTGTTGAAATCGAAATTGTTATGAGTGAGTGTGAATTTTGTAATGTCGCGGATGTCTTATGTTATATTTCTGAAAGCCACTGGTATGTAAAAAAAATTCCTACAATATTGTATTCCCTCCTCGTGTGGAATATTGGAATATAGGGACGTCACATCCATAGTCGCAGAGAAGGAACTGTTTGAAAATCTATTATTTGTAAAATTTGTAAGAAATGGGTTGTGTCTCTGATGTAGCTAGGAATCGTGGGTCGTAAAGGTTTGTGATTGTTACGTGGAGGAAGTTAACTTATTAAAAAAAGTCATTCTTATTTGGTAAATAAATATTATCTACACATACTTTCTCCACTTGGCTCCAACATTTATACCTGAAAATTGTTTGATGAACAAGGTTTATTTTATAGAATCTGTCAAAGAATTTCATTTAAAATATACCTTATTTGTTTGTTTTTTTTCCAGCTTTATTTTATTAACTTTGATGAGTAGGAAATCAGGGGGCGATTATCTCCCTTTGTCACAGGAAGAAATGACTGATGACTTAAGAGGTCCTTGGTGATCATATGCCAGCCCGTTGGTAAGAAGACTTCGTTGCTGCTAAGCTCACCGCAAAGTTGGATGCGATATCCACTTGCGGTTTGTCCGACCATGGAGGATGGCACACTTCCCATGTGCCTCAAAAGGGCTGTACCATGTTCCTGTTGGGGGACGTTACAGGTTAGGCCTTCTTTTTATTCTTATCATTTTATATACAACTTGCAATTCCTATGTTTTAATTTCTCTGTACGGGACAATTTGTGATGCATTAGCTTTTGACCCTCAGAGCTGAAAGATTAAGAACACAAAGAAAAGGACTAATGAAAGAGTATAAGGAAACTAGTATTTGTCTATATTTCTCAGATGAGGTAATATGTACACTATTTACATTATTCGGACTATTGTCCTAATCTTTGTCGACATACTTATCACAACGTTTCGGCCGTTGTACGCTCCGGCCTTCTTCAGGTTGTTGGAATGTCGAACTGAACCCTTTATTTCGCTCGCTGGGGTAGACTGTTGTAGTTCCACGTGCCATGTCTAATGGATGTCATTTATCAGTTATCTCCTGGAGTTATCTCGGTGGAGAACTTTGAGAGGGGAATTAACAGGAGATAACTGATAACTGATATCCATTTGTCATTGTCCATGGTTATTTGTCCGAATAATGTAAATAGTATAAGGAGACTAGGAAATGATGAAAAGAAATAACCACAACATCCTACACAGGTGCACACATACAGGCATGCACACATGCATATGCGCACGCATACACACAGACACAATAAAGAAAAAAAATAAACCTAACACCAATAAAAAGCACATAAATTATTTTTTTAACTTAATATAAAAACAACGAAAATAAGAAAATTGACAGACATTTGCTGATATCTCCTGATGAGTGGACCGAACAATTACATTAAGTTTCGTCTACAGTAGAAGTGCTGAATATAACATCAGCTGAGTGACAAATTTTACATTTGTATCAATCCTATATCTTAGTATGAAATCTGTGTCTTCCCTTCAGTGTTGCATATAAAATATTTTCATATATAACTCATTTTTCGAAATCCTTCCTTCCTTCCTTCCTTCCTTCCTTCCTTCCTTCCTTCCTCCCTTCGTTCGTTTGTTCGTTCGTGTTAAGGTATTAGTATATCACGGATATATTATTGGACCTTGGAGAGTAGAGAAGACATTTCCTCTCATTTTTCAAGCACCCAATTAGATGTTTTCTTAGTCAACAAATTATGCTATTTTCAAATAAATTAAAAACATTTTCTGTGTAAATTTTATTACCCACTGATAGCCTTTTCCTTCCATTTTATTTTTGCTAAAAAAATAAAAATATACACACACAAGGAATTGATCCAAACGTTTTTTTTTATCAATGTTTTTATTTTATTTTATTCCTTTCTTAAAAAATTCTGATTACTACTTATGCTTTTATCAAAATTTATGGTAATTACCTTTAAAAGCTTCAAAAATTATCAGAGGTATGCATCTAAGGACGCATATGCCTGGTATGCAAATTGTCTGGGACGTAAATGTTTAGTATGCAACTGTCCTAGAACCAGTAAAAGCATTTCATAGACTAAGACACAAATAAACTATTTGAACTGCCAGACAAAAACAAAAAAACTTTATATATTTCGGGGAAGATATGAGAATAATCCAGAATATATACTGGGAGGAAAACTGCCCGCATACGGATAGAAAATGAATTAAGTACACTAAAATAAATAACAGTGTAAGACAAGGATGCAGCTTATTACCAGATTCATTTAAATATATAGTGAGGCAATCCTAGAAAGCATAAAGAAAAGATTGCTGAACAGTTATGTAACACCAATCCTCTTATATGGCAGTGAACGCGGGACAATTTCCCCATGGATAAAGAGAAGACTTGGGGTAAGAGAGCTGTGATTCTGCAGAGGAATGTTGACAATACTGTCGGAGTTAACTCCTCCTTAATTCCCAAATTGTCACTAGGGGTCATTCTCCCGATACTATAAATACTGGGCGACTTCTCGCCTCGTTCTCTTTTTCATTTCTTCATTTCAGCGACTACAATGTAAGCTCTCTTAGAAGATCCGCGACTTCCCACTTGTGGGAGACGCCATGAACATTATACACACATACACGTACGTACGAACATTCACCAAAGAACAGACACAAACGTACACACACACAAATATTATTGTCTATGTTCATTGTAAAATTGTTTTGTTTAATACATATATCTGTTTATATATATATATATATATATATATATATATATATATATATATATCGGTCTTGTTTGTCTTTATCTTCAAGTTGGACAATTCATTTTCTTGTAATTGGACCTTTTAATATTCTATTAGGAGTTACACACGTGTTTCTAATACAATAACACGCAAACCCACACGGTCCTCTACAATACCATGGACAGAGCATTTGAGCAACGAAAATTTTTTAAGTGAAATGGCAACAAAAAGAACATTTATACTTAAAATCAGAAAGAGACAGTTAACACATTAACACTGGAACATATAATAGGGACAGAGAGCTTGGAGAATTTGACACTCATTAGGGCTACAATGGCAAAGGTAAAAAAACTAACTTGCTAACAAGCTTGTATGCAAATTGATGTCAGATCAGCGATTGGATAGTAAAATAAAACAAACACTGGTAAGGATGGGAAGTTATGAAGAACTACAATCGTCCAAGTACTGAAGAGATACGTCACATAAAATTAAAGATTAACAAATGTGGCGTACACTTAAGTAGAGCGGAAAACTGACCATTTGAAATGTAGTGATCACAACAAAGGTAAGGAAATTAGTATAAATAATTCAATGATTAAATTTTCGTTTTCACGTTTTGTAATGTTTTATGGATAACAAGCAGGTAGTGTAAAGGTTAGCGACTTGGAAAGGGAACTTAGCAAACAGAGTTCAAATTCCAGCTGAATTTGTTGTGCTCACTTTCACACAAATACCTTTGGGGAAAGAGTTGTATCCATCCCCCCCTCCCAGCTAATGGTTAAATAGAAAGGCAAACTAGGATGTCCAGACTTGTTTGGGGAAAGAAGGATAACTTTGAATTCAAAACCAGTTGTGTATGAAGCTGATAAATCCACCCGGTTTACTAGAAAAACCGTAGCAGTAACATTTGTTGTAGTGAGGCTGTGGCCCTAGCATGGTGAGGCTGTGGCTCTATACTCCACAGAGGAGGACGAGAGAGAGAGAGAAAAAAACGATGTTAAATAGCTGTGCAATTTTAACCCATAAATGCCTTCTTCTATGTACCACATCTCTTCAGGACATAGGCGATCATGCCTCTCCACAACTTCCTAACCCTTGTGACTCTTAGCAGTTTTTCTCCCTTTGCTAAAGTTCCCCTCACTTTTCACCATCCATTCACACAAGCTCGTCAGGTAAGTGGCTCGCTGCCTTCCCCTATATCTCTTGCTGTCAATTTTCCCCCCATGAATGTTAAGTTCTTCATGCCCTCTTTCCACATGTGTCCAAAAAATGTCAGCTGTCTTTTTCTGATGCTGTAAGCTATGGGTTAATCAGTAGGATTTGCATTGCTATAATTAAAATTAGGTATTTATACTTAAAAATTCAACCAGTTAAGAATATAATTTTTTATGAAACTTAGTAATGAATAATTTTATTTTTATACATCATTAGCAATATAAAGAAGAAATTAAAATCTAGTGAAATAAGACTTTTGAGTTTAATTCATTGCTTTTATTTTTAGATTCCCTGCTTGACTTGTCCTGGGTATGACGATAAACTATGTCCAACAGCAAGGCCTCTGATATGTTTTTGAAAAAATAGTGTTGCCAGCTGTACGTTTTTGAAAAAATATTACCAGCTATACGTTTTTTGAAAAAATAATAATAAATAGATTTGTAAATCATTATCATCTCAAAAAAATTCTGACAATCTAAAAATACTTTCCGGCTTTAAATAACCTGCAAAAGGTTGATAACCCATAAAAAAAAATCAATCACTATTCTGAAATTCTATTGAAGTGCAGAGTATATTCATGTGGTTCAAATGAAAAATTGTGTTTAACATACCTTTGGAAGAACACTCAATATGATAGATCTTGGAAAGCGTATGGTATACTCCAGTGGATTAAGTACTGACTGATTTGTTTTTTGTTTTTTAACTAATTAATTAAAGCCAAATCATTTTGGATTGTAAAAATAAGTCTTTTTTTTTTGCAAGTGAATATTGCATTAACTTTGTTTTTAGAATAACATTGAATTTCCAGATAAAAGTCCTACTATTTAACACATAGCTGGAGGAAGGAGATGGATTTATACCTTTCCCAATGGTATTTGTGTGAAAAGGAGTATAACGAATCCGACTACAATAAAAATTCAGCTCTTCCATTTTTCAGCTTTTTTTTAGCCACTATTATTTTTTTAGCCACTATTATTTTTTTAGCCACTATTATTACATGTGAATCAAATAAAGGGCCGTGTTTAACCTTTAACTTGCATTATTAATATCAATTCTCTTTCTACTGGATTCTTTTTCAAGACCGCAATTGCATGCATTATTTACATTATTCAGATTGTTATCCTTCTTCATTTCCATATTCACAACGTTTCAGCCGTTGTACGGAGTACAGCCTTCTTCAGGTGATTGGAATTTCAAACTGAACCCTTTATTTCATCCACTGAGTTAGATTGTTCTTGTCCCACGTGCAATGCCTCTTCTGGATATCTCAGTTACTTCCCTTTAACTCAACTCGCCTAGTTTTTGGTTCACCACTGCTGTGGCCTAGTATTGAACTCAGAACTCTTTGGCTCTTGTCACTGGAATTAACCAACATTTTTATCCACTGTGTCCTTGAGGAGCGTACAACGGCTGAAGCATTGTGAATATAGCAATGAATATGAGGATAACAGTTCAAATAATGTAAATAATCATCATACCTCATCTCAGAGATATAGACAGACCTCAATTGCAGTATCCTTATTGTTAATTTCACTTAAAGTTGTTTTCTGTTGCCATAGCGGGATATGACAACACATCTATGAAAGTTAACAACACTATTATTCAGGGATCAGAGTCACCCTCAGTGGCAGGATAAACTTTTTGTACACATAGCGAATGATAATGGTTAATGTCTTTTGGAAGATTGTTGAATTTAAAAGCTGGAGATTCAGTGGCTGAAATGTCATGATTAAAAAACAACAAATAAAATACAAATAATGTAAATAGTGAAAATATAAATAGTATATATATAACATTCGCTTGACGAGGAAATGGAACTAATGTCTTTGGTTTAATAACAAAATTAAATTCGAAAGCTTTAGCTTCCATTTCTGAAACATGGTTATCACTGTGTAGCGAAAAACCTATATTTTAAATCAATTAATTTATAATATTAATGCTCTGTAAATTTACATTGTGCACTATTGTGTAAAAATAAAAATATCTATAAGAACACCGGATTTTATATCTTACTGTTCTTTCTTTTTATATATATATATATATATATATATATATATATATATATAAATTTATAATAATACAAGGGGGTGCAGAGAAATTTTCAGCATGACCTATTTAGTTGAAACTACAACTTTTCTGTGGCCTCTCATAAAAATTTGTACCAGAAATTCAGGCAGCGAAATTATTTTTGGCTTTTAATGATTAAGGTGAGAAGGTTTCTAAATATTAATTTTGATCTTCTCTTGTTCTTGCCAGTGAGTAAACAGTCAAGTGTTCGATGAGTCCATAATTAATTCATTAAGTCATTAATTTCCTAACCATTTAATACATTTTCATGATAATTAGTTCTGCACATGTAAACTGAAAATAGTTAAAGAGTTTCTAATGACTGGATTGATCAGTCCTCCATCTGTTTCTATGATTCTTTCTCAGACACAATTCCTTACTAACTTATCACCTCATGAATTCTGTAACCCAGGGTTTGGCAATCCGTGGCATGCCAAGTATTTCCCAATAGCACACAACTACAAATGACATCACAAAGTCTGAACCAATAACTACTACAACACAAACAAGATATTTAGCTGTTTCAATTTTAATATATACTAAAGTATATCTTATATATAAAGTACAGTGCATGTGTGTGTTTGTGCATGTGTGTGTCCGAGCAACTTCTTCACTCCCACTGGTCTGATTTCAATGATTCATAGCTCATTCAAAAGTCCTAGAAAAGTTAGGTACAAGGAATGATTTTCGTTGATCTCAGATTCAGGGTTGCCAGATTATGCAAGGTTAAAAATATATATTAATACATTATACTAGCCGTTATCATTGCTTTCATGGTTCACGGGAAGTAACTCTTATTTTCCTTTTGTATCCAAAATTGCTGTGCACATTTTATTATAAGCTAGCTTAAAAGCTGCCCTACTGGGCAGCATTTAAGCTAGCTCCTGTGGAGGACTCTTGGTTTGGCCATGATCACTATAGCTAGGGAGGAGTAGATGCGATTGGCTTCAATAAACTATAGAAAAACTCAAAATTGATTACTGCATTTAAGTATTGAATTAATGTTTAGGCATACCTTTTAAAAGTTAAATGATAATTCTTCTGCTGCCACTTCATTTAAAGACGATTTGATGTATGTAGATCCTTATTTTTCATGCAAACAATTATTTTTATTTAATGGGTCACAGAACAGGGGGACAATTTATAAGATAAAATTAATATAGTGTAAAGATGGGAAAACAGAAATTAGAATTAGTTTTACATTCAACATTTGAAGAGTTAGAGAAACATAATAGCTAATTAAGTAAAACCTATATTATGGAATCTATATGAATAAATTTGAAATTGGAGCTCAATTCTCCCACAAATTCTGAGATTAAAAAGTCCCAGCTCTATAGTAATTTGGTATTTACTCGCCTCTGCCACTTTATGAAGTCGCATTGTGACACAAGGTCGGTTTAATATGGGGAGCCTGAGCACGTGCACCCGGGATAGGAAGAAAAATTCCCCGAGCCCCCGACTGGGGAGGATTGTGAACCGGATAATAAACAAACCTATTTATTCCTATTGAGGAGAAAAAATAACTAGGGAATAAAATTGCAGATAGAGAAGTTAGACGTATAGACCTTATCTTGTGTTGAGAAGGAAAAAAAATAAGTAAAAAATATAAGTAAAAAAAAAAAAAAAAAAAAAAAATGAAAACAAAAAATAAAGGGTGGCGATGCAAGGTAAGTGTGGGTCATGAAGTTAGAATCATACCCAGAATAATTAACCAACTTGAAACTCTGTTAAAAACATTAAACTCAAAATCAGATGAAATGGAAGCTTGAGGTTGTCCAGACCATGGCAACTATGTAGGCTGGAGGATAGTGAAAAAGGTGGTGGAGATCTGAAGAGTCTTAATTTCACTCAATTTACAGTGACAACTACCAGAAAACAGATGTTAACATGCAAATCCAGAGAAGATGTGTTACACTATACATGCTGTTCAACACCCACAGAATCAAGGTGTGGTTTATGCTGCGTCTATGCTGAACTCACCAGTTTCTGGGAGAGAACGCATAATATGCACAAAGCCCTCGTTTACAATGACTTGTGACTTCATGCCAGTACAACCACTGACAACTTCTGAATAGTTCCGTCTACCCAATTTCATTCACAAGCCTTAGTATGGTTCTCAGACAATTTTCAGAAGGTGCTGCATGCAGTGATCACCTCCCCAGGCCAATACCATCAAGAAGTCCCCTTCCTGGTTAAATGACCACAGTGAGATTTGAACCGGGGTCTTTATATAAATATTAGTTTAAAACTTCTTTGCAAAAAGATGCCTTCCAAAAGTTAAGCAAATTACAAAGAAACAGGAAAATTTGTCAGAAGCAAT
>OZ038476.1:124036248-124041248 GCA_964036315.1 Acanthosepion esculentum
ATCAAACTTTTCTTCATTGATTTTCCAACTTCCTACATGGCTGAATGTGGTTTCAACACTGTTACACAGCTTCTTACTAATCAAAAGAAACCACCTGAAAATTACAAAACGAGGAGATCTATGATTACTTCTAAGTAGCATGGAACCTAGAGTAAGGACCTTAGCCAATAAGCACTGCATTGATGACATTGAGATTAGCTATCAAATAAAAGTTTTTTTTTTTTGCATTTTAATCATTGGCATTTATAATAGAAATGAAAACAATATTAAAATTATTTTTGCACTAATAGCTAAGTTATCTTGATAGGAAAGATGAATTCAGTATAAAATTCAAAATTTAATTTGAAGGTGTGGGGAGTTGACAAAAAGTTTGTGACCAAAGAAGAAGGGTGTTGATTGAAAAAAGGTTGGGAAGCACTGCCCTAAAGTCTAAGCTTGATAGAACCAATACTCGGATGCTGAGAGCTATATTAACATCTCCTGCAGACAACATCCGACTAAATCACAGTTTTATGGGCCAATCCCTGACATTTCTAAATTCTTACACGACTTCAGAATGTTCTTTGCAGGACACCGCTTGCGAGTGAAACAAGAACTTGCGAGGGATCAGCTGCTCTGGAAGATGCTCTGTAAAATGTTTGTTTGGCAACTGTGTGTTCTTTGAGTAGAATTCTTGTTGTCTCGATAAAAATCATAGATGTTAAAATTGAAGTGTAGTTTGTTAGGGAGTGAGTGAATTCAAAGTTTGGGATTATGTTAGGAAATCTAACTTAAAAAACTTCAAAGATTTGAATGGCGTGAATTTGTTTGGTGAATTGTTTGATGCCACAGAGCTCACTGTTAGAAGTTGACAAGTTTCTGTTGCTTGTAGTTGAAGAAGAAGTGAATGAGTTAAGTGATGTGCAATGTTTGTACGCACGTGTGTGCACGCATGTCGTAGCATCTTCCATATGGGAAAGACGCGGGCTCTTCACTGAACTACATTGTTGTGGTTCTGAGAAAGATTGAGGAAAGAGATAGAGCTGAAGATGTCGCCAAGTATTTATAATGTTGTAGGTCAAGTGATAGGCTCGAAAAACGTAGACAGATTTTTGGCAGTAAATTAATTTTAACCGTGTGGACATAGATAGAAAGAATGCTAAAATATGTTAGATTCATGAATTTCCAAGCTAGCTCAGCTGAATAAACAACAGATAGTAGTTACAAAATTCAAAACTGTGTGAGTTTATATGGTGCCTCACTATCCGTGAACAATAACTTAGCTTCCTTGAGGACATGTTTGCACTTATTATAAGGAAGGGCATCTGTTATGATCAGAGTATAAGGATACAGAAATTGCTTATCACCCTTTGGTGGAGACAAGTCATGTGGGTGACATGACAGCCGCTTAGCGACATCACTCCATGCCATAACAAGGATTCTAGAGTTCATATGCAGAGCCTTAGAATTTATATTCGGAAAAATCTTCCAATCATCTCTTGAGTTTACATCATTTGGACTGTTGTCTTCATCTTTATTGCCATGTTCACAATTTTTCGGCCGTTGTACTCTCTGAGCTTCTTCAATTGATATACACTGGAATTTTAAACTGAATCCTTTATTTAGACATTGGGGATAGGTTGTCCTAATTCCACTCGCTGATGTGGCCGAGGATACATGGCCCAGTGGATAAAAACATTGGTTGAAGTCATCCAAATGTGACTTGGCCCAAAGTGTTGTGAGTTCAATACCTAGCCACAGCAGAGGGAATAAAATCTTGGAGAGTTCAGTTACTAAAGGAAATTAACTGATTAAAAACCAAGATATCAAAAAAGTCACGGCACATGGAATTAGAACAATCTACCCCCAGGAACTATTTTTTTTTTACCATTTTTGTTTGAAGATATGTTTCAGGGCTGCACAACATTTTACAAACAAAAAACGGTAAAAGGTTTTTGGAATCATATGTCCTACCACAGGCGTTTGTGGTCGACAAAAGACTTTTCTTTCAGTCCAGGGGAAATTGGCATCTGTTTATATTTCATTTCTAAATTAGTGTCTTTTCTCACTTGGAACTGAACGACTTAGATTTGATTTAATAGTCATTTAGAATAGTAAATTCAGTTCATGCCATAGGTTTCAAGAATTATCTTACAAAAATGCCAATCTAAATCCATTAAAAATCCAACCACGGCTCTATCGTCTGAACATATGAAAATAATCTTTAGCACAGTGTGTAGTGAATGAGTGGAACAGTCTCTCTCTTTTGGCAGTCAATGATAAAACTTTAGACGTTTTCAAAAAAGTGATCAAATTACATTTGGATTATATTGGCAATGTGAACTCTACTTGTCTACAATTGCCACTTCCATTTTCTTTAATCCTTTTCTAATTCAATGAATCTGATTATTATTTTCAGGATGATACCAGTTCTCTTTCTTACATCTTTTACCTTTCGTTTTTGGGTCCATTTCAGACGAATGGCTGTCAGGTTAATAAGTAAATAAATGAATAAAAATTTCAAGTTAAAACAGAAAAAACAAGAAAATTATATAATTTATTCAAAAATTATAACATAAACATGTTATAAAAGCACTACAAAAATAGTCATTTTGTTTCAACACTTCTGGTGTCTTAACATCACTTGATAAGACACCAGAATTGTTGAAACTAAATGGCTACTTTTGTAGTGCTTTTATAACATATTTATGTTATAATTTTTGAATAAATTATATTTGCTCTACTCTATATTGAGTACTCTTTTAAGATTAGTATTTTTGGTTATTGGAAGTTATTCTGTATACACCAATCCTATACTTGTGTGTGTATATATATATATATATATATATATATATATATATATATATATATATATATATATATATATATATAATATGGAGAAAACAACTGAAAAGTTGCAAATTAAAAAAAACTTAAATGTTTTTTTTGTGAAAGTATTTATTTATATTTTTATATATATATATATATATATTTGATATTTCAGATCTGCCCCGATCTTTCGTCAGAAATAAATTAATTAATTTAATTTATTTCATAAATAAATAATAACCAGAAATAAATTAATTAATTTATTTCTGACGAAAGATCGGGGCAGATCTGAAATATCAAATATATATATATAAAAAAATATAAATACTTTCACAAAAAAAAAAACATTCAAGTTTTTTTTAATTTGCAACTTTTCAGTTGTTTTCTCCATATTATATACATATCAAGAAAGTATACGTGGCTTCTCATTATGCTATATATATATATATATATATATATATATATATATATATATATATATTAATGATATATATTTTTATATTATGATTAATATTGGGGAAAATATATGGCAACGGGGAAAAGGTTTCCTTGTGACAGGTTTCATCCTTTAGGACTTCAGACTAAATTTGTTATGTTGGTGTAACTACTCATGTGCACAAAAGAAAGATGCTGGAAATTAAAAAAATTTTTTCATTTATTTTTTTAATTCTAGCTGATTTCCTTGACGACAATTTTAGCATAAAAAATCTACTCTGATCAAAGGTGAAAAACAATTCACTACGACAAAAATGTCTAGAGACTGCCTTGATTGCAAGGTTATCTACAGTAAATTCGCGCCCAGGATTTCACAACATTTCACCATTCCTGGCAGAACTTCTATTATAACAGTGTGAGATATGTATTAACCAAAGTGATGGAAAGAAAAAGAAAAAATCTAAATTAAATCAGCTAGATTAAAAAACAAAAAAATTTTAATTTAAAATTCCCAGCATCCGTTATTTGTGTACATGCGTAGTCACACGATATAACAAATTTAATTTGATGATGCCCCAAAATACAAAATGTGTCACAAGAAAACATTTTCCAATTTGGCATACAATTTCCCACAAATATATATCTACAAACATGAAATATATTTGAACAACTTTTTTTGTTCAGAATGCATTTTTCAGACCATGTGTGGTCAATGGTGCATTAGGACCTTGATACCCATAATGTACCATTGACAACCATATGTAAATAGACAAGCCAAAACACAACACACATATATAAACAATATTAACAACATTTACCAAGAAATTCGTTAAAGAAATTTTCATAGAAAATGTGTCCTCAGACAGGACTCGAACCTGTATCCTATACAGAACCATTATATAGCCTGACGTGCTATACCAGTTTAGCTACAGAGGAGCATCTGGTTAGCAAGGTCGATTTTACTGCATTTTAACTACAATTTCAGGCTGGTAAATGTTAATACTGTTTATTATAAACAGAGCATTTACTTAAATATTTATGTCTATATAAATAACGTATAGCAAATAAAATATATTAAAATAATTGTCAGACTTCGTCAATTTCGTAGTGTGTGACATCATTTGTTTACATTTAGATACACTTCAAGCAAGTATGAACATTCAAGGGAAATCATAGAAAATTGTAGTTTAAAAGCAGTAAAATCGACCTTGCTAACCAGATGCTCCTCTGTAGCTAAACTGGTATAGCAAGTCAGGCTATATGACGGTTCTATGTAGGATACAGGTTCAATTCCTGTCGGAGGACACATTTTCTATGAAAATTTCTCAGATGTTCAAGTGGGTAAATGTTGTTAATACTGTTTATTATAAACAGAGCATTTACTTAAATATTTGTGTCTCCATAAATAATGTATAACAATAAAATATATATATATTTAAAATTACATGCTCCAGCAGCCCACCAAACTATCAACACTTGGAATTATAAATGTAGCCTTGTGAAAAGGCAAATTGAAATAGCCAAAGAAAAATTGAACACCCTTAACAGCAACAAACAGGACATCTATGAAAAGCTAAAGGATATAACTACCCCGGACCAACTGGAGGAAGTTAATATATTGCAATGTAATTGTCATCTTAGATGATGGCTTATGTAAGCCGAAAGCTTAGATAGGATTAAAAAATATGTATCAATATGGTGATTTCATTTTGTCTTTTAATAATAATGTTATTAAGCTTATCAGACGATATGAAAAG
>OZ038476.1:124043748-124063748 GCA_964036315.1 Acanthosepion esculentum
TTACAAACCATTTATTTCAATTCCAAACAACAAACGACATGGTTTTCCCCTTCAAAGTAATCCCCACCTCGAGTCTAATGCTCTTTTCTGCCACACTTCTATGCACTGCTGGAAGGATTCTTCTTAGACACCCTTCAGCTCTGTCATTATAATAACATCGATATCCTCCACACCTTCAATACAGGTCCCTTTGAGGATCCACTTGAGCTTGGGGAAAAGAAAAGAAGCCACACAGAGCAAGATCAGGTAAATAGGGGAGCTGTTCCAGTACAACGATGTTCTCAGCCAAGAACTGCCAGATGTTCAGGGTGCTGTGAACAAGTGCCTTGTTGTGCTGAAGCAGCCATGATTTTTCCTGCCATAACTCTTGCATATGAAGAAAAAATAGTTGCAGAAAGCTAAGATTAGAGTTATATACTTCCAAGATATCATGTTAGATGATAACACAATCCACTTATCCCATTTTCACCCAGAGCTCACACAGCACACCCAGTCCATTACTTTTCAGACACACTTCATATATACCCAAATCACATATTTAAAAAAAAGAAATGACCAACTCTATCCACTCAGAATTATCAAGAAATTTCTAACTCTGCCTATGAGTCATGGGTCAGGGTTATGTAGCATTGCTTGATTGAGCTACTGTTGAAAGCTAACGTCAGTTATGTGCCATGTGTGATACATCCTTAGGTGATCATGTATCTTTCGATACATGACTGATGAGGCAGATTTTTTTCCTGCTGTAGGTTGCCATTTCTTTCTGCGGTAGACCAGTTGCCATCCAAGGCTATAGAACCCAGTCTGTTCTGCTATTTACCCATAGCTGGGGGGAGGGGAGAGAAGAAGAGGATTCGTACCTTTCCCAAGGGTATTAGCATGTAAGTGAACGTAATGGATTCAACTAGAATTCGAACTCGACTCTCTGTTTCCTCAATCTGAGCCACTATCCATTACTTCACTGTGCCTCCCACAAAGCCCAAGGTTACTAAATTCTCAGTTGTAACTTTCGGGACTGCTTTTTAAATAAGTTGGATTACTAAGAGGAAGGAAAATTTCATTGTGCCAGGTTTTCAAATAGAGGCCAATTCACTGCTTGTACCGTTCTCTGACAGTCCTGGCTTCATGATAAAAACAAAATGAAAAAAAAGCTTCTTTTTTTTTTACTCCAAAATATTTATTTTTCTACATAACATTATACAGTGAAAATTCCATATCAAAATTCAACTGATAAATGTCAGGCTACAGATTTCTTGACCCACACTCTGCCTTCTCAAACCTTTAAGTTGTTGGAAACAGAAAAAATGGTGCTTCCATCTATTCATCTGTGCAGTGTCTAGCTATCTTGTTAACATCATCAAATGAAACCATGTAACAAAATTGTGATGGAGAGAATGAGATATGAATGTATTCATAGTGTAACAGCTGTCAAGTGCAGAAAGTGAGACTAGCAAGCAGAGTTCAAATCCCAGCCTTGTCTGCTGTATTCCCATTTCTAATCAGTCAGTTAAGTGCCATACATGATACATGCTTGGGCAATCATGTCACTTGATTCTATTCCTGAGTATGATGATAATCTGCATCTGGCAGCAAGGCCTCTGATTGGGAGATTGGAGCTTTTGAGAATGTGGAACCACTTCTTAATTATTGTTGTTCCCAGATCCTCCGTGACCCATGGTAGTAGTACCTGTTAGGGTCTCAATGGGAAAATAATGAACCTCCATATACAAACAAAACACTATGAAAGTATAAAAATACATTTTTATAGTAAAATGACCAGCAATACATTTCGTCTGTAATTGAAGGCATATAATTGAGTTCAAAATATATTTAGTGGGAGCCATAAAATTATGTTCAAAATATTTAGATTTCAGCATTAAGTAACCCACAGAGATGTTGATATGCCACTAAACAAAATCAGACAACAAACTTTTTTGATTCATGACTCATCATCAATCATCATCATGAAGATTTTCCCGCAGTAGGTTGCTGTTTCTTTCTGTGGTAGACTGGTTGCCAACCAAAACAATAGGACCCAGACTGTTCTGCTATTTAACCCATAATTGGGGAATAAGAAATGAATTCCTCCCTTTCTCAAGGGTATTTGTGCATAAGTGAATGTAATGAACTTACCTGGAATTTGAACTCGTCCCTTCAGTTTCTGTTTGCAATAGTCCTTTTTTAAAAGGTATGAATCCATCTCTTCACTCTGCAGCTATTGGTTAAATAGCAGGGTAGACTGGACAGTTTAGCTTGGTAATGGTATATATAGCTGGCCACTTGTATTCGAGGATACCTGGCTACTAGGGCGGCTAACCAATCCCTTTTGTAGATGCTTGCTCAGTTACATTTGTGTTTATTCAACACCCACAGAGCCAACCTGTGGTTTATACTGCAACTATGCTGAGTAGACCTTAGTCAAAGTTTCTGGGAAAGAGCGTGTTATCTAACATGATCAACAATTTGAACTAGGCCAGCATGCTCAAGCCCTCGGCCATGACTAGTGACTTTAGTGCTAGCACAGCTATCGATGACACACGATTACGTCTACCGAATTTCATTCACAAGGCTTGAGTCAACCTGTGGGGTATGGTTTTCAGGCACTTTCCAAAGATTCCATATGCTGGGATCGACTCTTCCAGTCCAATAACACCTGGAAGTCACCTTTCTGACAAATCAACCATGGTTAGATTTGAACCCGGGTCTCATGGTCAGAATGCTAACATTCTAATCACTCAGCCATTTGATCAGCTATTTCCTTATAATGAAACATTTGGCATTCATTAATCAAAAAGCAAATGCCACTGTTGGTTGAATATTATAAAATCTTTCAATTAAAACATTTTTCAGGATTTACTCAAGTCCAGTAACTGTTATCACTCTTTCCCAGATTGATGGACATTTCCTTCCTAACCTTTTGTTTGAAGTCATGTGGAACATCAACTTCAATTTTGACAAATATTGCATTTTGATGAAAGTCTTATGAATGTTAATCTATAAAAATTATTTCTAAAAAAATGTTTTACTCTGTTTTACAAGTGGACCAGTCTACTTAAGTAGTGGTGGAAAATGACTAGACAAGTAGCAAGGTTTCCTCATTTTTCTGTTGAAATTGCTAAATGTTCTATTCTAATAGTTTCTTCTCTTGCACCTCTTGCCTGTGGAACTCTCTTCTTGCTTTCTTGTCAACTACAATCTACAAAATTTAAAATTCAACATCAATCATCATCATCTGTCTCCTTGAATCCTGTTTTTTTTATTCATCTTTCCCCACAATAGTTTTCTCAGTTTCCATCACTCTATTGTCTTTTATCACAAGTCATTTCTTGCATCTTAGTGGCTTTATCGCCTTGTTTCCAATTAAATTATTAATTAATTAATTATTTGTGAAAGGTAACAGTCATGCCTGTTATTGTTGGAGTGCTGGGAAAAGTCCCAAGGTGCTACCTAGTGGAAAAAAGGCTGGAGAGATAACAGAAAAGAAAACACTTTATCTCCAGTGCAAGATAACAGGTGTGAACACTTAATAGGAATTTGAAACAAAGAAATAAATTCTCTTTAATCTGATTTCTGTGAGATTGAGATATTAATTTAAAACCTTCACAATCTGATTGCCAAATCTGTCTTTTTATCTCCTTCAAGACAAACCATCAACTTAAAGCACTTAACAACCATCTTGATATTCCAGTCTGTTGCTAAAAACTGATTATATTGACAAAATTAATTCTTAACATGTGGACAAGGATTAATATTATCACTCAATGTCTTTATTGTCCATTAAATTTAGGCTCTGAATAAAAACTGATCAGAAACTGATTATTCCATTTTTCATTTAATAAAACATTGATTATCTTTTATGTGCTGTGTCCCTTCAAAGCGATCATGGCTCTCCACAGCTTCCTCCTTTCCTCTGTACCGCTTAACAATGTTTGCTTTTTTACTATCCTTTTTACTCATTAACTTACACAAAATCGTTAGTTTCCCCTCTCACTGTTTTTTTTTCATCTTTCAATTCACCCCAAGCAAGGCAATAAAGCCACTAAGACACAAGGGATAACTGACTGAAAGAAGATGAGAAAAAATAAACACTGTTAAGGAGAGAGAACAATAAAAGAACAGGATAAGAAGACAAGATAATGATTGACATTGCATTTAAATTTTTGAAGATCAAAGTTGGCTGGAAAGCAAGAAGCTGGAAGAGAGTTCCACAAGCGAGAAGTGCAATAGAAGAAACTGCTAGCATAGAACTTATGGTTATACCTAGCCATTTCAACTGTAAAATGATGAAAACTTGCTGTCAATCTAATACTGCACTTAAATTCATTAAGTCTAGGTACCATAGAGAAAAGTTCATCAGGCCAATCCCCATGAAAATATTTATAGAAAAAGCACAAAGAAACTACATTACAGTGGTGGGAATTGACTGAAGCTGAGATGCCAGTTCAGGACTAATAACACTGCAGATTCTTCTTTACATTTCATCAAGAATCTCTAAATACATAACAGAAGCATCAGACTAGATGTGGCAGCAATATCCAAAGTCTTCATTATGTCCTGTGAGTGTCAAATTCTCCAAGATATCTTTTCTCATGTGGCCCAGAAATATTGACTCTTTCTGACTGTAAGTGCAAGTGTCCCTTTTGTTTCAATTTTCTTTAAATAAATTTCTCATTGCTCTCATGCTCCATCCATGTTATTCTCAGCATCCTTCTGTAAAACCACACCTCTGTTGCCTCCAGTCTTCATCTGTGAGGATATTGTCCAGCATTCACTGCCAAAAACTAGGGTTGATATTGCATAGCAGTTCAGAACTCGTTCTTTTGGTTTCTAACAAAATGTCCCCGTTCTGTTTTGCTTTTTGGAAGAGAGCTTTTGCTATTGCAATAAGCTTTCAGATTTTGCTGTCGCATTTTCTGTTATCTGCTCAAACTCTTCCCAGATAGTTAAACTAAAAAGTAATCCTAGTCTATTTTTCTCTTTTTGCCACATGCTGGATATTATAAGATCTAAAAAAATGTGCCACAATCTTTGCTGTATACTTCTCTTTGCTTAACACACTTTACTTTAAGTATATACAGTTCCAGTGTGTAAAGAAATTCTAAATTCACACTAATGGTCTTCAGAAAGGCATGATTTCATGTCTCCCTATACTTTTTTTTTTTAAGCGTATCACCCCAAGCAAGGATGGAGGCCACTATCACGCAAGGGGTTAAAGAAGGGTTGGAGGAAGAGCAGATAGGAGTGGTAAAGGAGGGGATGTGGTGAAAGAGAAAGACAGTGGGTCGATCAAGGCAAGGGGGTTACAGAAGATTTGGAGCGAGAGCAGATAGGAATGAAAAATGAAAGGATGTGGAGAAGGGAAGTGGATAGATCAAGGCAACTGGAGATGTCGGTTGACGCTACACTTAAACTGTTGGAGATTGTATTTGTCAGGGAAACAGTAACAGGGAAGGGAGTTCCATAGGCGAGATGTGTGAGACATGAAGCTATTGGAGTAGAAGAGACATCTACATCTAACAGTTTCCACGGTGTAGGGGTGGGAGCAGGATGCCAGCCTCGTGGGGCGTCTAAATTCACGAGGCCTGGGGACAAGCGAATGCAGATCCTCGGAGCAATTACTGTGGAAGTACTTGTAAAAAAGGCAGAGCGAGGCAACATCGCTTCTGTGAGAGAGTGACTGCAGACGAGATGACAGATCAGGGCCAATTACGTTGCCTATCCGTCTCTGGATCTTATCAAGAACCCCGAGGCAAACAGCAGGGGCCCCAGACCATATATGGCAGCAATACTCCATGCAAGGGCGAATGGTCAATTTATAGATTTGGAGGATCGATTCCGGGGAGAAAAATTTCCTGGCTCGGCACAGAGAACCAACTTTCCTTGCGGTGGCTGATGCAACTGACTCGATGTATTTGTTCCATCTCAGATCAGCAGACAGCGTGAGACCGAGCAGCCGCAGGGAGGAGCTCTCGAGAAGTTGGTCATCAGACATTCTAATGGGATCCTATTATAAGAAATCTTAACAAAAATATTATGATTTGTTGATCAAAAAAGGAGCAATAATTATTAAAAATTGATATATGCATTGTCAATGTTGACAAAAGCCAGGATATTTATATACATATTAATTAATTTTGATATAAAATAGTATCTCATATATATATATATATATATATATATATATATATATATATCTCTTTTCTTCAAAAAATTCTTACAATGTAAAAATATTTTCTGCAAAAGGTTAATCCATAAAAAACAAATCAATCAATTAAAAAGAATGGCTGTTGGGTCTCAATATAATCTGTCTGATTTATACTGCTGATTCCCTGGTAGTCATTTCCCTCCCTCTGTGTACTCCCTCTTTAGTTTTTGTGCACATATTCTTTTTTTATATAAATGGCGTGATAACTGGTTAACTTTTTTGTTATTTTTAGTGTTAGATTTCATTTCCATCCTTGCTCTCCCTCTGCTTTGTTTCCCCCCCAATCTTTGCTATCCCTTCACTTTGTTTTTTTTTTCTTCTCATACTTGCTCTCCCTCTCATTTGATTTATTTTTTTATATATTTATACATGCTTTTAAAATATCCAATTTTAAAGCTTTTTAAAATCCCCTCCCCCCAATAGATTATTTCTTGATTTTTAATTAGCTTAACAGAAAAGAAAGCAGAGAATCAATGTAAACACTCTCCATGCATTTAGAAAAAATAACGTTTCTTCTAACTTTGATAATGGTCAGAAACCTGTTCAAAATCGCATACATTTGGACAATATTCACACTAACCAAAATACAAACCTTTTGTCATGTTTTTAACCATTTAAACTGACATGGGAGTTATTTGAATTTGAAACATTTGTAACTTAACCTGACAAACAAGTTGATCTCAAATTAAGTCCTGCTTTGTTTAAAAATTGCACCAAGACAATTTCTCCTGTTACCATCAAACCATAACACATGTTAATCTGGAGACATAAAGTTTCAAATATTAGAAAAACGGAATTTAGAAGAAATTAACACTTCTTTAGCCACAAGGAACCACACAAGAATGGCACAAGTTTGAGAATAGGATTCCACAAGAAAAAATTAGTTACTAAATGCAAACAGACTGACAAGTGGTAAAAAACACTCCAATCAAAAAGATTGGATTGTTTTTTAAAGCTTTCAACCCACTGCAGGTTATTTAAAGCCAGAAAATATTTCTAGATTGTAAAGGGTCTTATTGGAGATAATAATGATTTTACTGCTACAAGTCCTACTAATTAACCCATAGTTGGGGGGTTGAGAAGAGGTGGATTCTTACTTTTCCTAAGTGTATTTGAACACAAATGAATATAACAAACCTGACCAGAATTGGAACTTGGCTCTCTGATTTCCAATCCTGAACTCTTATCAATTACGCCACTTGCACATCCAAGCTTACAGCACGTGATTTTCCCAAGCGGTCATTCATCTAGGTATTGACCAGGTTCAATGTTGCTTAACTTTGTATGAGAACCAGTGCTTCAATGAGATATAGTCGTAAGCTCAGATTCACTTTTCAACAAAACTTAAATTCCCTTAAATTCCTGTTTAGAATTGGATTTCTAGTTTCTTCTAAAGTCTTCTCATTTTCTTTCACACCAAGTATCCGTTTGCAGGTTAGTGGAACTATCGCCTTACTTTGGGTAAATTGATTAGAAAAAAAAAAGAAAACAAAAAGAAAAAAAAAAGAAAAAAAAGAAAAAAGAAAGATATTAATTTTTTTTATTTTTTTAAAAATTCCATTTTATTGATGGCTGGTACATTGAATGTTTGGTTTGCTAAAATGAATTATCACTTTTTGATAGAATATAGCCTGTGTAAATTACAGGATGGAAAATGTGCTGATTGGTATTTTAACATTTAAAATACTTTTAATGTTATGAAATCTTTAAATGTCATATTCAAAAATATCAAACGGCTCATCCTTTTAAAAGGACACACATGTCAACCTGTTGCTCTCACAATCACATAAACACATAAATATAAACAAATATTCATACATACAAGTACACACATATTACACACACACACACACACACACACACACACACACACACGTATTGACTGAGTGTTTTGTTTTTATGGCTTATCAACCTTTCGTAGTTTATTTAAAACCAGAAAATAATTAGATTGTAAGAAGGAGATCATGAGGATATGTAAGAAAGATAACGATTGACGCTAGACTTGAAGAGGTTAAGGCTGTCTTACATAGCGTTTCTTCTTTTTTGTCATTCAATTACACACACACACACACACACACACACACATATGTATGTATGTATGTATAATAAGCAATATGGTTTCCGCTTTGCCCAATCTGCTGCTGACATGTTCACGGCCATAACTGAATTTCTATACCAAGCGCTTCACAATAACGGAGAAGCTCAAGCCTTGGCTCTAGATATCTCTAATGCATTTGATAGGGTTTGGCATGCCAGGCTTCTTTGTAAGCTTCAAGGATACGGCATTACAGGATGATAATTTGACTTAATACAATAATTCCTGTCAAGCCGTGAAATGAAGGTCGTCCTAAACAGGTTCTCCTCCTGCTTCTTTATCACAAACGCCAGTGTTCCCCAAGGCTCTATCTTGGATCCTAAACTGTTCCTGATCTTCATTAACAACCTTCCTAATGTCATCAGTTCCCAAGTAGGCATCTACACAGATGAAAAACTAACCTGGCTGCTGGTCTCGAAAAGGACCTCCAATCTGTGGTTGATTGGGGCAGGAAATGGCTTGTAAACTTCAATGCTTCCAAAATGAAACTGCTCTCATTTACCCACCACAGAGAACCTTCCTGTCGCCCAACTCCACGAGAGCGCCTTGTTGCGCCTGCTTGGCCTCACTTTGTCCACTGATATAAGGTGGAACAAATACATAGAATCAATAGCTTCATCTGCTGCAAGGAGAGTTTGTTCTCTGTGTCATGCCAGAAAGTTTTTCTCATCTGAGTCCATCCTTCAAATCTATAAATCAACCATTCGCCCTTGCATGGAATACTGCTGTCATATATGGTCTGGTGCCCTCACTGTAAGTTTTAAGGTCCTCAACAAAATCCAGAGACAGATATGCAATGCGATAGGTCCCTATCTGGCATCTAGTCTACTGTCACTTTCTCACAGACATGCTGTGGCTTCTCTCTGTCTTTTTTATTTTCACTGCAACTGTTCTGACGAGTTGCTTTCTCTGGTTCCCAGACTGCATGAATTTAATCAAGCTACTAGGTTGGCATCTCGGTTCCACTGTTCAACTGTCGAAACGGTTAAATTTAACTGTCTCTACTACTCAGCTACCCTGATAGCTATAACCTTAAAATATTCAAGTGTAATGTCAATCAACATCTTCTGATACCTTGATCTTGTTCCCCGTCCTTCGCTTTATCCTTTCCCCAAACACGTTTTTTGACTCTTGTTCTCTACCCTCTGTAACCTCTTGCATGCTAGTGGCACTCCCGCCTTGCTTGGCGTGAAATGCTTAAAAAAAAACAACAACAAAAAAAAAAAAAACAACAACAAAAAAAAAAAAATATTCTCTATATATTATTTATATATTATATATGTGAGGTAGTTATTGGAAAGTGCTCAATATTAGTGATAGAGCTAACATACTTAGATGCATATATGTAAGTTTGTGACCCTGGGTTTCATGCCCTCGTGATCATCAGCTAAACTGATTTATATTTTCATATATATATATATATATATATATATATATATATATATATATATATATATGTGTATGTGTGTGTGTGTGTGTGTGTGTGTGTGTGTGTGTGTTAGGAAATGGATTAAGTCTGACAATTATTTCAATGTATTTTCCGTTTATACGTTATTTTTAGATATAATTTATTTAAGTAAATGCTGTTCTTATTCATTTTTTTTTTAATTAAGCAGTATTAATTACATTAATTTTCGAGAAATTTTGTAGAAAATATGTTCTTCTCTGGCAGGAATAGAACCTGTAACCTTTAATAGGAACCATGATTTGATCTGATGGGCAGTTAAGCATTCAGCCACAAAGAAGCGTCTGGTTATATCTCAGGCCAGAAGAAAAAAAAAATGAAAGTACTGTCTAAAAAATAAAATGGAACATCTACTCAAATATGGGTATCCTCTAAAAATAAAGTGAAAAATATAATTGAGATTAATAAAGGAAAATCCATCACTTCTTTAGAAATTGCTATATAGATTGAAAAATATATCAAAACATTTGTTTTTGTACTTGGTTAAAATAAACTATTTTGTCTTCATTGAATTTCATTTTAACATCAAGAAACAAACAATTGGAAAAGATCTGTATAAAAAAAGACACAATATGTTTATATGATTCAATGAAACATGTCTGAATGAAGATATACTGCCTATATATATATATATCTGGCGGTAATATAGTATTGAATTACTTTGTAATGCTAGGAACTTAAAAAAGTAACTTTGTAGCATCTACACTTATCAACAAATACCAAACTAAATGACGCTGACATTTAAGGAAAGCTTCATATTATCAAAAAGGCACAAGAAGCATAGATATGAACTTTGCAAATAAATGGCATCTCATGATTCTTTAAGAATTAATTACAGAATAAGAAATTTTAAGATAATAAAGGTTATATCATCCTAAAATCCATTTTGGTGCCATGATATAGTGACTGGGTAGTCTTGGAGAGGAGTTGACAAGTATTTTTAAAGTAGACCAAACTAACATTGTTTTTTCAACTTGTATATAAAGACAAACTAAAACTATATAATTTATTCGAAAATTATAACATAAACATCTTATTAAAATCACTACAAAAATAGTCATTTTGTTTCAACACTTCAGTGATTCTGATGAATGTAGAGTAAAGAGTTTTAAAACTTTATTCTACACTCAAAACTAGCACTTGATAAGACAATAGAAGTGTTGAAACAAAATGGCTATTTTTGTTGTGATTTTATAACATGTTTATGTTATAATTTTCGAATAAATTATATTTGCTCTACTCTGTATTGAGCACTCTTTTAAGAATATTATTTTTGGTTATTGGAATTTTATTCTGTCTACACCAATCCTATACTTGTGTGTGTGTGTGTGTGTGTGTGTATATATATATACACACACACACACACACACACAGGGTAGGTCCCCATTTTAAAATACTTATAATTTATTTATTAACTATAATTTTTACAAGAAATGGATATGAGAGGAAAGCGTTTAGCATGAGGTTTTATTTAAAATTTGATATGGCCACCAGATTTCGCTACAGATTCTCGAGCCACCCAGGATCATGTCATCTCTTTTCACCAGGAGCTCTTGTGGTATGGACATAACTTCTTGTATTCACCCTACAAGTTCTTCCAAAGTATTAGTTTGGTATAGTAGACTTGCTCCTTTAATTAACCCCAATGAAAAACGTCACAGGGTGTTAAGTCAGAACTCCTGGCTTGTCACTGATACATAAAATCGAGATTTCCTTTTCAATCACCCTATATATATATATATATATATATTCTATTTTTTATTATTGTTCACTTTATACAATGCCCAAGAGCCACTCAAGGTAGAGGGTTGCTGAAGGAGATTGTTATGTGAGTGGTAAGAGTAATAGGTCAGAGGTGCAGTTTATGAGCATATAAAGGAAAGATAATAGTTAAACCTTAGAATTGTTGTGATGAAGAATGCATCTTCTTGGGAATCAGTTCCACAAAGAAGGGATTCTTGGGAAGAATCTGTTCAAGTTGAACTTAGTTCTTAATAAGAGAATAGAAAGCGAATGAATGTGGTTTGCCTCAGTGTATGCAGTGCTGTGCGGTGGGTTTTAGCTGCGAAGTTTAGAGTTAGTGGTATTAAGGAATGTAGCTCATCTGAACATTTTCCATGGAAATAGTAAGCTGTCTAAATGTACTTTTATAGACACTGTAGACATAGGAATATACATTGCATGGTAACAGATAGATTCACAGCTCAAGCATTCTTCAGACCATATCTATCTGCACTACCTCCAATATTCATCACTTTCCTCCCATATATATATATATATATATATATATATATATATATATATAGCAAATTTTAAAAACTTATATATCATGAAGATATTCATACAGATTTAGCGTGTTGGCTCCTTCTACAATTAATGTAAGGTCTCTATGAGAATATTTTACATGAATTAAGAGCAGTACAAATATACATGCACAAAATACCAGAGACTGATTTACAGTGCAGGATAACATTTATTAAACAAAACAATGAAAGGAAAGTTTAAGATTTTCTTTTCCTAGAAATAAATTGAATACACAGCAAAAATTTTTTATGAATGTATTTGAGTGTGACTTGCCTGTGTAGGCATGTTTGTGTGTGAAGTGTCCACAACTTTTTTTGCGTCAGCGTGAAAAAGTTGATGGCACACATTTCAAAAGGAGGGAAAAGAGGAAGAGAGAGCTACTTAAGGGTTTGCTTGTTTTTATACCACCTGGGCTGCTGCTGATACTATGTTTATTAAGGGCTGCTGCAGATACTATGTTTATTAAAGGCTGATGCTGATACTATGTTTATTAAGGGTGTTGCTGATACTATGTTTATTAAGGGCTGCTGCTGATACTATGTTTATTAAGGACTGCTGCAGATACTATGTTTATTAAAGGCTGATGCTGATACTATGTTTATTAAGGGCTGCTGCTGATACTATGTTTATTAAGGGCTGCTGCTGATACTATGTTTATTAAGGGCTGCTGCAGATACTATGTTTATTAAGGCACTATACATATATACACACACACATAAATTCACCTTTTCTCCCCCACCAATGTGTTAATTAGTAGAACTCCTGTCACCAAATCATTATTATCTCTCAAAAAGTTCTTACAAAGTTCTAAAATTATTTTCTGACTTTAAATATATTTATTTTCTTTCTTGATGGATCTTCTATTATCATTAATGTGTTGCATTTAATAACCAAATTGATGGGAACAAAAAAAGAATAAGAACAAAAAGAATAAGAACAAAAAGAATAAGAAACTAAATGAAATCAGATAGACAAAGCATATATTTAAAAAAAAGAATTAATTTAAAATTCTCAGCATTGCCATTCCTTTGTGCGCATCTGTAGTCTCATCAGCATAAACTTAAGTTTAGTCTGATGAAGTCCAAAAGGAAGAAACGTGAAACAATAAACCTTTTCCCACTTTGTCATAGTTTTATTTATTACTTAAAATAATTCTTGATAAATATTAAAAAGTTATATATCATTTTCCCATATATGAGAGCAGTTTCGTTTTGGAGGTATTCAAGTTTACAAGCCATTTCATGCCCCAGTCAACCACAAATTGGAGGTCCTTTTCGAGACTAATAGCCAGGTTAACTTTGTCAACAATGCTGGATTTACTATTGAGACAAGAGTAAATGGTAGTGTCATCTGCATACATGCCTACTTGAGAACTGATGACATTAGGAAGATAGTTGTTGAAAATCAGAAACAGTGTAGGACCCAAGATAGAACCTCGTGGAACACCAGCATTTGTACAAAAGGAACTGGATGAGAACCAGTTTAGGACGACCTTCATTTCAAGGGCCACAGCTCGAGCTTCACCGTTTTTATGAAGAGCTTGGTACACAAATTCAGTTATAGCCGTAAGCACGTCAGTGACAGACTGGGCAAAGTGGAAATCAGATTGTTTGTCAGAGAGTAGATCATGGAAGGTAAGGTGCTTAACCACTTCGTCATTGATTAAAGCCTCGAAGACTTTGCTGAAGAGTGGTAGAAGACTGATAGGACAGTAGTTAGATGGGTCAGAAGGGTCTCCAGAGTTCTTAAAAACAGGGACAACAACAGATAAGGACTTTGAACAGGCTGGGAAGCAAGAGTCAGCAAGGCAATAGTTATATAGTTTGGGGAGAACTATAATTATTATTATTAGTCATGAAGCACCCCCCCCCCAATACTTCCACAGAGGTATTTTAAGTATTTAGCATTTACTAATTCCACACCCTGAAATTTTATAAGACTATATTTTTAAATAATATTTTTTTAAGAGTAAATAGAGACTCTAAACCAATTCTTTTCATATGTTGTGTTCAAGACAAACTTTCTTTTTTTTTTTTCCCAAGATCAATTAAATTTAAACTTCAGTTCAAAATCTGTGCTTCCTATTATCAAAATGTCTTCTTAAAGAAACGTGTCACATGCTTAAATGTCAGGTAAAATAATTTATAAAAGAGAATCGCCTTCATCTGGAACAGGTTTGTAACTATCCCCTATTTGTATTTGTCTCTTCTATCTTTCCTTGGGATTAATACAGAACAATCCCTTATTTCTGAGGTATTGGCAGGGCGTAAAGGTCGTGCTAACTAAGGAACAAGCAGAAGTCTTATATGATAGAAAAACAAATGACATAAAAATTATTATTTGATCATACAGGTTGGCCATCACCAATCTTGAAATCTGCTACAATCCATAACCTGTCACTAATTTCCACGAGAGCAATTTAAGACTTCTTGGCTCACAGCACAGACTTGCTGTAATTGTTTGGTGATGCTAGCTGCTGCGCTGGCAGCTTTTGAGCACTTTCAAACATTAATAAGGCATTTCTACTTGTCTTTTGGGCATTTTATCTTTGGCTGATTTTGTTTAGTAAAATCATGTCAACCTCTATGAATTATTTAATCCCGAAATCTAAATATTTTAAACACAATTGTGTGCCTTCAACTACAGATAAAATGTATTGTTCATCATTCTACTATAAAACTGTAATGTTAGTAATTTTACTATAAAATGTATTATTGATAATTTTGCTATAAAATTGCATGCTCCAGCCTTCTTCTGGTGACTGGAATTTCAAACCAAACCCTTTATTTCATCCACTGGGAGAGATTGTACTAGTTCCACATGCCATGCCTCTTCCAGCTCAAAACTCTTTGCGTTTAGTTACTGGATTTAATCAATGCCTTTATCCACTGGGCCAATGTCCTTGTAAGTAATCATAATACCTCATCACAGAGATATAGACAGATAAAATTGTATTGTTGATAATTTTGCTATAAAACTGTATTGTTGGTAAATTTTTTTATATAAAAATGTATTGCCAGTAATTTTACTATAAAAATGCAGTTTTATACTTTCATACTGTTTTCTTTTTGTTTGGGGGTTCACTATTTGCCCATAGCTGGGGCCCTAACAGTGCATTTTATCATAACCTGCTGGTGTTGAGCTCCAGTAATCACTCCTTGTGCCTTTTGTGGTGCTAAGTGCAAACACCATATGTGTTATATAATGGGTGGCATGTGAGAAATTTCAGAGTAAATTTATATTAGGTTCTTTTAAAAATAAAAATAAACAGAAAATAAGGATTTTAGTATCACTAGAAATTACTACAATGTGGGCTAACTGGTCATCCAGTCACCAAACAATAGATGTTATTCTGCAAATAGCCTTTTAAAGTCAACCCCTCAGTGAGAAAGGTCAACACAGACAGTAGGGGCACATCAGGCTTTCACGGGTGAATGTGATCGACTAGTGCTAGGCCGAGAACCTGATCCGCAAAATAAATAAATAAATAATGAAGGACTTCTGATTCAAGATGGTTCAAGAGAAATCTGATCCTTTCTAGAAGGACTCTAGGTGATTCTAGAAGTCTCTTGAGACAGATCTGGAAGTATCCCTCCTACCACCACCAAAGACGAAAGATAAAAGGAAGAGTTGTGGTATAAATAGGGAGAGAGTTTTCTGGTGAGTTTTTTTTCTGAGGCCATTAAACTGGGAGGAGGAAGACTGTAAGCGAAGCATGCGGGCTGACTCGTGGTTCAGTCAGTTGCAGAATGAATTAAGATGTCACCCTTATAGAGGACAGTTTAATAGCTAGAACTCACTAGTCATCGTTCGCTTTCTTACTTAACAATTCACTCAAGCGGGAGAATAAACAAGGAAGAAATTAGTGGACATAGTCAAAAAATTTGTGTCCACATGGTTTTAATTAATGAGATGCAGCAACAGAATTTAGTACTGCTGCAAGCGACTATATCACATGTTGTGTTTTAGAGCCATGAGTAGCATTGTTACACAAACACCATATGTTGTCTTTAACAGGTAAGGTAAAACCTCTGATGACCTTTCTTATGCAAGTCCAGATTTATGCGTAACCTTTATTTTACCTGCACTTCACCAAAATTTCACTTGATTTTCATTTCATTTTTCTTTCTCCTTTATTAATTAACCAGGTACTGATTTATAGTATATTTTAAAGGTTGAATCAAGAGGTTAGCTGTTGGGTTAAGTGTATTCTGATATAACCATCTGGCAAAATCACTTATTCAGCACCCTACACGTCCCAAAAAAATGTCAGATTAGTGAGAGTCACTATTTACATTATTCGGACTATTGTCCTCATCTTTATTGCCATAGTTATCACAACATTTTGACCGTTGTATGCTCCGGCCTTCTTCAGGTGGTTGGAATGTCGAACTGAACCTTTTATTTCGCTCACTGGGGTAGACTGTTCTAGTTCCATGTCTAATGGATGTCAGTTATCAGTTATCTCCTGTTAACTGACATCCATTAGACATGGCATGTGGAACTAGAACAGTCTACCCCAGCGAGCAAAATAAAGGGGACAGTTCAACATTCCAACCACCTGAAGAAGGCCGGAGCATACAACGGTCAAAACGTAATAAATATGGCAACAAAGATGAGGACAATAGTCTGAATAATGTAAATAGTGTACATAACACCTCATCTGAGAAATATAGGCAGATACTAGTGAGAGTCAGTCATGAAGGTCAGACAAAATATCAAAACAGGCTGGATTTTCCAATCCCAGAGTTAAGATTATGGTAATTCTAAGAAATGTTTAGATTGTTCTATCCTATTGGAACTCTTAATTCTTTACCCCAAAGAAAGTGCTCACTTTGACATCCATGGCTCCTATGACAAAAACAGGAATTAATTTCAGCCACCCACTTCTGGAAAATTGTCCAAAAGTATCAGGTTCATAAAATATCTTTTCTGACCAATCAGAAAAAAGCCCACACAGTTTTCACAGCAGCCATTTCATAGCCACTGACTGACTATAAAACCATTTCCACCCAAGATGGCAGAACTAACCTGGCTGTCATTAGCAATGGACCCCATGGCAGGTAAAATTAAACAGACCACCAGCAGCAACTCCAAGTGCCTTCCACCAACAGCAATGCCTTGGGCCAATGACAAAACCAGCAGCAGCAGCAGCAACAGAGACGCATCCTTCACTATGACAATGTAATAATTCATGCATCCTGACCAGGCATCTTGACGTCAATCATTTTCTCACCGACTTAACGTGGCTTCCCTCTATCTTTTCTACAAATATTTTCATGGCAACTTCTCTGATGATCTTTTTTCTCTGGTGCCTTGACTGCATGAATTTAAGTGTGCTACTAGATTGGCATCTAGGTCCCACCCTTTTACTGTTGAAATAGTTAAATGTAACCGCCACTTCTACTCCAACAGTTTCTTAGCTCACACTTCCCACCCTTCTGTTTATTCACTCCCCTGATAACTACAATCTTCAAAAATTTTAATGCAACATCAATCGCCATCTTCTGTCTTCTTAAACCCCGTTCATCTTTTGTCCTTTCCTCAATCTTCCCGATTCTCAATCTTCTCTTTCATTCCTTGTAACCCCTCCTGTGCACTAGTGGCATTCATGCCTTGCTTGAGGTGAAATGATGAAAGAATATGGGTTTTCTTTTATCTGACACAGTTCTGTGTGTGTGTGTGTGTGTGTGTGTATATATATATATATATATCTATCTAGCTTATGTAACAGCATTTACCCCTAGCGAAGGATCGTTACTTAATTTGAAACTTTTAAAACCATTTATTCTACATTCAACATCATCACTTGATAAGACACCAGAAGTGTTGAAACAAAATGGCTATTTTTGTAGTGATTTTATAACATATTTATGTTATAATATTGAAATATATATATATATATATATATATATATATATATATATATATTCATACATGTTTCATTAAATAATATAGACAAGTGTTGTCTATTTATTTTATGTAAGTTCTTTTCATATCGTCTGATAAGCTTAATAACATTATCATTAAACGATGAAAGAAAATCACAATATTGATACATATTTTTTAATCCAATCTAAGCTTTCGGCTTATATAAGCCATTATCGAAGATGACAATTACACAATATATTAAGCAATACACGATCAAGAAATGGATGATAGTCTGTTTTTGTTTACATGAATGATTACATGAAAAGAACTTACATAAAATAAATAGACAACACTTGTCTATATTATTTAATGAAACGTATGAATGAAAAAATGCTGCCTAAATACACACAATATATATATATATATATATATTATATATATATATATATATATCCCTCAACTATACAATGTTCAAAAATTTCAATACAATGTCACTCACCATCTTCTGTTGTCTTGAATCCTGTTCATCTTTTATCCTTTCCTCAATCTCTCCTATACCCAGTTTTTCTCTCACATTCACTCTCTGTATACCCCTGCACAATAGTGGCATTCCCACCCCACTTGTGATGAAATGATTAAAAAAAAAATCTATCTTACTTGAATACATATGTGTGTTGATTTTCATTACATGTTTATCTCAACTACTACCTTGAACAAATTAACTCTCAGTCTCCTTCAACTGATATACAATACCCTGGAATCAACAAACGATCAACCCTTGTAAATCAAGGGAAATAAAAACCCTTTTACTTATCTCCATTTGTTGTTTTGTCACTTCCATTTTCTTGTTAACAGTAAGGCTGCTATTACAATATGACCTGCGACAATGTCTCCAAAGATGAACTCTTTCTCAGATGCAGAATTTAAATGAATTTTTAGGAGTCTTTTTCCAAGTTATTATATACATTTTTCTGTTGAAACAAACAAAAAAAAAAGCCAGGGAGTAGAAAATATACCAAAATCGACCAATTCTGCTAATCTTTTCCATAATGTGTGTGATTTCTTATTTCAGACAATATATTATTATTTAACACCATTTACATTGTTTGTACTGTTGTCCTCATCTTTTTGTCATTTTCATGACGTTTCAGTCATTGTATGGCCTTCTTCAGGTTTGAATTTTGCACTGAACCCAGAGTAGTTAATCTGTATGTTGTTGTTTCTGAAGATTGGTTCAGTGACGTATGAGTAGATGTTCTCCCCATGTTTATTTCCTGAAATGGGATGACATATAACCTTCACATTCCTGGGTCGCACAGTAAAGTCAATGAGAATCTGTTCCATTTCCACCACCGCAATCTTCAGAAACACTAACATACAGATTGACTACTCTGGGTTCAGCTTGAAAATCAAACAAACACAGAAGTATACAATGATTGAAACATTGGGAATGTGACGATAAAGATGAGGACAATAGCTTGAACAATGTAAATAGCGTAAATATCTACAATACCTCATCTCAGAAATATAGAACAGATGTTATTACTTCAAATGTTATTTTTAATGTATAGCTTTGTTTGAAAGAGATACCCTGTTTTTTGTTTTTATGTGTATTATGTCTACCAGCCTATGCACTCAAAAAGAAAACATGCTCTCCAGCAGAATTCAAGCCTGCATGCCCCTATGTAGGAGAAACCACCTTTTGATTTGGTGTGATTTAGACCACTCAGCTATAGAGAGCATCACAGCCCTGTAAGGTTCTATTTACCTTTTTCAGGAATGCAGATTAAAAGATGATCCTCTAATCCTTTTCTTAATCCAAATCTACACTAATCTGTTGTATACACATTTCCGCTATATTAATACATCTGTCTTACTTTGCAATGTAATATTTTTAGCTAATTCAAACAATTAACCTAATTAAGTAATTCAATTAATTAGCCTATTTAATTAGAACTGAAATCATTCTAATAGCAGAGCTGGATATAAAAATTTAAAAAATTACCCCTGACAAAAATGTAAATATATAATAATTTGTAGTGGTTTTGATCTTGGCGAGC
>OZ038476.1:124068748-124121248 GCA_964036315.1 Acanthosepion esculentum
TAGCAATCGGAGAAATATCCTCTTGGGAGTCTGTTTCATAGAGTATTGGTTCATGGAAAGAAGCTGTTTGAGTGGAACTTACTACTTACTGATGGAATACGGAGAGAATGAGGTTAGTTTGTTACTATGTAAGTGGCATGGCACATCCTAGCTGTGAAGATCCCACCAGGTGGAAACAGGAGATGCAGTTTGTCTGAGCACTTTCTGTGGTAGTAGTGACAGAGCAGTGAGAGACTTGCTGCATCACTTGTGTCTATATCTCCCCCCTCAACATATCTTATTTAATCAATATAAAAATATTGCTTTAGTTCATTGAGAACAAAAGGCATTACACAGAATCTTTTCACTTTGTCATTTAATTGCATAATATGTATAATATAGGTATGTCTATTTCAAGAGTCAGAGAAAAATCTGTGTTTAAAGGCACTATTTAACTTTGCTTGGTCATCGATACACTCTGCGGCCAAGAGGTCAAAGCATGTCAGATCTAATAATAGTTTTCCTCCTAGGAGAATGCAGGTTTTAATCCTGCCAGAGAGTGCACATTTTTTTCTAATAATTAATCTTGAATATTCAGGCAGGTAGACAAAAATAAATGAATATACTGCTTAATAATTAAATGGAGTGTCTACTCAAATCAAATAGAAGTATCCACTAAAAATAACATTTACATAATAAATAAATACATATATTGCATACATTTTTGCAGCATGTTTTCATTAAGACATGTCTCATTGGATAATTTAGACAATAGATGTATTTTCATGTAGAATTTCCCTAAATTGTGAATGTGGACAAGCATGCTGTCGTAAATGTTGTGATATGTTTGATGCATCATTCAAATGAAAACTCAACCATCAAGACAACGTAGTAGTAGTATGACCAACTTATATAATATTTTTTTTCTGTTGGAGATACAATCTCCCAAGGGACATTTAAATTTATATACAATGTTAGTTTTCTGTAACATCGTAGTTGGTGGGGAGGAGTCATTATGAATGATTAAATTGGATATATTGAAGTTAGTATAATATATAATTAATTTTTTTTTTTTTTACTAGGATCTGTGGTAGATAAATTAGTATTTATTAGTATTTTTAAGATATTTTTTCTTGTTTATAATTGGATTGTATTTGATTATGATATAAAAGATTAATATGTTTAAGGTTAATTGAAGAAGTATTATATTCTATTTACTTTGTATTAAAATTTCTAACAGAACAATTCTTGAAGCTATCTATATTAAAAAAATGGAAACCAACCATTAATAAGATTAATTATGAATACTGCACAAATGTTTTAAAATTTTTAGAGTAGATAGTTTAAAATATCTAGGTTTTAACTAATAGTTTTTTGTTTTTTAAAAAAAATAAAAACTCATATGAACATTTCAAAACTTAGTTACCTCCCCTGACGTTTACATTGTGAAATTTAAATCATACAGTACATAACCTTAGCATTTTTCACTTCACAGTTAAAAAAAAATTAATTTTCAGATGAACACAACCATTTTGTCATAGAAAAACAAACAAAACAACAACACCCTGATGATGATATTGTATTAATGTTGAAATTACTCGGAATAAATGAATAATTTACATGGTAATTTTCTCTCTTCCTATAATAAGGATACTAAGAAGCTTGTCCATGAATATGGGAGGATCCTACTAAAAATAAGTAGATGAAACTTGTCTAAATTATTCAATGAGGTATGTCTTAACTATATATATATATATATATATATATATATATATATATATATATATATATAAATGTATATAAAATCATATAGTAATTATACAATATGGAAATCTGTATGGAATTTCCAGGAGGATATAATTCAGGGAGAGCTCTATGCCAAAAGACAGAGCAAAATTATTATTAATTAAAGAATTTTATAATTAAAGTATATCAAACACTTAAGTGTTTGATATACTTTAATTATAAAATCATATATGTATGTTTTAAACAGTTTTATTTGAAAAGATGGTCGCACTAAAAAGTAAACTACAACAAATTTAACCCTGGAGATATATATTTTAAACGGACAAAACCACATATTTTTTCTCTAAAAGGTAACCTTTTTTCCAACAACACCTCACCAGAAGTATTGTTGGCAACTTGTAAAATATTAACAAAAATCCTGAAGTGACAGACAAACTGAGTGGAACTATGACTAAAATAAAATTTAATATTAAAAAAGAAGAAAATAAATAAAAAATGGGTAAAAATGGCAATAACAAGAATAAATAGTTCCAGCAAGGAAAATATAGACACACACGTCTCCCAGTAAAGAAAGAGAATAAATAAATCTTCTTTTGGTCAGCACAAAGACGGTCGGTGTAATTTAATATATACTGCCTCTAAAGTGTGCAGATTTTTTGCTAATATGCATATATATATATATATATATATATATATATATATATATATATATATATATAATTGTGTAATCATCTTTAAAGATAAGAAGTCTGGATTTTTAGACAAATCTTAAATAATTTTGAAACCTTGCAAGCTGAAGGTAGCTTTTTTATTTATTTCATTATAGATAAAAAATTGGCTGATATTAAATGACTTTAACCCACTGCATCCATACACATTCAGATTAATTGCTTCTGTCAAGATATAATTGAACTATTTTACAGCAATTAGCATATTCAATTAACTTCCAAAGTTATTTATAGATGCCATATATGTATGTGTGTAATAATCATGTGTACACGTCTACGTTATTTTGAAGATGTGTTAAATATGATTGAATATAAATGTAAATATAAATACACAAATTAGTCCCAAAAGTAAAATATACATATAACATCATTAACTCACTTTTATTTATTAAACATTAAATTATGTCACTTAGCATCTTCCATAATTTACCCAGACTTTTCCATTCATCTGATGAATATTTATGAGTGTTTCTTAAATTTTAAAAAACTAACAACAGTTTTACTTTTGTTTATAACTTTTGACCAGACCTCATATACAAGTTCAGTTAAATACCAACAAAAGTTCTTTGTTTAAAAAAACACAACACATAGAACTGGTGTCATTATCTTAAATAGTCTCGTCTGATCTACACTCTGAAATGGATATCATGCATTGAATCAAACTCACTCAGAAATTCCCAAACTATCAGCTACATACAACCGTTTTCTCAGATCAATGATTAAAAATAGCTTCCTGCGAATGAACCCTGCAGGTCTTAAAGACAACTATCCTTCATCCTATCTCAACAGTGCTACAGAATGACAAAAGAATTTTTTTGAATAACAGAAATCACATCACTTGAAGACTTTCAACAAAAACAACTAAAATGGATAACACATGTAAGAAAATGCAACTATTGTTATTAGGTCGGTCATTGTTTTTTTTGTTTGTTTTTTAAGCTTATCACCCCAAGCAAGGCTGGAAGCCACTAGCATGCAAGGGGTTACAGAAGGTTTGGAGGAAGAGCAGATAGGAGTGGTAAAGGAGAGGATGTGGAGAAAGATAGTGGATCGATTAAGGCAAGGGGGTTACAGAAGATTTGGAGCGAGAGTAGATAGGAATGAAAGGTGAAAGGATGTGGAGAAGGGAAGTGGATAGATCAAGGCAACTGGAGATGTCGATTGACGTTACACTTAAATAGTTGGAGATTATATTTGTCAGGGAAACAGGAATAAGGAAGGGAGTTACACAGGCGAGATGTGCGAGACATGAAGCTATTGGAGTAGAAGAGACGTCTACATCTAACAGTTTCAACGGTGAAGGGGTGGGAACAGGATGCCAGCCTATGTTGAATTGGGTGAGAAAAGAGACAAGAAAGAGAGTGAAACTCTTGTGATGTCAATGAATACTTGTCTAACATTTTTGTGATGCCAACGAATACTCTTTGTCACTTTCGTAATGCACATTGTACATGAAAGTTCATGGTCTTCTTGGTGCTGGTAGAACATTACTAGTTTTGTCTTGGGTCTGTTGAATATTACAAGTCTGTCTCTTCTCTGAAAGCATGTACTTTCAAATAGGTTTTCTTAGATATTCAGTCTAATCCACATGAGGCTACTAAAAGAGCACTGATTTTAGCATCCTAGCTTGATCTCTGCCCAAAGTAAAAGGAAGTTAGCCTCTTGGGATTCTCATGCATGTTCCCAGGCTTTTTCTTTTTTTACGCGTACACAAATGCTGAATAGTGGTTGCTGCTGGCAGAGTTATCAACACATGCATGTCTAGTGAAAAGGTTTAATGTCTACTAGACAGAACATAATCAAGATATTAGCTTCCCACACAACCTTAAACAAAAAGTTAGGAAGGAAACCCCCATCAATACAAGTAAGAGCAATAATGGTTAGTGCACTTGAAAAGCCTATTTTCCCGAAAACCTGTTTCAAGAGAAAGATTTTACAGATTTCAACTAGCAGTAATGCTAAGTGTTTGGTCAATGAATGCCAAATGTTTCCTTATAAGGAAAAGTTAATCTCATCCCCACCATTAGCATACATATAGTGAAAATTATTAATAAAAACTCTTTGCTAATGCCTTATTGTTGTGGTGGGATCCACCTAATCTGCATAGGTGACTACCAACTATATAAATAATGGTTGATACCGGAAGACGAGAGAAAGAGGAATCACGAGATCCAACTAGAGACTCGGATCGACTGCGACTAGTCAACACATTCTCCAGGAACGTCTTCCCAGAAATATACAGAAATACTATATGTACTTATTGTGTACACTTTCTTGTTAGAATACATTCTTGTTCTAAGTACATTTTGTGTTGCATTATTATTCCATGCAATAGGCGAGATTCAACATTGAGTCAAGACCCAACACTTATGAAAGCTGAAAAGTACTTGGATATTGGGCAATTTAAATTTGTACCAAAATCAAGGAAAATTGTTCAAAATACAGAAAAAAATGAACTGAAAAATCCTTGAGAAAGATTTTGTTGATTATGTCCTTCCACACACACACAAGCAAGGTAGTACAGCGACTAAAACACAAGAGGTTACTGGTTTGGTTTGTTTTGTTTTATGGCATATCAACACCTCAATGGGTTTTTTAATGCTGACAAAATTTTCATTGCTGGTAATGTTTCTCTTCAAAAATCTATTTCTGGGAATATTTTCCCTTGAAGAAATCTATAGCTGGTCATATTTTTTCCAAAGAATGTATAGCTGTTTGTATTGCTGGTATTTTTTTTAAAGTATTGCTGATAATAATTTTTCTTTCAAAAATGATTGCTGGTAATAATTTTTTTTATTACAAAGTATTTCTGGTATTAAAACCCATTTTTACACAAGTTTGGGTGTTAACTATTTGCCCATAGCTGGGACCCTAACAGGTGCTACCACCCCAGGTCAAGGTGGACCTAGGAACACCAGCAATTAAGAGGTGGTTCCACACTCCTCAAAATCTCCTGAACAGAGGCCTTGCTGCTGGATGTAGTTTATCGTCTTACCCAGGATGGAGAGGTTACTGGGTGTGAAAGAATTAGGAACAGAAACATTACTAATGAGTGGGAAGAGAAAAGAGTAAACAGGAAGACAGTAAATCGTGATTGCATTTACATTATTGCTGATTAAAGTTGGCTGGAAAGCATGGAGCTGGCAAAGAGTTCCACAAGCGAGTAGTGCTAGAAACGAAACTGTTAGCATAGAATTTACATAAGTGAGTCATGCCCTGTACAAGTCCTGGAGGGCCCCTCAAGGTAGAGGGTGACATTAAGAAGCAGTTTATATGGATAGGATGGGAAGATAATGGTTAACCCTAGACTTGAACAGGTTAAGATTGTAGTGATCAGGGAAACATCCTCTTGGGAGTTAATTCCACAGAGCAGCAGTTTGCAGAAAGAAGCTGCTTGAGTGGAACTTATTTCTTACTGATGGAATACAGAGGAAATGTAAGGGGGTTTTCTACAATGTAAGTGGCATGGTGGGTCCTGAGGGGTTTTGCTACAATGTAAGTGGCATGGTGGGCCCTGAGGGGGTTTGCTACAATGTAAGTGGCATGGTGGGTCCTGAGGGGGTTTGCTACAATGTAAGTGGCATGGTGGGTCCTGAGGGGGTTTGCTACAATGTAAGTGGCATGGTGGGTCCTGAGGGGGTTTGCTACAATGTAAGTGGCATGGTGGGTCCTGAGGGGGTTTGCTACAATGTAAGTGGCATGGTGGGCCCTAGCCATGAAGATTATGACTGACAGAACCAAGGAATGTAGTTCATCTGAGCACATGGAAGTAGTGATGGAGCAGTGAGAGGCTTGCCACATCCTGCCTGTGAGAGTTATGTTTGAGGGTGGAAAATAATTTGTCACCTACAAGAACTCAGAGACGCTTTAGAACTCTATCAAGATTGGAAAGTGAGGACTGGGCGGCTCCCACCCAAATATGACAAAAGTACTCTATTCTCAGCTGGAACTTTTATCAATGAAAAACTGCTGTCCACATACTCTCAGTATATATATATATATATCTCCAGGTAAGATGAGAACGAATAGAGTACAATTCCAATGTTCGTAACATTTAATTTAAAAGAGGACTCAATACAAAGTAGAGAGCAATGTTCTTTATTTTAAGATATTACATTGAAAACATTTCAGAAAAATGCTACTCAATTGCAGTTGTGTTTTGATGTAACTCAATGCATCTCATCAGGTGAATCACCTGATGTGTTGATTAGCATCAAAACACAACTGCAAGTGTGTAGCATTTTTCTGACACGTTTTCAATGTAATATCTTAAAATAAAGGATATATATATATTTGTTGCAAGAGTTATCAAAAACAACAGTAGAAAAATGGAATTGGTTTAACAACAAGTTTATTACCTTTTGGTACAGGGAACCATAATGTAGAATTGACACTAGGGAAGAGAATGACTGTTTTCAACAAAAGCTACTGCTCCTGCTGCTACTCCTCTTGATGTAGGAGAATGTTTATATCTTTTGTCCAATGACCAAGTCCAAACTTGTAGGGAAATATTCTCCCCCTCTACAATATTATATACAACTTGCTAAAAGAGTAGTGGCCTTTACTCTGAAGATCGCAGTGAAGTGTGAGATTGACAGTCACTAAGCAGTGTCGGTCCTTATATCCACACTTTCTCTGTATAATAAGGATACAAATGAATAATGTCTAACAAAACATGGAAAATTACTAGAATTTCACGTGTTTAAAGACGAGCAAATTTTTATAAAGTACTCAATGGGAAAACTAGAGCAACAATAGTCAACAGAAGAAGAAAATGTAAATGACTTATCTTTTGACCGACTTTTAGTCTTGTGTTTACACCAATCGCCATGGTCTGATAAATCTATTGAATTCATAAATCCAATGAATTCAATAGATTTATCCAACAAACACAGTATATACAAAAATCAAGTCAGCTAAGTAAGTCCTTTGAACATTCTTCATCTATTGAGTATATATATATATATATATATATATATATGATGTGACAATAACTTATTTGTTTGCATGCCCCATGGGTCAAACAATTTAAATAAACAGTTTTTATTTTGACTAAACTATTTTGACACAATTTGATTGATGTAAGGCATAGGGACACTTGATGTTTTGGGCCTTAAATGAATTGTGTTTGAAATTAGATTCTTATAATTTCAACTCAGTTTTTGTTGTAAGGTTTTTGCATTCCACACGGTTTTACCTCCAGTTTAGTAAGAGAAAATCTCTCTCACTCACTCACACACACACACACACACACACACGTCTCCTCCAAAAGTATTGGAATGGCAAGAATTCTGAATTCTTGTCTCATATTCATCTTTAGATATTAAAGTAAACAACAAAAACAAAGGAATTGGTTTTGCCCTTCCAATACTTTTGGAAGGGGCTGCTTATATATTTAAGAGGAATAGTAGAGTAATGAATAGCGGGTCAAATTGAGGAATCATCGGAGAACCGAGTTCTAATTCCAGTCAAGTTCATTACATTCACTTACATGCAAATACTCTTCAGAAAGGTATGAATCCATCTCTTCTCCCTCCCCACCTCCACTGTGATTAAATGGTAAGAAAGAATGTGTCCTATAGCCTTGGTTGGTACCTGGTTTAGGAGAAGGAGAAATAAGTTGGGGTTCCTCCAATAGGAGTGAAAAGGAACTGGATTTGGATTTGGTGTGCTTTCGGCGGCCCTGGGAAGAATATTATATGTATATGTGGAAAAATGATATATAAATTGTTTTTATAAATCAAGAACAATTTCAAGGGAAAGACGTATGACAAAGTGGAAAGTCTTTAATCACTAAGTCATACACAGTAAATTTGTATCCAGGTTTTGTTATAATATGTTTTGTGGTGCTTAGAATATAAGTAATGCTTCGGCTTCTTGCTGTGACTAATGTATTAATTAGTCTGAAGACTGACTTCTTCTCTTACCTCTGACCTGGAGCTTTTTATAGTTATGGATTAGTTCATATAGTCACTGGGGGTGTACTATTTACTCCCCAACATCCCCACTTTTGAGATTAATACTTTTATAAATATTTTTTTTTTTTTGGTACTTGTTCAATCAGTATGAGTTTCCAAAATCCTTATTACAGTTATAAGCCATAAGAGTTCTGAATCCTTGACACAATGGTTATAAATCACCCGAGTCCCTCATCACCACTATTATAACAAAGCTTAGTAGCAGTTATAATAGGTTCTTAAAACTTTTAATCATTCTTGGTGGATATACTATTCATCATAATAATAAAATAATAATAATAATAAAAGTGATGGAAAACTAAACAAAAAGAATGTAAACAAAATCAGCTAGATTATATATCCAAAACATAAATTAACAAAACAATTTAAGAGTTAAAATTCTCAGCGTCCCCCTCTTCTTCATACACATGTGTAGTTGCATCAATGTAAACATAAATTTAGCCTGCTGAAGTCAAAGTATTGAAACCTGTCACACAAAATATTTTTCCAGTTTGTCATACTTTGTAAAATAGAAAGACGCCAACTCGAATTCCATCCATTTTCATCCTGTGGGGCCAAAAATAAACACTACTACTATATAGACATCACACAACTATATTTTAAACAGACAACAATGAAAAGAAGTTAACAACATTCGATCACAAACCCCTTGAAAATGGCTAAAGAAATAACTGAAAGCTCTTAGAACAATAGGCACTACAGACAATTTTTACACTCCCTTACCTGCTACCAAACAGAGATGTAAGGATATTAGAAAAACTCAATAAAAATTTATCAATTTTCCTTGCCTGTCATATTCAATAAAATATGTTTAAAAGAAAGGTTGCTGCCTAAATACACAGAATATACAAGCACAGAATATATTGTGTATATAATAAATGCAAATGTCTGTGTCACAGGTTTTTTTAACTTAAAGGGACACAACTCTCTAACTTTCTTTAGCTCACAGCAAATGAAAAATTTACTGTTCTCAAATTACAGTATTTCAAAATAAAATTGTTTGTGTTTTCAACTTTACTAGCCGAACATATCATACAATTTTGTAATCAGACCAATTCCGCAAGAAAATTCAAAACATTCCAGGCTGGATCCGGACCTGCAATCCTGAAATTTTGGATTCCCAAGTTATCATTACTGCAATGGTTTTTGGCAATTTTTTTACATAATTTTTTGCAAGAAATTTTTTGTTTGATAACAATTTTTATAACTTGGAAATAAATTTGGGAATAATCAAAATTAATTGTGAAATCCAGCAGAAGTTACCCATGAAATAAAAATAATTTTTTGTACAGAAAGTTAAATCCTATGTACATCAAATTGTCTTTAAATTAAGTGGTGGCAGAAGAATTATCGTTAAACCTTTAAAAGGTAAGCTTAGATATTAATGCAATACTTAAATGCAGCGATCAATTTTAAGTTCTTCTGTAGTTTATTGTTGCCTATCAGTATCTACTCCTCCCTACCAATTGTGATGAAGCACCAATCAAAAGCCCTCTGCAGGTGCTAGCTTAAATGCTGCTCAATGAGGCGTCCTTTAAGATAGTAGATGATAAACTCCTCTAAAAAAATGTGGGGATTATCAACATGTGGATTATCTATATATGGATTGCCATTTCAACCTCAGAACAGATTGCATATGGCACTTTAATTTTATAAAATCTGGCTTTGGACTAAAAAGATTTTTTTAGGGTTCTACTCTACAGTTCCTGGCCCTTCCCACACTTATTTCCTGCAGTTAATGTGGTAGAGTCAGATAAATGTTTTAAGGTAGAGAGCGTGTTACAGACCACACTCTTTAAACCTGAGTTAATGTGTCATGGCCCAACAAGTAGGGTATTCAAAGCAAAATATGTTTAGGCAATTAAACTCTTCCTTTGTGCTAATGCCATTGTTTAAAACGTTTCTTTGGCTTTCATAAGACACTGTATATGATTTCTAAGAAAAGAGTCAAAACCATTAACAGAAAAATGGTGATAAAAAATAAAAAGTAAAAATTAATGTACCAATAGATCCTACCAACTTAGCAAAAGGCACAAACAAAGGCCTAACAACCAATTAGATAGTGTGTTAATGTCAATAACATAATAACAGATCAACTTCTCACAAACATTTTTCAAAGTTAATGTATTTTAATTGTCAGGCAGCCAGCCTAAAATGCTTGATGATCATATGCTATTGTGCGCTTATAATAGTAGGTGGTCAAAAGAAACACCTTATCTAAGGAACTCTATGTTTTTTTTCACCCTGTAGTGGGGAAATTTATTTATATAATAAAATATATAGTGGATAAAATAGTTTACAAGGTTATATATGGTGTAATGGAATGTCCCACACTCCCTATCGCCTACATGGACTGGCTATATCAGTAGCTATATATAGTGAGCACAGGATATTCATGGGGGCTTGCTTTGGGAATTACTAGCCTGCCACCCGATTCCTTGTCTTTCTGTAGTGTATTCTCTTTTACAATAAACCTCTTTTTCTTTCATCTACGCGTGTGTTGCTGTTTCTTCACATGAGTACCACCTTTAGCTGTTTATATTTATTGTAAATAAATACAATTATGGCATATCTGTTTGTAACCTCTTTAAGGATACTACAACAATAATATATCATCAACTCTCCGTCGAATTCGACGTATGAGGGTCAAGCAAATCAGTTCCTAGAAACCGAGAGCCTGACGCCGACACATGAGATTTGATTATAGTGGTGAAGGTTTCATGCAGGACCATCCACACTTTTTGAAGGGACGAATACAGAGACTTGGTGCACTGAGTGCCACAAGGTCCCCAAACGACCCTCCGCAGGTTTTGAATTCAGAGTTGTCCTTCTCCTAGACCAGTTGACATCCAAGGCTATAGAACCCAGTCTGTCCTGCTATTTACTCATAGTTGGAGGGAGATGAAGAGGATTCACACCTTTCCCAAGGGTATTAGCACGTAAGTGAATGTAATGGATTCGATATATATATATATATATATATATATATAATTATTTATTTGAATATTACAACATAAATATGTTATAAAATCACGACAAAAGTAGCCATTTTGTTTCAACACTTCTTGTGTCTTGTCAAGTGATAATATAGAATATAGAATAAATGGTTTTAAAAGTTTCAAATTAATCAACGATCCTTAGCTAGGAGTAAACGCTGTTACATAAGCTAGAGTGGCCAATCAAAATACAAGTATAGGATGATTCGAAAAATTTGACAACTAAGCAAGGTTATCATAGATATTAAGAGATTTATAAAATTTGAAAATAAAAATTAAAAGTAAAAAATTAAAAAATTAAAATTACCTATTTAGAAATCTAAATCAGATCTCTATTAAGTTTTAAATTGTAGAATTACCAAGGAGAAAAAATATAAAAATAAAAATAAAAGATATAAATGCTATTTAATTTGTATTTTCATTGAAATTATGTTGAAAGTTGTGTTCGGAATCCCAGACAGAAATGTATACACCTTATTTTCATTTCAACATGTTAGTCGCCTCTCACGTGAAATCATTCGAACAACAGCATGTTAAGCGCTCAGACGTATTTAGATATATACACACACATACAAAAAATCAAACCACACATAGGCAAATGCACTTTACTTACACATACACATCGATACACACAGGCACATACATCTACATTCAATATGATCTAGACGGTCAGATGTCGAAGCTATTCGTGGCTTAATATGTTATTAAGCGAATTTAAACTTGAAAAATAGCTAAATCGGTCAAATATACATAGATAAAATTTAAACAAATAACTATATATAAGTATATATACATATATATATACATATATACACACATATACATATATATATATATACATTTTTGAAAACATATAGTTTTCGACACATTTACAGACAAAAGTAAATAACCACCTCCACATATAATTGAACACTCGCACATCTGCATATAAATTAATACATGCACCCGCATACACACATATAAGCATAATAGGTACGCATATACAGACCTACGTACATAAACATACACATAGATAAGCACATATAAATATATTGACCCATACGTCGACGCAGAAAAGTAAATGAGGCAAGTGAAGAAATACATATAAAGATGCAACTATATACAAGCACACACATACATACATACACATCTAGATGTACATACGTAAGCACGTATGCATATATGCATATAAACTAAATATATACATAGACATTTACAAATACAAGTGTATACATGAAAAATTAAACAAACGTAAATTAAAACGACATGAATATAAAAATGCATATACACATCCGCTAGTACATATATATACACACATACATACGCAACTCCACATAGATATATACACATATATATCTACAGACATACATAGACATACATACATACACACATACAAACATACATATTCACAAATATATATACGTATACATACATATACATATATATATATATATATATATATATATATATATATACATACATACATATACACGCATACACACATACATATACAAACACATATACATATATTCATAAACATATAGACACATGCATAAAAAAGGAAAAAGAAATAAGCATACATAGACCAACTTATATTCTAATAATATTCCAACAACATTATGATAAAATATATTAAAAGTTTATCATAATTTAAGAAAAGAACAACGGTCTGTAAGCAATTAAAGGTACTTTATCAACAAAAGTAGATTTTAGTTTGTATCTATGATACACTTCAAGACACTAAAGCATACATACAAATACACATACAATGACACACAAACATATATATATAAATATCTAATCATATATAAATACCCATATCGACACATCCAGATAAACAATACACAAACAGTCGAGCGCAACCATATAAATACCCACACATACATATAAATATACACCCATATACATACACATATACACAAACATATACATATTTAAACATACATATATATACATATATATGCATATATAAACCTATACATACACATAGAAACATACATACTACATATACATACATATATACACACTCACACATACATATACATACATATGCAATATGCATACACATATCTACACACACACAAGTACACATAAATATCTCTATATACCCATACCTATACTCCCACATTTAGTGGTAGACACTTACCAGAATTTACACCCTTACTCATACATATAAACAGGTTAACCTATGATAGATTCCAATATACACAACCATATACCTTCATAAAAAAAAAAATTTAAAAAAAAACACATATATATATACCCCTATATACACATATACATATCCGACAGTAGAAATAACTCTACATAACATACAAATATATACATCTAAATACAGACACGTATGATACTTTGTAAGTACCCAATACACATTCATATCGATAGGGCGACTATCATGCTAAAAAGGTAATAGTCTATTAAGTTTAATTTATCATTATCATAGAAAGTATATGATTTCTATACTAAGTTAAATTTAAAACGATGCTTACAGTTAACTGTTAGTTCATATCTTTGATTTAAAAGATCAGTCTTATTTTTAAATCTAATTATTTCAAGTTTCTCGTTAAGGCATAGGTAACACGGTGCATATAGTGAGTTACATGTCCGGGCCTTTCTAATTAATTTCCGTTTAACCTTAGGTGTTTTATTTTTCTCTTTTAGACTCCAAAAGTATTTGGATAATGAAGTCATATTTATAGTTACTATTATTAAAAGATTGCAGATGACCCCGCCAGCGTTCCTTGAATGGTCTCATGGTGCAACCTATGTAGAATTTCTTTATATTTGGATTTTCTAGTGTTGATATAGTACTGAGATAAACTACAGAGCTAGTTAAACAATTATTATTTAGTGGACAATTATTGGGATTCCTGCAGTTACATGATTTATTATTTGTGTCATTTTGCTTAATGTTGCTTTGTGCAACCTTGTGGATTGTCAGGCTCTCCGAATTTATATACTTGCTGAATATACTATTGTTATGTTTTTTAATTATTTTCTCTAGGTTATCAGCACAACTATAGCTTAACTTAAGAGTATTAGAGTTAAATATTTTACTGAGTGAGTTGGTTCCAGACTTGGGGAAATGTTTTTTAATGAGGTTTAGAAACAGGTGCCCCAATTTAGTTTTAACCATAATGTTAAAAGGGGGAGTATACCATATGATTTTTCTAAATCTCTTTCTACCATTATTGTTGCTATTTATAGGGCTTTTATATTGAATATTAATATTTTTATATCCACTATTTTTAAGTGCAGAATTGTAAAGGTCTCTATGCTTATTAAAAATATCTCTGAAGAGTTGTTACTGATCCTACATTCAATAGAATAGGGTATGTGTTTGATGATTGCAGGGGGGTGGTTAGAATTTGGATGAACGTATATTTGATTGGAATTAATTTTTACATATGGTTGGTATGTGTTGCTAGTGAGGTCTAGGGTGACGTCTAGGAAGTCTACTTGTTTAACATTAGTGGAAACTATTACTCTGAGACCTAGATCCTTAAATACCTTATGTATCATTTTTCTAATACGATCTACTTTAATTTTAGTGGAATTCCTAACTACTAATAACCCGTCGTCCCTATATAATCCTACACTATCAGAATCTAGGCAATCAAATGCACTTAAATTATACAAAAGAAATAATCCAACAAGATCAGAAGCTTCAGCAGAATCCAGAGAACCCATTGAAATGTCAAATTTTTCGTTACAGGACTTTTTGGTCCACTGTTCATCTTTGTAGATTAGAACCGAATTTCGGCACTCCATGATGGTATTCACTTCTCTTTCAGAAATGTTGGAGTATTCCCGAGCAAAATCCAGGGCACAAGTGAACAGATTTTTGGATATAGATGGATAATAGTCTGTAATGTCAAACTGTATGAAGGTACATTTGTCCTTAAATCCGATGTTGGTAAACCAGTTGATGACATCCGCAGTGTTAATCCATTGTAGTAGTCCGAGGGTTTTCTTTATGGAGTGGTTGGTTCTTTCTAAGATGTTCTTACTAATCCTGCCGATTTTCCGGTCTAGTTGGGTTTATAATCCTAGTTGATGGCTTAGATCTGAAATCGGGTTTGTGATCTTTTAATAAAATATAGGCTTCTTTAGATTGTAATTTACTAACTCGATCACTTATCTTTAGTTTATCAGTAATTGATTTACTGATAGAGTTAATTTTATCAATTAATATATATATATGTATGTATATTATATACAGGGTGTCCATAAAGTTCGCGTGCACTTTAAAAAATTTAGAACTTTATTTGTATTTGCGATAGAAATAATTTGTAAAAAGGATTAGAAAAAAGTAAATCTATATTTTTTAAGGTTTTATTGAAATTTTATTTAAGTTTCCACATGTCCTCCATCATTAGCAATACAAAGGGTAATACGATTTTGCAGTTCACGGAGAACATTTGCCAACTGATTTACAGTAATGCCTGAAATCACATTAGTTATTTTAGCTATACTTAAAACTAGGTACATTAAACTTTATAACATTTTTTACAGATTATTTCTATTGTAAATACAAATAAAGTTATAAATTTTTTAAAGTGCACACAACCTTTATGGACACCCTATATATATATATATATATATATGTGTGTCATTTGCAGACAGCACTGTTTTGCTGTATCACAGCTCCTCAGTGCGACTAGACAACCAAATGCCTCGAGCCCGGATCGAAACCCAACCGATGTCAGTCAGAGCTTCTACCACTGAGCTATCTTCACTCGACAGAATGAGTCTGCCAAATCTAGCGTATTGTTTTTACAAATGTAATCAAACGCCAAGCAGCCAAAGTGCTCCATTCATTTTAGTGAAGAGCTTTGCATTTACGCAGGTGACTGTTGTTTTTAGAATTAGCTTGTCATTCAACAGTACTCAATTGAAAATATATTTTCAAGAGCTAAAACTGATCCACAAAATTTTCTCAGTGTATTTATTATTACAGAGCAAATATTTAATAAACAATAAAATCCAAAATCACCTCTGAGGAGTGGACAGAGTGATTCTCAGAGGGTCCAGCTACAAAACTCTGGAGTTGGGATGCTGAAGGTAACATTAGTCAACTATGTAACAAACTTATTACTTTATATCTGAAAGAGTAGTGCAAGTTGAAGAAGTGTGAAATATATGGTTAGAATTTGGTGCTCTTGTTTGGAAGTAAACTCGAGAGACTTTAGTTAAGAATTGAGCAATGTTAATCCTCACCACTCTTTAAAGTCATCTGAAGGAATGTTTATAAAACCAGATCTCATTCTTTTGTTACTCGCAGGAGTAAAATAAAATGTTCTTTTTTCAGTATTCCAAATATTTTGATTATTCAAATAGCAACAGGGCTTTAGGTGTGACATGAAAAAGGATTTTGTTTTTCATTTGTTTTTTATATCTGGTTTCAAATAGAAATTCCATGAATACTACTTGTTCCATGGAGAGGCAGACCAAATCCATTCTCCCCTCTGAAGAATTTGCTGATAGGAACTTACATATGAATGAAATCAAATCTGATAGGTTGAATAAAATGTGCAAAACCCTTGAGAAAAATGCAATTTATAAATGTATATTTATTTATTTCTTTTAATCATTTCATTGCAAGCAAGGCAATAAAGCCACTAGGACACAAGATGTTACTGAGTATGAAAGAATATAAGAATATTATTAATGATTGAGAACAATTAAAGAACAGGATTTAAGAAGTCATATGGTAATAATTAAAGGACCAATGTCGACAAGAAAGCAAGAAGGTAGAAGAGAGTTTTTTAGCATTCTACTACCACTTGATTGTATTATATTATTATTTTTAATTCAGCAAATACTATTGGTCGAAAAAAATTTCAATGCATTTTCAATGTAATAGTTTCTTTTCATGGCAAATTTGATACAAACTAAACACCAAAGTAGATCACAGAAGTCTTGAATAATTCTCTGACTTCTGATTGGCTAATATATGTGAAAGATGTTACAACGCCTACACAGTTGTGTTCAAAGTCAATTTAACGCCAAAATCTGGTTATGTGTTCTCAAACCTACCATGTGATTCACATTAATTATAAATACTTTGACACATCTTTATTCTTCCTCTTTTTTCTTGCCTTCTCTCACATACAAGATGTAGTTCAGTAGAGAGGTCGCGTTTTCTCCCTTTGGGGAAAAAGCTATGAAACACACACACACATTTATGTATGAACATCACACATCTACAAACATCTATGAACATTCACTCCTTCTAACCACAAGGACAGAAACACTTAACATTGTGAGTAACAAACTGTTTAATTCTCTAAGTAACAAGAGATCTTAATAAAGTTCTCCAAACTCGCACACTTTTTAATACACATCACAGCTTATCAACAAGAACATTTTCCACGCTCAAAATTCCAAGAACAAGTAAATTTCAGCATTTCAAACGCAACTGAATTTCTGTCTGTACAATTGTTGTTATGCATATATAAATTCCATTTACTTATGGAACTTTTCTTCTTGAATGTTTCTTCTTATTGTTTCATATTTTGTGGTGTTTTGCATAAATATAAATTAGTTAGGGCTCTGTCCCCTGCAGTTTCACAAGTGAGAAAAAAGACTACTAGCATAGAACTTACAGGTTACATCTAGCGATTTTGTAAAATGATGAGATCTTGACATCGAACTAGTAATGTGATTAAATTCATAGGATTGAAGTACCATAGAGGAAAGTGATATTTATTCTGTTTAATACACAGAAATGTGGCACAAGGCCGAATGGGGGATGGGGGAAAGGACAGTCTTCTTCTGTCTTAACTATAACTTAGCTAGCCGCAAACAGTGACCCAATCGTACAAACAATATTCCTTACACCAAAACAACACATTCACATGTACCTTTCTTACTACAATCACCATAATACCTCACTGTCTCTATGAAAGTACTAACTAGTCCCCATATTACAATTCGTTGTCTGTGGAGGAAGGGAAAGTTCATCCAAATAATTACCATGAAAGTATTTATAGAAAAGGCACAGGGAAGATATATTACAGGGGTGAGAAATTGACTGATGGTGAGGTACCACATCAGGATCAATAACATTGCAGATTCTTCTTAGATTTTATCAAGTATCTCTAAATACATAGCAGGTGTGCCAGAAGAGCTGTGGCAGCAATATTCAAAGCATGGATGAGTGGTAGAATTTTAGATACGTAAGAGCAATTCTGTCAAGAAAAATCATCTAGCATGACATAGTGAAGCAACATTCCTAGCAGCAGACCCAGTAATCAATTCAATATAATCTTTCCACTTCATGTCAGTGGAAAATGTTAGCCTGGGAAGGCATAACAAGTCATTCTCCTGGAGGCTAGCATCAGCCATACTAGTGTAACCCTGAGAGGATTCTCATATACTAGTGCTTCCCAAATTTTTTTTTCTCTGGGATGCATTTTCGGAATGAAAATTTTATTTGATAGAAGGTACATGTAAAAATTTAAAAAACAGATAGAGGTTAAAGGGAGATAACCTTGTATCCGAAGTTCAAACATTATCATTGATAACTCTCATCCAATTTGTGGACACTAGTTACTATATTGTTAATACTTGATATAATGCAGTAAAATCAGACAATTATTTATAATTATTTATACTGGTACTCATGCATGCAATTACAAGTAATCTATAATAATATTTTAAATTTTGAAATCATTTATTTTTGGCATATAAATTTTTTGAAACTGTTTCTAAATATTTGTCTTTCAGTCTTTCCACCTCACCTGCTATCCTCTTCCAATGCACCTGTAAGGTGCACCACCCCATTTGGGAACCAACGTCTTAGACAATTAATAGAGAGTATTTTCATTTTGGAGGCATTAAAACGAGCAAGCCATTCCTTGCCCCAGATAATGTAAGTCATTTTTGAGATCAGCTGCCAATTTGACCTTGTCGAATCAATCAGAAATTGCAAATTGATGTTACTAAAACCTACGGTATTTTCAACTGCTTATTTAAATTTTCTGCCTGTTTAAGATTTTTATCTATAAAATTAATTTGATTTTATTGATGTTTGCCTTGACATATTCCAAAAGTTCTAATTCTTAAAGTTCTGCTGTCATTTCAACCAAAATACTCAAACCCAATTTGAAAAGTTCATGTTGTGGAACATTTAAATGCAATGAAAACTGACTGTGAACAAAATCCTAATTTTGCCTGAGAGTTTGTTTTTTGTTAGTGTAAAAAACTCTATTGGCAGAGGTTTTCATCCCTTCGCCAGATGCAGACATCTTTTCTTTTTTTTCACCTCAAGCAAGGCAGTAAAACCACTAAAACACAAGTGGTTACTGAGAGCACATATTTTTCTTTAATGAAATCTCTTGAATATTCAATGCTGGTAGATGAACATAAATGTATTGTTCAATAAATGAACTTAGGTTTTAAATAATTTATATAAATTTAAAAAATATTTTTTTCTTTTTTTATGTGCTGTGTCCCCTCAAAATGTAGGCAATCACAGCTCTCCACAATTTCCTGTCATTTTAGTTTTGCAGAAATAACTGTATTAAGTGCATGTAATGATCCTTTGATCCAGTCTCACATTTTAGTCTGATCCTATAAACGTATTCATTGCATGATGGCTTTCAAAGACAAAAAACATGGTTATTTTGACTGCCCAATATGTCTGGTTGGCTGTAAACAATAATTTTTTTTTTTTAAAGTAATTCACCCTAAGCAAGGCAGGAGTGCCACTAGCACGCAAGGGGTTACAGAGGATTGAGAACAAGAGTAAAAAAGCATATTTGAGGAAAGGAAACAGAGAAGGACAGGGAACAATATCAAGGTATCAGATGTTGATTGACATTACACTTGAATATTTGAAGATTATATCTGTCTATATTTCTGAGATGAGGTATTATGTACACTATTTACATTATTCGGACTATTGTCCTCATCTTTGTCACCATATTTATTACAACGTTTCAGCCATTGTACGCTCCGGCCTTCTTCAGGTGGTTGGAATGTTGAACTGAACCCTTTATTTCACTCACTGGGGTAGACTGTTCTAGTTGCACATGCCATGTTTAATGGATGTCTGTTGTCAGTTATCTCCTGTTAATTCCCCTCTCCAAGTTCTCCACTGCCTTAACCGGGTATTGAACTCACACTCTTTTGTGTCCTGTCACTGTATCTAACCAACACCTTTATCCACCCAGTGAGTGAAAATAAAGGGTTCAGTACATTTCAACCACCTGAAGAAGGCCGGAGTGTACAATGGCTGAAACATTGTAATAAATATGGCAACAAAGATGAGGACAATAGTCCGAATAATGTAAATATTGAAGATTATAGTTATCGGGGCAGCAAGCCAGGGGAAAGGAGTGCCACAGATGGGAAATGCAAGAGAAGAATCTGTTTGAGTAGGAGAAATGGTTACATTTAACCGTTTCGACAGTGAAAAGGTGGGACCAAGATGCCAGCCTAGTAACTTGCTTAAATTCATGTAGTCTGGGAACCAGCGAAAGTAGCTCATTGGAACAGTTATCATGAGATGCAAATCATCTGCAGAAATTTCCGCCTGTATATATGCTTATGTCGGAAATTTTAAAATTAAGTATTATTATAATTCAGGAAAGAAGGCATAGAAAATTGAATGCTCACAGGACATATTGAAAGTAGAAAGGGCAAAGGGAACCGGTAAATGGATTACCTGATGAAATTAAGTGTATGGTTTCCAGAATTCAGAAAAAGAGTGATTGTAAAGAGTCAAATGTTGCTTTGTGCTACAAGAGACAGGAAGTTATGGAGAGCCATGATCATCCACAACCTGACACAACATGATACATAAAAGAAACTTATTAAGCTTGTATTGGTTGATAAACTCACAATGATTAAGCCACTGTATCATCCGGCCTTCATGTGCCTGTTGTTGTACTAATTAAACAGAATTTTAAACCCTTTATTCACTCCACAGGGATAGATTGTTCTCATCCAGGTTCCTATGCTTAGGGGAGATAACTTATGTCAGTTAATACTTACCAATCTTATTCATCTTTATACCCCTTGTCCTTTCATCTGTTGAACCAGAGTATATGGCTTCCAGCACTACTAGACATGGGGATTGAACTCACAACTATGCTGTGTGTCTTTTGGCTAGTGAGTATGAAAACAGACACTTGAAGAGGGCTGGAGAATACATCTGCCAAGTCACTGTGTGTATAACAACTAACATGAGCATGTTGTCCTTTAAGAAAAAGCATACAATACAGGTATCTTCTGCTTTACAGCAATTGGTTTTTAAGGGAAAAAGAAGAACAAAAAAAAATATATCAATCGATATTTACACCTATTATTCAAAAAAGGTTTGTTACCAAAAAAGGTTTGTTACCAAAAAAGCAATTTTCATTATGTCTACCCCTTCAAACTGTCAACTAGGCATGTGTTAACAACTTTGTACTCTGCTATCAATCTGGCATGAGTCCACCTCTTCAAACACTCCTGTCAACTGGGTCTGCATCTATCTCTTTTGACTCTCCTGTCAACTGGGCTTGTACCCATCTCTTTAGACTCTCCTGTCAACTGGGTCTGAATCCATCTCTTTAGACTCTCCTGTCAACTGGGTCTGAATCCATCTCTTTAGACTCTCCTGTCAACTGGGTCTGAATCCATCTCTTTAGACTCTCCTGTCAACTGGGTCTGAATCCATCTCTTTAGACTCTCCTGTCAACTGGGTCTGAATCCATCTCTTTAGACTCTCCTGTCAACTGGGTCTGAATCCATCTCTTTAGACTCTCCTGTCAACTGGGTCTGAATCCATCTCTTTTGACTCTCCTGTCAACTGGGTCTGAATCCATCTCTTTTGACTCTCCTGTCAACTGGGTCTGAATCCATCTCTTTTGACTCTCCTGTCAACTGGGTCTGAATCCATCTCTTTTGACTCTCCTGTCAGCTGGGCATGCATCCATCTCTTTAGACTCTCCTGTCAACTGGGCATGCATCCATCTCTTTTGACTCTCCTGTCAACTGGGCATGCATCCATCTCTTTTGACTCTCCTGTCAACTGGGCATGCATCCATCTCTTTAGACTCTCCTGTCAACTGGGCATGCATCCATCTCTTTAGACTCTCCTGTCAACTGGGCATGCATCCATCTCTTTAGACTCTCCTGTCAGCTGGGTCTGCATCCATCTCTTTAGACTCTCCTGTCAACTGGGCATGCATCCATCTCTTTAGACTCTCCTGTCAACTGGGCATGCATCCATCTCTTTTGACTCTCCTGTCAACTGGGCATGCATCCATCTCTTTTGACTCTCCTGTCAACTGGGCATGCATCCATCTCTTTTGACTCTCCTGTCAACTGGGCATGCATCCATCTCTTTTGACTCTCCTGTCAACTGGGCATGCATCCATCTCTTTAGACTCTCCTGTCAACTGCGCATGCATCCATCTCTTTAGACTCTCCTGTCAACTGCGCATGCATCCATCTCTTTAGACTCTCCTGTCAACTGGGTCTGAATCCATCTCTTTCAACTCAACTGGCCCTGTGTCTACCACTTTGAACTCTGTTACTCAAGCCTGTGTCCACCTTGTCAATATCTCCTGTCAACCAGGCCTGTATCTGCCACTTTGAACTCTTCTATCAATTGAATTGTACCTATCTTTTCAAACTATCTTGTCAACTGGACTTATGTCTATCACTTTGAACTCCCATGTGAACCAGGCCTGTGCTTACCCTTTCAGAAACTCCTGTTAACCAGGCATATGTCTACCTTTCTATTAATTCATTGTAATTTTCTTTATATATATATATATATATTCGATATTAAATAACACAGCTGGGACTGATATGCTATTAAATTATCAAACCTAAATCTAAAGAATAAAATAATGTGGCTGCTGCAGATTTCTTAAATATTTTCTCAAAAAGTTCCTGGTTTAACCAGACATCTGGTTTTATGTTACTGCATGAAATATGGTGAGTTTGAAGAGAAAAAAAAAGAAAAGAAAAACTTTCCTTAATTTGAATAAATGCATAATTTTCCATTTATTTATTAATGTTCATTTGTTTCTCTCTTTCTTTTTTATCTCTTACTCTATCCTTCCCTTTTTTCCCTCCCACCTAAAGTTTTATACAACATAGAATATGGTCAGTACCTAGATGAGTGACTGCTTGGATATACCAGGTGCTGTAAGCTTGGATGTGCAGGTGGTGTTGTCACAGTTAACTCCTCCTTAATTTCCTAATTGTCCAAACTGTTCCTAGGGGATGCTCTCCCTAAACTATAAATACTTGAGAAAACATTTTCACTCTCTCTCTCTTTTTCACTTTGCATTTTCAGCGGACTACGACAATATAGGCTCTCACAGAACATTTCGTTTTTCCCTTTGTGGAGGGCGCTATGCATTTCCTTGGGAAGACGCCATGAACATTATGCGTACACACACACATGTACATACAAACAAACATACTTTGAAGCACAAACTCTCTACTTTCATACATACATACATACATATGCTAATTATATCTATTGTAAGTCCTTTTGTTGTTTAATAATTATACCTGTTTTTACCTGTTTGTTGTTTAATAATTATACCTGTTTGTACATATATATTGGTTTCTTCTTGTTTTTCCATTACATTTTCTTTTGGTTGGACTCATCTCTAGTCTGCCATATTTTTATAGTGGGCTTTTTATTTCAGGAGCTCCACACATGTTCATATCACAACGCATAAAAGATCCACGGCCTGCTACGGTGTAATGGCTAATGGCGCGGAATTTTTGATCGGAGATCAGATTCCCAATCCTTGTTGTGTTCGTAATATTCACTTATGCACAAATACCCTTTGGGAAAAGTATGAATCCAACTCTTCTCCCCCCAGCTATGAGTTAATTAGTAAGACTTGCATCACTAAACAATTATTATCTCCATAAAACATTCTTACAATCTAAAAATAGGAATCCAACTCTTCTACCCCCTGCTATTGGTTAATTAGCAAGAATTTCATCAGTAATCATTATTACCTCCAAAAGATTCCTACAATATAAAAATATGAATCCAACTCTTCTTCCCCTGCAATGCGTTAATTAGCAAGAATTGTATCAGTAATCATTATTTCAAAAAAATTCTTACAATATAAAAATATGAATCCAACTCCTTTACCCCCAGTTATGGGTTAATTAGTAGGACTAGCATCATTAATTATTGTTACTTCCAAAATATTCTTACAATATAAAAATATGAATCCAATTCTTCTCCTCCCAGCTATGGGTTAATTAATAAGACTTGTATCGCTAAACCATTATTATCTCAAATAAAATAAAAAATTCTTGCAATCTACTAATATTATCTGGATTTAAATAACCTGCAAGCTGTTGATAAGCTATAGAATATAAGTCAAACATAGAAAATCCTTTTTCCCCCCCTGCTGCCGTCTTATGCTACTCCTTATAGAACCTCACCCATACAAGTTATTTTCTTCATCTGCAAATTCTAATTTTCTTGCTCACTTGTTACAGTCTTTTTATTATTTGTGCTCTCTGTTGCATAACCTACCTTACTCATATATTTGAACTTATCTCAACACTGCCATTTATATATATATATATATATATATACACACATACATACACACACACATATACACACACACACACACACACACACACACACACACACACATACATACACACACACATATACACACACACACACACACACACACACACACACACATACACATATATATTCTTTATTTTCATTTCTTTTTCTAGACACCCTTCTCTTCCTTAACTTATATGGTCTGTCAATGATTCTATTTAAGAACACAAGATTTCTTTCTTTCAGTGAATAAATAAAATAAAAACTCTTAAAAAAAGATTTCCACCACTTTAAAATCTTTTTAAATAATTTTTACACATCTCGACTGATAATGACAGGATATATTGTTAATCTGAAGACAGTATAAGTTAGGGTAGGTCCTGTAAACTTTGACATTGGTATTACAAAACTACACTAGTGAGACTAACACAAGGTTATAGTAAAAAATACTTAACTAAAACTATCCTTTTTTTCTAATATTACAACTGGTACTATTTTAGTTGAGAATGGACTCGCTCAAAAACCAAACAAGTGTCAGATAATTTCCATTATTTAAATTCCAACTAATGTACTTCTCTGTTATTACATTAACATTTCGGCTGTTAGGCCCTCCAACCTTCTTCAGCTATCTATCGATCCAGACTAACTTTCAGGGAATTTCAAACTGAAACCACAAGACAAGGTCATTATGGATTAAAGTGTTGGTTTGTAAATTTGATGACATAGTAATTGTGAGTTCAATCCCTGGGCTGGCTAATGAAGACTTAGACTCAGTAGAAACAGGAGTAATAATAATGAAGCAGTAATAAATAAGTGCAAGATAAGCTGCAACATGAACAGAGGAATGAGAATCTACACATAGAGTAAATAAAGGGTACAGTGGAACAGATCCCCGACAGGATGCTTCCTTGATCACTACAAACTTAACCTCTTCAAGTCTAGGGTCAACTGTTATTTATCTTACATACCCTTATAAATAGAACTTCTTTCCTTTATGAACTTACAATAAACTCATTCAGTAATCCTCTACCTTGAGTGGCTCTTAGGCCTGGTATTGGGTAAACATTTATTAAAAAAAAATAATTAAAGCTTGAAATTCTCAGAAAGTTACCCGGAGTGTGCTATACCCAAAGAAGGACAGAGGTCGCAATAGCCAAAATTATTGTGGTAACAGCAACAAAGATGAGTATATTCAGTCAGTTATGTGCCATGTGTGATACACACTTAGGCAATCATGTATCTTTTCAATACATGACTGACGAGGCAGATTTTTTCTGCAGTAGGTTCTATTTCATTCTGCAGTAGACCAATTGCTATCCAAGGCTATAGAACCCGGTCTGTCCTGCTATTTACCCATAGCTGGGGGGAGAAGAGGAGGATTCATATCTTTCCAAAGGGTATTAGCATGTAAGTGAATTTAATGGATTCAACTGGAATTTGAACTTGGCTCTCCGATTCCTCAATCCGAGCCACTATCCATTACTCCACCGTGCCTCCTGAGTATATTACTTTGACTATAAATAATGATAGGATAAACAAATAGGAAACATTTATCAATCTAACTTATTTCTGTTTTATTAAAGATTCATCAGAGAATGAGATATGGAGAAAAAAAATTCTGGTATTTTTATTTTTGTGTGGTTTTATTTTTATTGGCCGAGCAGGCTTCATGTGTGTTTGACTTGTTAAGCATCAGTATAACATAAGGCGTTCTGAACTCAAGTAGAAATAATGTGTCTTTTCAAAGCTCAAAAAAAATTAATGGATTCCAAGCCCAACTGAAAAACATAAATATTGTTTTAAAATGTATGTAATTGTCTATGTGGAATTTGGATGATAATGTATATATTCGTGTGTGTGTGTGTGTGTGTGTCTAGTAGGCATTACTTACGTTTAAGTCTGTCGGATTCTGATTCATATTTTGTTCCAATTCACTCTAATGTAAATTACAGTAACGTCTTACCCCATAAAATCAGAGAGAAAGTTTCTGTTGCAATGGAATGTCCCACACTCTCTATCACATATGTGGACTGGCTATATTAGTAGATATATAAGAAGCACAGGATATACCTGGCAAACTTGTTTTGGGAATTACTAGCCTGATAACCGATTCCCTGTCTTTCAGTAGTGTATTCTCTTTTACAATAAACCTCTCTTTCTTTCATCTACGCCTGTGTTGCTGTTCTTTTCACTCGAGTACCACCTTAGTCTGTTTGTAACCTCTTTAAAGATACAACGCTATCAAATATTTTTTTTTCTTTTTGTAATTGCCAAAATATTGTAGTTTAGATTTTTCAGCAAAAACTTATAGGCTAAAATTTATTTTTGGTAATTCAAGTTGAGTTTGGTTAATTTTCTGTGACATATTAAGGACAAAAGAGATGAGAACGGCGGAAGTAAGGCAGTATAAAATTCCAACCACAATCTCAGTCTCAAAAATGCTGTACTTATTAAAAGAGAAAATAACTTGAACAAAAAGTTCTTGAAAGTGCAATTATTGATTCTTGCCAAAATATTTACTTAAGTCCTGGATTTTTTCAAATATCTCTTTAAAAGAAATGCTCCTTTCTCAATCCAATGTAGACAGTCAAAAAAAAATGTTTAAATATTAAAAGAAAATGATTAAATAATAACCTTTAAAAACAATTAGCTAATTAATAAATAAAAAATCAGCTAATTAATAAATAAAAAACAAAATAAAATACAAATAAATAAATAATAGTTACATATACAAATTTAAAAAAATCTAAAATCATTAACTCACTTTTATTTAATAGACCATAATTTTTTTATGTCACTTAGCATCTTCCATAGTTTACCTTTTCTTTAAGAATATTTCACTAACTCAAAATTTGAAGACTTAATATCTTTTTCTCTGTGGTACTTTTGTGTATAAATACAAGTTACTAAATAAATACAAGTTACTAAATAAATACAAGTTACTAAATAAAATTTCTACACTTGTTGCCTTGATAACTTTCCCCAAAGAACAAAACTTGTTGGCATAAAAATGTTTTTCTCTTGTCTTTTTTATTTATAGTCTTAGGTATAAAAATAAAAGGTGTGCCACTAGTACTCAGAGCCGACATTAATACTTTACATATCCTCCTTGAGTGTTAAGACAGGCTCGTACAATGATATATGTACAATTCTATAGAAAGTGATACCATCCTATAATACTTTTCTCCACACCTTTTGCGCCTGTTGATGCTATGTCCTGGGTATGACTATAACCTGCATCTGTCTGCAAGTATTCTGATTAAGAGGTTTTGAGAAGCATGGAACCACCTCTTAATTGCTGGTGTTCCCAGGTTCACCCCGACATGGGAGTGGTAGCACCTGTTAGAGTCCCAGTTATGGGCAAATAGTTAAACCCCTAAACTGGGGTCAAAACACTATGAAAATATAAAAATAAATTTTTATAGTAAAAATACCAGTAATACATTTTTTTTTAAAAAAGTATATTACCAGCAATACATTTAAAAAAAAAAAAAAAAAAAACATATTCTATTCATATGAACGTATCCTCAAAATCTTGTCGGCATTAAATAACACACCGAGGTTGATATGCCATAAAACAAAAAGAAAAACCGAACCTGTTGACACTGTAGAGCAAGTGTTGGGTTAGCTAAGTACCTAACTTCTGCCATGTTTTATCTTTACAAGAGTCAGATCAGACCAAGACGGGAGTATTGCTGCCATATCTAGGCTGATGTTACACATTCCTCATTGTCCAGCCTTTACACAGTTAAAAAAAAAAAAAAAAAAAATGATTACATGGCTTTGTGTGGGGATGAATGATTTTCCACCCTACAGCCCCTTTCTTCAGAGGAAAAATGTGGCTAACCTCTCACTACTCTATCATGATTACTATGGTAAATGTTCAAACAAGTTATCTTCCTTGGTGGCAGACATTCTCTGCTAGGATCCACCATGCCTTGTACACAGCATCAAATCATCCACATTCCCACTGGAAGGGGTACAGTCTCTCCCAGAAATATTACTTTGTGGAATAGACTCCTGAGTAGATGCATCTCCAGCCACTACAATCTTAAACTCTTCAAGTCCAGAGTCAACCAATATCAATCCTACATATCATTATAATATGTACTTCCTATTCCCTCCTTCTCTTGCAACAATCTCATTCAATAATCCCCAACCTTGAGTGAATCTTGGGCTTTGTATTATGTGAACTAAAGTATATATATATATATATATATATATATATATATATATATATATATATATATAATGTTTTATCCCATAAGAACATGGTCTATGATGAATAGGTTTTGAGATCATGCCCGTCAAGGAAGTTGGTAAAAATCTGAGTATTTTAGAATAGCATGGACATCATATAGGCAGGCATTATTCTGCTGGAACAGCATATCATCTTCCTGTTGCAAGAAAGTTAGAACAGGTTGAACAATGTTCTGTATGTAAATGTATTCTACATTTCCTCCATAAACACCTATAGTCATCAAGGCATATAATTTATGGCAATGCACACCATGAGGCTAAGGAGTCAAGGCTGTATATTGTAGGTGAACAGACACTAGAAGATGCCACTGTCCAGGTCATACAGGAAAATGATCATTGCTTTCATAAAGCTAAACCTACTGACATTACTGAATGATCACCCAGAGGAGTCTCTTGGAATAGCCGTGGTGATATGCAAGATGTTGATCTGGTGTAACTGGAAGTTTGGCTCCAAGCAAACACTTCTCAATGGTCCATGTTGATATTCCTGGGGACACATTTGTTTTGATCTGTGCTGTAAAACTCATTCAGTCTGTCACTGTTACCCTTACAATATAGCAATTTTGGCAAGAATCTGTATGGTGTGGCTGTCCAGAACCAGATTTACAGGTGTGGGAATGTTTATTTCACCACTATCAACATCAAAACATAAGGGATGTATCAAATCCAACATGCCCAGCAATTCTCTGTAATGACTGTATTGCTTCCTGAAGGCTCAAAGTATGACCCCTCTAAAATGGTGCTAATTTAACAAAAGGAGCACTGTGCACCTGCATGGCATGACACCTGCTTGCACTAGACTCCTTCATTGCACTAAGACACAGATGGTGCACAAATATGAGTGTTACTACATAACAAAACAGACTTTGAAAAACTTATCAGAAAATCTGCTGCACGCAGTCAGTCAGTTATGTGCCATATGTGATACAAACTTTGGTGATCATGTATCTTTGGATACATGACTGACAAGGCAGATTTTTTCCCACAGTAGGTTGCCATTTCTTTCTGCAGTAGACCAGTTGCCATCCAAGGTTATAGAACCTGGTCTGTCCTGCTATTTACCCATAGGTGAAGGGAGAAGAGGATTCATACTTTTCCCAAGGGTATTAGTGAATGTAATGGATTTTGACTGGAATTCAAACTCGGCTATCTGATTCCTCAATACAAACTGCTTTCCATTACTCCACCGTGCCTCCTCCTTTTGCAGATAAGCATTCATTAAACCTATAGCAAAGGCGAATCTATTAAACCCTCCACAAAGACAAATAAATAAAAATATTGATTAAAAAAATAATTTTACAAGTGAGGTCTTGTTCAGAATTTTTGTTCTTTGCCTAATTCGTAATCATATGCTGCTAGAAATGCTAAGTTTCAAACTTGACATTTGTAAATAAAAATAAAATTTAGGTAACTCTTTAAGAAGTCAGGGATTGATTTGACATTGTATTAATATTATGAACTGTACCCCCTCTTCTAAAATGATATTAAAATATATCAATTTCTTGATTTTGATGAATGTTTAATGAATGATAATCTATAAAAATTATTAATTATTATTATTAGTGTCCACAATTAGTCTCTATTACTTTAAATTGTAATGATAACGGTAATATTAACCATTTCCTTATAAGGAAACATTCAGTATTCATTGCCGAGCAGCCAGAGGTTTAAATTTATAAAATATTTCTATTAAAACAATTTTTCAAGAAAATAAATCCCTCAAGTTCACTATTCAAGTTTACTCTTTTCAGTACTAATGGGGGTTTCCTTCCTAACCTTTTGTTTGAAGGAGTATAGAATATCAACAGCTTGATTATGTTATTTTCTCTTTGAGTTATATGTACTACACATTTTAGTTGTTGCTACTGTTAAATGTATTCAAATGATGTGGTTTCGGTTGTTTGGTAGTTCTTTGTCATGCATAGTGCAAAACATTTACAAATATCTAAACTGTCAGCTGCATAAAATTGCTTTCTAAGATCAATAGTTAAAAATGGCTTTCAGCAAGTGAACACTCTGGGTCTTGTTGAAGACCATCCTTCTTTGAACAATGTGGATTGGGGCTATAGAATTAGAAGCAAAGAGCTGTACCTAATAACAGAAAGACTACCAACAGCAGCAACAACTGAAATGGATAGCACATGTAACTAGAAGAGAAAATAATGATATAATCAAAATGTTGATATTCCCCATGACTTCAAATAAAAGATTAGGAAGGAAACCCTCATCAGTACTAGAAAGAGTGACAACAGCTACTGGACTTGGGAAACCTGTTTTCCTGAAAATTCATTTATAGAGAAAGATTTTATGAATCTCGACTGAAAACGGTACTGGCAGCTTGGTCGATGAATACCGAAGGTTTCCTGATAAGGAAATGGCTAATATTATACTAATATAAGCATTTGTGATCCTGAAGTCCCAATAAATGAGGTTCGAAGAGGGATGGTCCTCTATAAAACCTACAGGGTTCATTCACACAAAGTCATTTTTGATGATTGATCTGAGAAAGCAGTTGTATATAATTTAGATCTTTCTGAAGAGGTTGGGTGGCATGCATGACATCCATATGAAAGTTTTGGTCTGACAAGACTATTAAGTACAATGTGACTAGACTTCTTAGGTCAATGTTCTGGTTTTGTAGCAACTTGTAATGTCGGATAAAGCTACCACAATGTTCAACACCATAAAAATCACAAGTAGGTAAATTCAGAATACTGAGGTTTCTAAAATAGTTTAATCTGGCAAGATGGGTTCACTATTTGAATGTTTTAAATCTCTACTGAGGAGCAAAATTTAAAATCACAAACTATTATTTCTGGTGTCAGTTCAATCCACATATAGCACTCCAAACTTGTAGCCATGGGTTGCACTATACCAAGCTTTGGAAATCAAAGAAGTGCATTGATATTCACCAAAAAAAAAAAAAAAAATTTCTGATTTTAAATATTTAGTGTAGTTAGAAATCTTGGGAATGAGATTTCTGTGAATGCTAAAAAGAATCAAAGTATTTTGAAGCAAATATCTCCATAATGTCTTCTTGTCTACCAACTGTCACTGAAATCACAAATCCGACTTTGTTTGACTTATCTCCTCAGGGGTGGAATGACGTAAGAAGTGCATCATTTAGCTTATAAAACATGCCGATAAGTTTTTTAAAAAAAGTAACTAGAAAGAAAAGAATTCTTTGATATACGGTCATCACCTTGGCCACACCCACCAGGGTCTAGTTTTGAATAAATTAATACAACTTGAAAAAATCCAGTCCAAAGTACAAAGGAAATTTATTTGTAGACATAGACACCAATTATTTAAGTTAAATACTGTATTTACTATTACAACACTGTCCCAGAAACGTAGGTACATTCATGTACTTGTTTCATGCACTAAATGGAACAGCTATTATGAGACAAGGGTGATATTATATTATTACTAGTTTTATTTCATTTTATCACGACAATGAGTTGATAGAACAAATGACATAAAACCAGAAATAAAGGAGCTTCTAAGATTTGAACTCGTCTTCCATAAGTTTGAAACTCATTTACATGGAGAACGCCTTAACCACTGCAAGTAAAGCCAAAGAGTGCATCAATCTGTAATTTCACTTCCATGATGATGGCTTTCCTTTTCTTCGAAACACTGCCATCTGGGAGAGGTTACACTATGTTTGGGAGCCATAATGGAGAACAATAAGTTTCCACAAACACAACACAAACAAAAGAGAGCAAATGTACAACAATCCAATATGACGTACAACCAGGAATTGTCCCTGATTTGGAAAATTTTCCCAAGACAAACTGTACAAAAATGTGCACTTTATATTCAATGAAGATGAGGATATTAGTCTGAATGTAAATAATTACAAAATATGGTTCTAACAACTTGGTATTTTTTTCATATTTGCTATTATTAACCCAATATTTCAGCTGATGAATTCTTCAGTTCTAGTCAAGTGTTTTCCATGAAAGAGTAATAAAAATAAAAAGATTAAAAAAAATGTAAAAAGCAAAAAAAAAGGTAAAAAATCAAAAAAGCAAAATGTAAAAAAAAAGTAAAAGATTAAAGAACAATAAAGGTAAACAAAATTTAAAAACAAAGTAAAAAGAGGTAAAAAAAAACAAAAAGGTAAAAAAAAACAAAAAAAATGTAAAATACAAAAAAATTAAAAGCCCCCAAAAGGTAAAAAACAGAAAAAATGTAAAAAAAAAAAAAAAAAAAAGGTCAAGGTATAAAATAAAAAGTTGAAAATGAAAAAAAAAATAAATAAATAAATGAAAGACAAAAAAAAATATAAAAAAAATAAAAAATTAATAATAAATAAATAAAAAGTGAATATATCTACAGGGGCAGGTAGAATGGTAAATGATATATGAACAGAACCGATCATTTTGGCAGTATTCAATACAGAAAGTACCAAGGTGATTCTAAATTATAACCCAATAGTGGGTGGAGGATGTTTAAATCTCAAATACTTACTTACCAAAACAAAGAAAATTCACCAAACTTATGTATTTTGAAAGCTTCCTGCTTGAACTGACTCGCACCCTGAAAATGTTTCCTGTCAATTAGTGGTGCCAAAGGGGAGGTAATGTGTACTACCAGAATCTGACCAAGACCACCATAGCCACCCCCCAACTATTAGATTACACTACCCAGTATCACAACTCAGAAAGTAACAAACATCAGATCACTTCTGTGATCATTAGGCACCGAGAACATACACACACACACACACACACATATCTATCTATCTATATATATATATATACACGCACATAATTACACAAAAAAGAAAATAAAACAGACATCACATTTTAACAGATATTTATATAACTTCAGAATCTCCTGCATGTCTTCAGGATGGTCTTCTTGCTTAAGTTGGTGAATACTGACATAATTCTTGCCTTAAGTTCATCTTTGGTGTTAAACCAACAAAACTCCTTGTAACAACAAAGATGAACTAAAGCCAATACATTCACTTATGTGCCAATACCTTTGTAAAAGATATAAATCCATTCCATCTCCCTCCAGCTATGGACAAATAGAAAGACAGACTGGGTTCTATAATCTTGGGTGGCAACCGGTCTAGGAAAAATGAAAACTGAATTCAAACCAGGCTGGAAAATCCTGAGGTAGGTACAAGAAGGCAGTTAATAACTCAGTACTATCTGGTATTATCTGGTATCCACTGTGGCCTGCTTCTTCTCCCCAGATGTCACACTTGAGTGCCCTGGGATTGAAGGAGTAGAAAGAAATGCTTGCTGTAGCTCAGTGCAAACCATTGCAACAGTACCAATCTGTCAAAGCACCTAGCTGTGCTTGGTTGTGTCATCATCGAACCTTGATGGGCTTCATTCTTTTTTTATATATATGTTAACTGGACACATCTTTGTGGTTGAATGGCAACAACATATCAGGCTATATGATGTTTCCTATAAGGGTTACAGGTTTGATTCCTGTTGGAGAACGCATATTTTCTGTTAAATTTTTTGAATATCCTGGCTGGTAAATTTAATTAATACTTTTTAATTAAAAGCAGAGTATTTACTTAAATTATATGTATAAAAATAACATATAAACAGAAAATAAATTAAATAATTGTCTGACTTAATACATTTCATTATATATATATTCATTCCAAAATTATGACATAAATATGTTAAAACATCACTACAAAAATATCCATTTTGTTTCAACACTTCTGGTGTCTTCTCAAGTGATGTTGTTGAATGTAGAATCATATTATATATATATATATATATATATATATATATATATATATATATATATATATATATATATATATATAATAATAATCCATTGGTATATAATCCAAATGAATCCTATTAATACAATATAAAATATTAAATGTTAAAACTGATTCAGACATACTCCTCAATGTTTTAATTAAACAGAGCAACATAGTTCATACAATAGGAATTAAGATTACATTAGGTTAATGATCATTTTCATCTTGTAAATTGAAATAGAATTTACAAGGATTTTTTAAACCAGTCAATGGATGATAAATTATTGAAATAAAATCTTTTTTCAATAATTAATCATCCATTGGCTGGTTTGAAAAATCCTTGTAAATTCTATTTCAATTTACAAGATGAAAATGATCATTAACCTAATGTAATCTTAATTCTTATTGTAGAAGATATATATATATATATATATATATATATATATATATATATATATATATATATATATATATATATGTAAGCAAATGTGTGGATGTAGATCCGACGGTATGATAAAAATGTGGAAAAGACAAAGCAAAATCCGAATATGTGAGTTTACTGTTTTTATTTTGTTTTTGTTTTTGTTATTCTGTCGACGTCAGACGTTTCGGTCAAATAGACCTTCTTCGCGACATGGTTAATGGTTAAATCTAATATAAATATGTTAAATCTAATATAAATATGTCTCCATTAACCATGTCCCGAAGAAGGTCTATTTGACCGAAACGTCTGACGTCGACAGAATAACAAAAACAAAATAAAAACAGTAAACTCACATATTCGGATTTTGCTTTGTCTTTTCCACATTTTCATCATATATATATATATATATATATATATATATATATATATATATATATGTGTGTGTGTGTGTGTGTGTGTACACTAACACACACACACAAGAGAGTGTTGAAAAGCCCAAACTCCTTCCCAAAATCTGGCCAATTGCCAAAATATCAGAGTTTTTGGGAAGATCTTCTGAGTCATACTGACAACTTTTTACCCCACTCATATGTGTGTGTGTGTGTGTTAGTGTACACACACATATATATGTGTGTGTGTGTGTGTGTGTGTGTGTAATAAGAATAATAAAATTCTTTATCTAAAATTTTTTTTTTTAATTCTGTTTAGTATTTTAGAATAATAATGCTGAAAATATAAAAACATCAACCCTCATTTATTTTTATAAAACAAAAAGAAAACATTTCAAGGAAAAAAAAATAGAGAAATCTTTACTTTTCTCTTTTATTCTAATTTTGGTGCACTGCAGGTTCTTTCGAAGTCTAATTTCCTCAATCCCAAGAAAATATAGTTTTATATCATCCATATGTAGTCTACCAAATGGATGACTGTCCAAGCAGATTCTTAAAACTCTACAATTACATTAGCATTGACTAAAATTCAACAACCTGTGAAGTGTTATAACAAATGCTGGAAAAAGTAACATAGAAATCTGAAGGTGCAAGAGATGCCTTACAGAAGCTAAGCAAAGTATTAAGAAACAAGAAAATTTCATTAGAAACAAAGAAAAGAGTGCTGAAAAGCTCCAAGGTTTGTCTGAAAAGTAATGGGACTTGTATTGCAAACAATTTATGTTTTCATTTCAAATAACAAACTACATTGGTTTCTCCTTCAAATACCCTCACCCCTCGAGACTAATGCACTTTTCCATTCTTCTCTGCCACACTTCTATGTACAACTGGAAGGATTCTTCTTAGATGCCCCTCAGCTCCATCATTACGCTCCTCCTCTTCATGGTCTCCACACCTTCAAAATGGATCCCTTTGTGGATCCTCTTAGGGAAAAGAAAAATGTCACAGAGAGCAAGAATAGGGAGGTTGTTCCAATACAGTGATGTTCTTTTCGGCCAGGAATTGCTGGAGCAAAGCAAATTCTGCAAGATCTCTTTGTGAACTTGCTGATTTGTCATCTTGCTCTGTGGCAAAAAATAACTGTGGATGATGCCTGTCAAATTGAAAAAAAACCCAGTCTTATTACTTTTCAGGCAGACCTTGTTTTCTCCCATATGGCAGTGAATGCTACACTATTTCCTCACAGATCAAAAGGAAACTCGAGGCAACAGAAACATGGTTCTACAAATGGATATTGAGAATACCATGCACCAAACATGTAACCAACAAGGAAGTTTTAAAGGAAATGGAAACAAACAAAGAAACTTGTACTTAGAATTAGAGAGAGAACTTTCTGCGAGTCAATAATAAGGAAAGATTTTTTCTTTCTTTTGAGCATTTTCACCTCAAACAAGGTGTGAGTGCCACTTGTTCACAGGGTTTACATAGAATGAAGTTGAGAGAAAAAACTATGTATGGGGGGAATGGGGAAAGGATAAAAGATGGACGAGGTTTAAGACATCAGAAGATGGCGATTGACATGGCATTTAAATTTTGAAAAATTGTAGCTATTAGGGAAGCAAGTAAATAACCATTATTTTTTTTTTTAGAGAATTATATTCTCTGACTTCCTCATTTTGACATTTGAGGTCAGATACAGGAAAACAGAGGAAGTCATTTTTGATTGGTTAAAACTAGTGTGGGAATGTTAGAGATATAGAAAGGGATTTCAAGGTGTTAAGTTTTACACGTTGAAGAATAGACGTGTTATTTCATGTTTTGAACCCCTCCCCCCAGTGGTAGTGATAGAGTGACCCCACTAGCTAGTTAAAAATGTACACATTGACGTGTTTAATAAAATAGATAATTTTAAAATCCCTTTTGTTGATGAATCTTTCATCTTCAGACTCCAAAAACATTTCAGTACCCATCAGAGAGAAGAAAGAGAGGAAGACAACTTTATTATGATCTCCTCGAGACTGTCAACCAAGACCTCCTCAAGAACAAGGGAGCTATGCAACAAATGGAAGGGAGTTCAGCAGGCAGGAAGTGTGAGAAAAGAAGTTGATGAAGTAGAAGTGGCAGTTACATTTAACTGTTGCAGCTCTCAACACAAGTTAAGCCTTACTATCGAGTCAGGAGTATCAGTTTGACAAGATCAAAATGGCAGCTGATGTCCAAAACAACCTCAAGTCCATAGTTAAATTGGGCAAAAGATGGCTTGTTAATTTTTAACACCTCCAAAACTAAACTTCTCTCCATTAATCATCTGAGAGACACCTTGCTGATGCTAGCCTCCAGGAAAGTGACTTGTTCCTTCTCAAGCTAATGTTCTCTGCTGATATAAAGTGGAAAGACTATATTGAACCCATTGCTAGGTCAGCTGCTAAGAAAGTCAGCTCACTATGTCGAGCAAGACAATTTTTCTCTCCAGAATTTATCTTACATAGCTATAAGTCTACCATTCATCCATGCTTAAAATATTGCTACCACATATGGTCCAGTACCCCTGCTATTCACCTTGAGCTCCTTGATAAGATCCAAACAAGAATCTGCAATATTATTGGTCCTGATCTGGTGGCTGGACTTCAGTTACTTTCCCATCACCATAATGTTGCCCCTCTGTGCCTTTTCTATAAATACTTTCATGGTAATTGTTCGAATGAGATCTTTGCTATGGTACCTAGACTTTATGAATTTAAGCACAGTACTTGTCTGGTGTCAAGATCTCAATTTACAGTTGAGCTGGCTAAATATAGCTGTAAGTTCTATCCTAACAGTTTCTTTTCTTGCACTTCTGGAACTCCATTCTGGCTCTGTGCTTTCCAGCCAATTTTAATCTGCAAAAATTTAAATGCAATGTCAATCGCTATCTACTGTCCTCCTGATTACTCTCTTCTCTTTCTGTTCTAATTCTTCCACATGCTGTAACCCATTGTGTTTTAGTGGCATTACTACCTTGCTTGAGGGTGATTGCAATTAAAAAAAAAAAAATGAAAAAGAAAAAAGAAAAGTGATAAACAGTAAAGAGAAATAAAGTAAAAGAGAAAAGGAAGAGAGAGAATTGGAAGAGAGAGAATCGGAAGAGAGAGAATCGGAAGAGAGAGAATCGGAAGAGAGAGAAAAAGAAGAGAGAGAATCGGAAGAGAGAGAAAAAGGAAAAGAGAAAAAGAAAACAAAATGTAAAAGAGAATGAGAAAAGAGAAATAATGAAAAAAGAAAAAGTAAATAAAGAAATAAGAATAAGTAAAAAAAAAGAAAATAGAGGGGGTGGAAGAAAGGAAAAAAATTAAAAAGGAAAAGAAAGAAAAAGAAAATTTATAGCCAGAGCAAATTTCTCTCAGTACAAAAATTGAGAAAAAGATTTTACACATTTCAAAGATGGATCCTTCATTTTTACTCAGATGTAGGGAGACTTGTATAGAAATTACAATCCTTAAGAATGGAGACTGACTATTAATTCATCCAAAAGAAATCTGAAACATTCATTTCTTCATAATAGCAAATCTGATATGATGGAACTTACATCACAATTATTTTATGATTAGGTTTATTCCATCATGTTACTGATGCTTACTATCACAATATTCTATGATGCTGAAGTATGTTATACAAATTTAAAACTAGTTGATCCTCACTTTTATTTTCAAAATCTCTTTGCTCTGGTGGATGAATGATATTGATCTAACGTGCTGGCGAAAAAGAAACAATAAGATGTAATAAAACTAGTAATAAAATAATAGTAATAATGAAGAGTGTATAGAGCCAGAGTGTTGGGATAAAAAGCAACAATAAGATGTAATAAAACTAGTAATAAAACAATAGTAATAATGAAGAGTGTATAGAGCCAGAGTGTTGGGATAAAAAGCAACAATAAGATGTAATAAAACTAGTAATAAAACAATAGTAATAATGAAGAGTGTATAGAGCCAGAGTGTTGGGATAAAAAGCAACAATAAGATGTAATAAAACTAGTAATAAAACAATAGTAATAATGAAGAGTGTATAGAGCCAGAGTGTTGGGATAAAAAGCAACAATAAGATGTAATAAAACTAGTAATAAAACAATAGTAATAATGAAGAGTGTATAGAGCCAGAGTGTTGGATAAAAAGCAACAATAAGATGTAATAAAACTAGTAATAAAATAATAGTAATAATGAAGAGTGTATAGAGCCAGAGTGTTGGGATAAAAAGCAACAATAAGATGTAATAAAACTAGTAATAAAACAATAGTAATAATGAAGAGTGTATAGAGCCAGAGTGTTGGGATAAAAAGCAACAATAAGATGCAATAAAACTAGTAATAAAATAATAGTAATAATGAAGAGTGTATAGAGCCAGAGTGTTGGGATAAAAAGCAACAATAAGAAGATGTAATAAAACTAGTAATAAAATAATACTTGAGCAAAAGTGTTAGAATAAATAAAAGCAAAAATAACAGAGTAAATCTTGTAATAATAGCTGAATAATAATAGTTTGGTTTGTTGTGTTTTACAGCATACCAATCTCAATGGGTTATTTAATGCTGACAACTTTTTTTTTTCTTGGTAATATTTTGTTTTGTCAAAAATCTATTTCTGGTAATATTTTTTTCCTCAAAAATGTATAGCTGGTAATATTTTTTTTTTTTTTCAAAAATATATTGCTGGTAATAGTTTTTTCCTTCAAAAATTTATTTGTGGTAATAATTTTATACAAAATATTTCTGGTATTAAAACCTATTTTTACACTTTTATAATGCTTTTTACCTCAGTTTCGGGGTTAACTATTTGCCCATAGCTGGGACCCTAACAGGTGCTACACCCTGGGTGAGAGTGGACCTGGGAACACCAGCAATTAAGAGGTGATTCCATGCTCCTGAAAACCTCCTGATCAGAGGCCTTGCTGTTGGACGTAGTTTATCGTCATGCCCAGGACGCGAATAAGAATAGTATAATATTATAACAACATATGATCATAATAGTAATAATAATAGTTGAGCCAAAGTGTCAGGATAAATAAAAGCAAAAATAAGTAAAGCTAGTAATAAAAATGGTATTTCTTGATTCTGTTACTGCATTTCAGCTAACACATTCCCCAACCATCATCTGTTTGTTAACTTTGTCAGTTGGAATTAAATAGAAATCAAAAAATCTGAGCCATGCTTTGATTTAGAAAATAAGCATGTGTGCTCTGTGCTTACTGATCTCTGATCTAGATTTTCAAGCAAGCATTGAGGCCAGTGGCGTTAATATTCTTCTTGCAAAATAGCTGATGCTGGGGGTATTCACCTTTATTCTAGGAAATCCCTTAACTACAAAAGAGGGAGGATGTTTTTAACGTTTTGCGTTTCTATTCGCAGAAGGCAAAAAAATCTGTTTTTCTTTCATCACGGAATATGGAATAACAATTAGACTCTCTTTGTCAGTGAAGCCTAAAATTAAATCTAACATTGTGCCTTCTTTTCAAAAAAAAAAAAAAAAAAAAAAATATGAGAATCTTTCAGGAGTGAAGAGGATTACCAGTCTTGCAATTTTGAACAGAAGACAGAACAGAAGGATGGTAGCAAGAAACTAGATTAGAGTTCTGGTTAATTATGGCAGCCCTGGTAGCCTAACTGCTTAAAGCATCCTCCATGAAAGATGGGATCCTGAAACATGATGTTTTTTTTTCTTACAGTGATGTTCATCATGTGCGAGGCCCGAGAGCAACTTGAGGTAGAGGTTTAGAGAGTAAGAGGTACAGTTTATGCACATATATGGGGAAGATAATGGTTAACCCTAGACTTGTATCCGCGACTTGAATAGGTTGAGATTGTAGTGATCAGGAAAGCATCCTCTTCAGAGTCAGTTCCACAAAGCAGTATTTTGTGGAATAAATCTGCTCAAGTGCATCTTATGCCTTAATAATGGAATTTGAAAGGAATGAGAGTGGTTTTCTACAATATACGGGTCTTAGGTTAGAACTGGTTGAACTAAGAAATGTAGTTCGTCTGAGCACTTTCTATAGAAATAGTGATAAAGTAGCGAGAGGCTTGTGATGTTTTCTCTAAGATTGAAAGGTAAAAAATAATTTGTCACAACAAGGACTTGATGACGCTTTTGGACTCCATTGAGACTGGAAAGTGAAAACTGAGTGAAGACTTTCTTACTTTTATCAGAAACAAAGGGAAGAATACTGAACTGTTACATTATATCAGCCCTCCTATATGGCAATGAATGTTCGACAATCTCACAGATGAAGCAACAAACATGTTTCTCCAGAAGGATGCTGAGGATACTACAGATATGAGCAAAGACAAAGTTTTCAAGAAAATGGAAACAAAAAGCATACTTATACTTAACATCAAGATAGTTGAAATTTCTAGGGCACTTAATGAAGAAAAAGGGCTTGGAAAATATGATACTCACAGGACAGGTTGAAGGCAAGAGGTCCAGAGGAAACAAATGCATAACCTAGCAAGCAAGCTTGAGTAAATGGATGACATAAGATTTAGAAATAATAAAAAGACAAAATTTTTTTAAGAGTTACAAAGGACAGAGAATTATAGAGAGACATGGTTGCCCATGTCCTGAAGGGACATGGCACATAGATGAAGAACAATATTTTTCATCCTGTTTGTTGTAGCATATGTACAGAGAATAATGGATATGCCCCTATTCCCATAAATACAGTAGTGAATACTGTACATGGTCGAGAGTTGGCGATTCATTGTGGAATTCACTTGACTCACTTCTAGCAGTTGACTACTTCTATGTGCTGCTGGCAAATCTTATATGTGTTGTTCTTGTCCTAAGTATTATCATCCATTACCAACCTTTGTTTAATTATGCTATTCAGTAACCTTCCGTAGCTTACAACACTGTTTATAAAATCAAATAAACTCCATCTGTCAAAAAGGGGAGGCTGCACCCATCGGAAATCATTCCCCATCCCTGGGAAAATCATGTGAACTAATCCCTTACAACAAACTTATTCAGTAACGCTCTACGTTGAGTGGCTCTTGGCTCTGAATTTGGTGTATAGTATAAAAAATTAAAGAAACTTATTACATGCCCCTTCTCCTGACAAAGGCTGCATCTTCCACTCTAAGCGTCCTGGCAACAGGCTTGCCTCTCACTAAAGTAAGTGGCATGAAGTATGAATAAAAATTTGATTTCCATGGACAACATCTTAACCAATTCAGCCAAGGAAGAAAATGGCTGGTTGGGGACACCAATCTACAGTCATATAGTCACCTCACCACCTCAAAATTCCATGTGATGTTTTTATTGCAGTTGGGCACTTTGGCATGGCGTAATGGTTAACATGCTTGTCTTGCTAGAATAATTATGATGGAGTAGTGAGTATGATCTTTCCTGGGTGCCCCATATTTTTAGCCTTGTGCCACATTTAAGCTATGCTTTAAAAAAAAAAAAAAAAAAAAAAAAAAAAACACCATATTTTTGGTTGCACTACCTAGTGGTAGTCTTAGATGGAATTCTCAAATGAAATATTTTTATTATCGAGTTTTAATATTTCTTCATTTTAATTTTGTTCTTAATACAATTTTTTTGAAAATCTCAAACAGCCACTCCTGAAGCAGATATATAAAATCTGTGGTCATATGAATTTTAAAGGATGCCATAATCTCTCTAATGTGAGGGAGAAAACCTTTTTTCTACTGTTGATTTCTAGTCTGTAACAAACCTTGCCAATTCTCATGCGGATATTACAAGTTAAAGAAAGTTTCATCAAGAAAGAATTAAAAAAATAGCTTCTGAAGAGACTTGAACTAGTCATAAATCACAAGCTTATCTATCATGGACAGCATCAAAGCCAATTCATATCACCCCATGCAAGGCAATATAAACACTAAGACCCAATGAGTTACTGAGTATGAAACATTAAGAAAATAAAGAAGCATTATTAAGGAGCAGGTGTTTTTTAAAGCCATAAAATATTTTTAGATTATAAGAATTTTTTTTTGAGATAGTAATAATTTAGTGGTACAAGTCTTACTAATTAACCTATAGCTGGGGAGAGAAGAGGTGGATTCATACCTTTTTCAAGGATATTTGCATGTAAGTAAATATAATGAACCTGACTGAAATTGGAACTCAGCTCACCGATTCAAATTTCCAAGCCATTATCCATTACACCACCCACACATCCAAACTTACAGCACTTGATATTTGCAAGCGATCACTGACCAGGCTCAACTTCGGTAATCATATGGAAACCAGTGTTTCAACACTATATGACTGCAAGCTGGAGATAATGATTTACTGAAACAAGTCTTACTAATTAACCCATAGCTAGGGGAGAAGAGGTGAATTCATACTTTTCCCAAGGGTATCTGACTAGATTTGTATCTCAGCTCTTTGATTTCCAATTCCGAGACATTATCAATCACACCACCTACACATTCAAGCTTACAGACGTTGCTTAACTTCAGTGACCACATGGGAAACAGTCTTTCTATCCGAGATAGCCATAAGCCCTCACAGATAATAAGGAAAAGAAATTTGTAGAGAGTCATGATTACGTTATACCCTGAAGAGACACGGCATTTATAAAACAGATTACAGTCTCTGTGTAAATATTACTCTACCAGATGCAACAATTTCATATCTAAGACTTTTATTTACATTTGTAGCAGACATTATAACTTTTAGCTAGATATGCATACATTGAAAATTCAGTCAGCAGCAGCAACCCCTTTTTTAGTTTTTGGACATGCACAATAAAAAAGCAGAAGCATGGTGGAGTAATGGATAGCGGCTTGGATTGAGAAATCGGAGAGCCGAGTTCAAGTTCCAGTCGAATCCATTACATTCACTTACGTGCTAATACCCTTGGGAAAGGTATGAACCCTCTTCTCCTCTCCCCAGCTATGGGTAAATAGTAGGACAGACTGGGTCCTATAGCCTTGGATGGCAACTGGTCTACCGCAGAAAGAAATGGCAACTTACTGCAGGAAAAAATCTGCATTGACAGTCATGCATCAAAAGATACATAATCACCTACGTATGTATCACACATGGCACACAACTGACTGACAATAAAAAAACAAAACAAAAAAAACAAAGCCTGAATCTAGTGAATCCCAAGAGGTTAGCTTTCTTTTTTTCTACTTTGTGACAAGGTGTAGATAGGATGCTAAAATTAGCGCCCCGTTAATAGACACAAATGGCTTAGACAATATACATCACTCTTTAAATCGGCAAAAAGTTCATAATAAAATAAAAATTTCTATCTCATTTTCTTTCTCTCTTGTCTATTTTCCCAACCAATTTAATACTTAGTTTTTGTCCGACAATACACAACACCTTCTCAACTTCAAACAACGGCGCTAAATCTATTAACAACACATTTAATATTAAAGCATCTGGAGTGAGGATTGGTAGAATTACTAGCAGAATATAGTGTCTGGGTAAATTCAACTTTGCATATAAGATCCTGGCGATATTTTTGGACAATTTTTTAGGGGGAAAATGTGATTACTTCTTACATGCTTGAAATATGGTAGTTTAATAGTCAAAGGTTATTCAACCAATGAAAGGAACTTCACTTCTGAATTTAAGTAACTGAAAAGTCTTTCCCAAAACCAACTCCAGCCATATGTATAATTGATAGATGATAATTTTTAAGGACTTTTCTGTATACACCAATATTTCAAGGCAAGTAGGAAGATGAGGAAAAACTTGAAAAATCAACCACTCCAGTGCTAAGTCTGCATTAAACACAGCTGTTTTGACAACAGTTTTATCAACAAATGCTTTTTGATCACAAGTGCTTCTGTGAAAATAGTGCCAACTTCAACCAAAAACTTTATGCAGTTCTTCAGTTTGATGATTTTGCAAAGTGGTTCTTTTCTTTCTCGAATCAAAATTATTTGTGCCTTTAAAATGGCATGTAATGTCTGGATACATTTTGTAGGATAATAACTTGAAACAACTGCTGAAATAATTCACAAATCTTTTAACACCATTGATCACACACATCTTAAAAAGATATAAATACCTCACTTGCTACTGTAGTTCCACTTCTCAGATCTTCAGGCTTGTTTAGTTATTACATACCTCATGCCACTTTGTACAAGGGTCATTCAATAAATAAGGTGAATTTTTCGGTATAAGGACTTTTAATACAGATAGAAGCTTACTTTATTTTCTTTTTTTTGTTTTACTTCTTTTTCACATGGACTTAATTTCTTTTGCAGATTAAAAAAAAAACTTTGCGTGTTTTGGCAAAGATGGCCGACCAAGAAGCATGCTCCAGGATTGAACAGCGGTCAGTTATCAAGTTTTTGGTTGCTGAAGGGTGCAAACCAGTTGAAATTCATAGGAGAATGTCAACTGTGTATGGCGCCACATGTTTCAGCCAAAAAAATGTCTACAAGTGGGCTAAATTGTTTAAAGAAGGACGGAGCAGTGTTGAGGATGAAGACAGGCCTGGGAGGCCTACAGAAGTGACGTCTCCTCAGGTGATCGAATCAGTCAATGACTTCATTCAGTCTGGCAGAAGGGTGACAGTGGATGACATTGCAAGGACTTTGAGCTTATCTGTTGGGACAGCACACAAGGTCAGCTGCCAGTGGGTGCCAAAGATGCTTACTGCAGAGCACAAACAGCACAGCAGCCCAAATGGTGCAGACCATCAATGAGCTGGGCTGGGAACTGCTCTCTCATCCCCCTTACAGCCCAGACCTTGCCCCTTCAGACTTTCACCTGTTTGGTCCCTTGAAAGCATTCACGAGAGGCATGAAGTTTAAAAGTGATGATGAAGTCAAAAGTGTTGTGAGCAACTGGCTGAGACATCAGTCCAAAGATTTTTACGCTTAGGGAATATGGAAGCTTGTGCACAGATGGGAAAAAGGTGTGTGACAGTGCAGGGAGACTATGTTGAAAAAAAAAAAAGTAAGCTTCTATCTGTATTAGAAGTCCTTATACTGAAAAATTCAGCTTATTTATTGAATGCCCCTCATATTTAAATATACTATCTCTGTCCCATCTTATGTGACCAAACAAAAATAAAATGTGCATATTTGTTTTTCCTTTCATATTTAATTTTTACTATTGGAATATGGGGGGGGTCTTTTAATTTTCAATTCCCTGTTGGCATTGTGTGAGCAAAAGGTAGTTACTACTCACACAATGTGAAACAGGAATTGTGCTGGCCGTTGAACAAAAAAGTCAAAATCAAGATCATGTCGACTTTAGTGGGCCTTGAAATATGGTCATTTTTTTCAACATCTCTCAACCAATCTTGACTTATCACAGTCTTTCTTGCACAAATAAAAGTATGCTACTTTGGATGACAGTGGATTCTTTGTTTTTCATTGATGAACATGGTAGGTGTGTATAGCAATTGGTGGATACAGATTTTTTTTTTACCCTTTCTTGATTTATGTGTCTGGTATTTTTTTTACTTTGGTCTTGTAAGACTGTTATATGATCCAGATCTTTTTTTTATTTTTGAGATCTGAACCTCCGCCTTACTATTTTACCATAAGTAAATGAAACGAAGGCTCAGAATACGAGTGGGGTGAGAGTTGAAAATTCTTTGAAAATTAATAAGCAAGAGTGTACAACCATGGAAGTAAAACTCCATAAAATTTCTTAAACAAAGAGAGAGAAAAAAAATCTAATACCTACATAAATAAATGTCTTCAGATAAGTACAAAAGCAGATTAAAGTCTTACCTGATAATCTCCAAAGATTTTCTTGAAGTAATGTGCATCCTAGAATTAATTTTTTTATTTTTTAATTTTTTATCCCCCTCTTTTTGGAATTGGTCAATTTTGAATTTAGGGTTGATCTTTGCTAATCTCAATTTTATCCTAGGCTCTTTCCACTGGGAGAAACAAAATGCATATCCACGTTTTAGGAAAGGCACTTCAACAGAAATTCTCCAATTTCACTTTTCCACTTTGCAGTTGTAACATCTCCAAAACAAACTGAAACAGAAAGAAAACATTTATATTAACACAAATAAACAAATATGCGTCCAAAGAATTAATGAACTTATTTTTAATCTGATAATTTTATTACATCAAACATTATCTTTTTTTCTTTCAATCATTTCATCCCCAAGAAAGGCAACAAAGCCACTAAGACACAAGGGGTTACTGAGGATGAAAGAATATGAAAAAAAAAAAAACATTAACGAGAAAGAGAGCAATAAAAGAACCGGAATTAAGAAGATGGAAGATGACGATTGACATTTCATTTAAATTTTTGAAGATCAAAGTTGACTCAAAACCAAGAAGCTGGAAGAGTGTTCCACAAGCAAGAAACTGTTAGCATAGAACTTAATGTTACATCTAGCCATTTCAACTGTAAAATGACGAGACCTTGCTACAAATCTCGTAATGAGTTTAAATTCATAAAGTCTACGTACCAAAGAGGAAAGCTCATCAAAACAATATTAAAATTGGCAGGAAAGGCAGAAGAAAGTTATGTTATGGCAGTGAGAAAATAACCGAGACCAAGCTACCAGGTCAGGGCCAATAATATTGCAGATTCTTCTTTGTATTTTATCTAGAATCTTAAAATACATAACAGAAGCACTAGGTCAAATGTGGCAGCAATATTCAATGCATGGATGAATGATAGATTTATAAATGTGTAGTTGTCTAGCATGGCACAGTGAACCAACTTTCCTAGCAGAAGTCCTAGCAATTGATGCAATATAATCTTTCTACTTCATGTCAGCAGAAAACGTTAGTCCAAGAAGGTACAATGAGTCACTCTCCTGCAGGTTAGCCATGGTGATGGAATATGGATGGCAAAAGAAGTTCTCTTAGATGATTAAAAGAAAGTAGTTTCATTCTGGAAATGTTAAAATTAACAAGTCATTTCTTGCCCCTGTTAACAACAGATTTTAAGTCATTTTTTTAAAAATCAGTTACCAATTTGACATTATTGAACTTATGAGACTTACTATCAAAACAGTAGTGAATAATTATGTCATCAGCATAGATGCTATATTATTATAGTTGACTAGCAGTATGGCCCGGCGTTGCCCGTGCTTGATTCAAAAATCGTACAAGTCATACAGCAATTGCTATCACTTGACTTAAAATATTTTTGCCCTTCCTTGCCTTTAAAGGAGTGCCCTTTGCTGTGCTGATGTTGCTACATGCCTTACTTCTTGCTTATCTCACACTGCAAATTTTTTCTAAGCTCTATACTAAACATTAAATCTGTTACAAAAAAAGAACTAAACAAAATGAACACAAAACGATCAGCTTTAAAAAAGGACTTGTAACTGGAAAAACCGAATGGAAAAAGAATGTTAACAACAAATACTTTTTAACACCCAACCCAGTTCTGCGGAATCAGAATCAACATTGAGTTTAAGCAAGCAAATGAGCCAATTGGAGTAAAGTGCCATGCAGATTGAAATTTTTCCCCACTTGTGATGAATGCAGCGATCGATTTTTTTGCATTCTACCATGCTAGTTAAGATTCGTGTCAGTCAGCTGTTGGCTCTCACACTGACCAATAGAATCTTCCTGCCTATTCGTGGCAGCCAGCTATAAGCTCTCACTCTGACCAGTAAAAAATTGCCGTAAACTACATGAAAACTGCTGTAGAAGCATGAAAAAAATCGATTATTTCCACTATTGATGGGAGTTGGGAAATGCAAAGTTGGCCTTGGCCTTTACACTAACTTGGAGCATGTGCATGTAAATTTTGGTGCAAATCCGTCGAAAATTGCGGCCATGTATTCGTTACACACACACACAAACATCCTGCCTTTTATAGATAGAGATACTTCATATTTGAAATAGATGCCCCATTTTTATTTACTGAACAGTGTGTATTACATCTATCCTATAGGGTTGCTCATTCAAGAAATCTCAGTAAAGAGAATGTGTTCTCTGACAAGGATCAAACCTGCATCCCCCTTCGTAGGTTGAAACTACCATTTGGCCAAGTAGTAAAACACACCAGATCAAATGGTGGTTTCCTCTAAGATGACAGATGCAGCAGGGGAAGCCATTTTCTTTACTAAGATTTCTCAAATACGCAGACTGATAGAAATAATACACAGTTTAATAACTAGAAGTGGAGCATCTATTTCAAATATGAAGTATCCACTATAATAACAATATATATATATATATATATATATATATATATATATATATATATATATATATATATATATGTATATATATATATATATATATGTATATATATATATATATATATGTATGTATATATATATATATATATATATATATATAAAAAAATATTAGTGGTAAATATACACATACATGCAATCATATATCTAAAATATATAAACATACATACATACATACATATATATATATATATATATATATATATATATATATATGTGTATGTATAAAAAATAATTCCAAGAGGATAAAATCCAGGTAGAACTCAATGTCCAAGACAGAGCAAGGATATAATAAAAAGGCTTAAACACCAATATTCCATGGTCATAATTTATTCCATTGGAATCGTAAATACGATCCAATTCATCAGACCTACAAATTCAAAAAGAAAACAGAAAAAACAAATCCGGGAATAAAAAATAAAATTTAGTGAGAGTGTATGTATGAGAGTGTGGGACGAATGCTAGAATAAATGAAAGCTATAGGGAGGGGTACCAGACGAGAGAAGGACAGGAAGGTCTAAAGATGAAGGGGGGATTAAAATTTAACAGAGAGAAGTTTTAAAGAGGGGAGTCAAAGACGGTTTAAGTGAGAGAAATATGAATATTTTCAAATGTCTAATACATTAAAGATACACCAGAAAAGAGTATACATTTTGTGGTGAGATACACACACACTAGACGATATAACCTTAAAGCTCAAAAGATGAGAGAGGGAGAGGAAAAGAAAAAGGTGTGCGGGGAGATGGGGTGGGGGAACTAAAACGGAAAAGCATTTATAATTTGACAAATGTAATATCGACTACAGGTCACAAATCTAATATAAACATATAAAAATAATGATTATCTAATCCAGCAAGGCCCTGTATTTCTATGTTGTTTTTTCTGTTTTCTTTTTTAATTTGTAGGTCGGATGAATTGGATTGTATTTACGATTCCAATGGAATAAATTATGACTATGGAATATTAGTGTTTAAGCCTTTTTATTATATATATATATATATATATATATATATATATATATATATATATATATAAAATAAATGTGAATGTCAGTGTGTCACATACTTTTTCAATTAAAGGAACACAACTCTCTAACTTTCAATATCTCATGTTACAGAAATTTTGGATTCCCAAGTTTTCATGACTGTGATTGTTTCGCAGCAATTTTTTTACATGATTTTTTTGCAACAAATTTTTTATACAGTAGTAATATTTATAACTTGGAAATATATTTGGGAAGAATCAAAATTAATTGCGAAATCCAGTGAAAGTAACCCATGAAATAAAAATAATTCTTTGTATAAAAAGTAAAGACATATATACATCAAAGTGTCTTTAAATTAAGTGGCAGCAGAAGAATTATCATTGAACTTAAATGGTAAGCTTAAATATTAATCCAATACTTAAATGCCGTGACAAATTTTGAGTTCTTCTGTAGTTTATTGTTGCCTATCACATATGGCAACAGTGTATGCCTGGCAAAAAGAAATCTCCGCCAACAGAGGACCAGATTGCAATCAAAAGCCAAGGCTGCAGTGAGGAAAAGAAAGTCTCGTGCAAATGAAAACCCAGATCTACCTGCAGCCAAGAGAGATTCCAATGCTGAGAATATACAAAGACTTAGGGATTCTCAAACTCCTGAATAAGCCAAAGACACAGTCAAGTGCCCTCTGTTAGCCTAAATGTCACCCAATAGGGTGGCTTTTAAGCTAGTACACACACACACACACATATATATATATAGATATATATATGGAGAAATATAGTTTTAAGGTGGGCTATATTTATGGGATAAAGTACTCACTCAATATCAGAGATAGAGCATATGTAAATATAAATATAGATATAAAAGTGAACATTGAAGTCAACACTCATAGGCGACAGGCTGTTTCATGCTAGACGCATATATTTTATATATATATATATATATATATATATATATATATATATATATATAGTCGAGGAAAATCCAACATTCGCGGCCTGACGATTGCATCTAGCATGAAACAGCTTGTCACCTGAGTGTTGACTTCAATGTTCACTTTTATATATATATATATATATATATATATATATATATATATATATATATATATATATGTATGTATGTATGTATGTGAGAGAGAGAATATAGTAATATTAGCCATTTCCTCATAAGGAAATGTTCAGCATTCATTGACTGAGCAGCCAGTACTGCTTTTGGTTAAAATTCATTAAATCTTTCTTAGGGAAAGAGTTCTTCGAAATCCAGTAACTGTTATCCATCTTTCCAGCATTGATGGGGATTTCCTTCCTAAGTTTTGTTTGATGTCATGTGTAACATCAGCATCTTAATGCTAATTTCATGTAACAGGATTTCATTTAGATTTAAATGGGGAGATAATCATTTGAATCATTTCCTTTACATGTTATTTTTAACTTGCCTCATATTCAAAATCCTCCATTTCAAGGAGGAGTGCAGTAAAAAGTCCATTTTTTCATCTCTTATTTGAGGAAACAAAAAAATATTTCCTAATGATCCAACAAAAAATAGATTGATTTTGAGAGAGACAAGAT
>OZ038476.1:124128748-124138748 GCA_964036315.1 Acanthosepion esculentum
TCTTTATATTATCAAATGTAAACATGACATCACACATGATGAAATGGACAAAGTCTGACAATTATTTTAATTATTTTACATTTGATACGCCATGAGAAGATATGGATGTATGTGAGAGATTCATGGAAGATTAAAGTTTAAAGAGAGTAAAATCGACCTTGCTAACCAGACGCTTCTCTGTGGCCGAAACGGTTAAGGCACATCAGGCTATATGACGGTTCCGTACAGGATACAGGTTCGATTCCTGTCGGAGGACAAAAATTTTCTATGAAAATTTCTCGGACATTCAGGCCGGTAAATGTTGTTTAATACTGTTTATTATAAAAACAGAGCATTTACTTAAATAATTATGGGTAAATTTTATATTTATAATTTTATGCATGTGCATTGTTTGTTTTTCATTTTGTCAACTGCACAGTGTAATAAGGTCACATGGGCACCGTCTGTGAGAAAAAGAGCACCATGATGCAATTCACTGCCAGAAATTTGGCAACGGAATGCTGCACTGTTTGGCATTCACACCAGAAGCTCCAATGTGAAAATTTCAGAGTGTTTGGGTATTAATCTGAGGACAGTGCAGGAAATACGGAAAGAGTTGGATGAGTCTAATGGTGATTACGAAGGTGTTTTGAGAGATCACTAGTGATAGCAACATTATGTATCCATTCATCTTCTCACAGGGACTCAAACTCAAAACAGACGCCTACATCAAATGCCACGAGGAGGCAGTACTGACCTGGGCTAAAAGGGGGGCAGGTGGAAGAACCTATGTCTGGCAAAATGACTATACTATGTTACACAATCAGGAGAACATAGTAATGGCTGTTAGATAATTTTTGCAACCACATCACCTCTTATTTATCTGGCCAAACTGCAATCTCTTTGATTATTATTTGCAAATTTACTCTTGAGAATTTCGAGATATTTTTGTGAAATTTTGGTAAATCCATCTGTTAAAATGAGATATCAGTTTTATCTTCATTTTTACATAGTTCAGATGACAGTTTATCCATAGCACTGTGCATATTTCTTCATCTATTTATATATACTTTTAAAATGTCCATTTTTAAACACTAATAATCCTAGCACTTTAAAAATGATCAGAAGTAGGAAGGGTGGAACTGGCCAGTCACACAATAGCTATGCTGATTGGATGAAAAATAAATAAAAAATAATCTATAAAAAAAAAACTGATAGTATTTTAGCTTTTTAGTAAAAAAACAAAACAACAAAAAACATTATTACCTGTGTTATACTCGACTTCAAAGTAGATCTGTTTTTGATTTGGTTTACATCAAAACCTGTTTTTTTTTTGTTTGTTTTTTTAAGCTTTTCACCCAAAGCAAGGCTGGAAGCCACTAGCACGCAAGGGGTTACAGAAGGTTTGGAGTAAGCCACTAGCACGCAAGGGGTTACAGAAGGTTTGGAGGAAGAGGAGATAGGAGTGGTAAAGGAGAGGATGTGGAGAAAGATAGTGGATCGATCAAGGGTTGGTAGGAATATGAACGATAAGAAAGCAAGACTAAAAATAAAAAGTTACTTCCTGCACAGAAGCTTCGAGCATCACATTCAACTCACAAAACAAATCCCTTCAAAATCTGTATATATATATATATATATATATATATATATATATATATATATATATATTTTTTTTTTAAACATGTTGTGTTGAATGTCAAAGACAACATAGTCCTGCATATCCTCTCTTTTGAATTTTCTCATATTTTCTAATGAGACTTTTTATTTGAAAATTATATCGAAATAAATATTGTAAAATATTGTATAAATAAACTAATGTCAGTTATATTAATATCACGGTGCGCTGTAAGATAGTATAATATAAAAAGACCGATTAGATCAGAAGACTCAGCTGAGTCTCATGATACCATTGTGATGTCAAAGTGGTCATATGAATTCTTTATCCATTGCTCACCTTTATGTATCAGTACTGATTTTTTCGCATTTACAATAATCTTTTCTTCTGTAATATCCGAGTACTGGGTGGCAAAGTCCAACGCATTCATGAACAGTCCTTTAGATATTGATTGGTAATAATTTTCAATATCAAACGGCATTAGTGTACAATTGTTTTTTCCCTTTATACAAGTAAACCAGTTTATCACATCTTTGGTATTAATCCAAAGTTTCAGGCCTATTTTTCTTTAATTTGTTTATTTACCCTTTCAAGGATCATTTTACTAATTTTCCGATATCATGTCTTGTAGGATTTATTATCCTTGTAGTCAGATTAGCCTTGAAATCTGGTTTGTGGTCCTTTAAAGTTATATAGCATTCTTTTTCATATAGTTGACCTACTCTATCACTGATCTTCAGTTTATCAGTGATTTTTTTACTGCTAATATTGATATTGCAAACCATGTTGAGGTCATTATTATTCGTCTTTTTGTAGTTCTTTTGAAAATTAGTAAATTTAAACATAAGTTACTCCAAAATTCGCTTGAGGATGAAATAGAACTAATGTTTTTAATTTAATTACAAAATTAAATTTGAAGCTTTTAGCTTCCATTTTTTAAACCTGGTTATTACTGTGTAGTGAAAAAAAACATATTTTAAAACAGTTAATTTATAATATTACTGCTCTGTAAATTTACATTGAGCACTATTTTGTAAAAATATCTATAAGAACATCGGATTATATATCTTACTGTTCTTTTTTTATTTTTTATTTACATATATGCACATTTCATTGAATACAACAGACAGGATGATTTGATTTAGTTTTTTTATACAATTTCTCATGCGATTTAATAATTTTTTTCTTTTCAGATGATAAATAATATTAAAACTGTCCGAATGTTCTTTTAATCCAAGCGCTTCTCAACTATACATGTAACCCTTTTCAAGGATTAAATATTTTAACTATTAAAATAATTAATCCTTGAAAATGATTAAATGTATAATCAAAAGCACTCGGACAGTTTTTATATAATTTATCATCTGAAAAGAAAACTATTATTAAATCGCATGAGAAATTGTATAAAAAAATAAATAAAAGTACCTTGTCTGTCGTATTCAATGAAATGTACATGAAAGAAGAATTGCTGCCTAAATACACAAATTTTAAATATATATATGTGTGTGCGTATATGTGTGAGTATATATATATATATATGTGTGTGTGTGTGTGTGTGTGTGTGTTTGTGTATATATATATATATATATGTGTGTGTGTTTGTGTGTGTATATATATATATATATATATATATATAAACGATTTATGTTGAGTCATCATCCACCCCATCTGCTTTTAAGAACTCTGCTCATGACACTGTCAGCAATTGCAGTGAGTGGGCAAGCTGTCAACGTCATCACCAATGAGCTGAGTCAACAAACCTGACAAGCACATCAACTCTTGTCTTGACTGACTCTCCCCATCTTCCAGGTTCCTTCCCTCACCAACAAAGATACATTCTGACAGGATCCTCTATATCAGCAATACGTAGAATTTTATCTTATAAAATTCTTGTTTTCTTTTTCCCTCACTGGCGGAACTTGTTGCTTCAGTTCTCCTCTCGTATTACTATATGTGTGCTTATAACATCTATCGTTTTTCAAACAAAGGATGTATGAGGAAGTCTTAAGGAAAACAGAATGAACCAGGAAACATATACCTTGCCTTATATATATATATACTTTTAAAATACCTGTTTTTTGAGCCCTATAAAAGTTTTGTATACCCCCATAGATTATTTAAATATTCAATTTAAGAAAATCAAAATATAGATTTTTGTATGATAATGTAACAGTAATCAATGACAAAAATGGAATTGACAAGCTGAATTCAAATTTCAGCCAAGACTGTTGGGTTTACCTTGGGAAAGACAAGAATCTATCTCTTCTTCTCAAGTTATATGATAAATGGCAGCCAGTCTAAGCGAAGGACAGCTCTAAATTCAAAACAGTGGGAAAGACAACAGGAAACCACAACTTTCCCCAAGCATTCATAAGTATTATTCTTCTTCTTTAAGAACATTCGAAGGAGGAGGCAGTGGAAGGAACAAAAGGGAACAAGAATCATATTAATGACAAAATATATCAGTAAACTGTAATATTAATAAGGGGATATTAACCTTTATCATTCTGGAGGTGGTTTTCTATACAAAGCAAAATTTTTATCCTGCCACTGCAAGTGATTCAGATGAATGAATGATAGCTTGTTTTAATTTGATATTGTGTTGTCATATCCTGCTATGGCAACAGAAAATGACAATGGCTGAAATTAAGTAGCCTTGAAAAACAACGTTGTAGAAAGGAAAGTAGTGAATAATGCAGTGTGTTAAAAGTTAACATCTTCATCTTCTATGTGCTATGTCCTCTCCACAACATCCCGTCCTTTGTAGCTCTTAATAAATTTTGTCTGTTATTTTTGTTATTGCTCCTAAACCCTGTTCTCCTATCCATTTACTTAAATTCATCAAGTATGTTATGTAATGTTTTCCTCTGTCCTTCTTACTCTCAATCTGCCCTCTGAGTATCAAATTTTCCAAGTCCTCTTTCCTCATTATGTGCTCTAGACACTTCAACTGTCTCTTCCTAATGAGTAAAAGTATACTTTTTGTTTCCATTTAACCGAGAGGAGGAGGAGAAGAATGTTGGAAGGAGGAGTGGGCTGAAGAAGAAACAAGAATTATAGCTGGTGCCATGAGAAACCATCCACCTCTCGTTTCCCTATAAACAAAACGTCACATTGTTGTCAGCATTTAAGTCATAGTAATGCGATTTCCAAGAACAAAATCCAAAACACCCGCAAAGCAATAAATCAGTGTTCCCAACTTAGAATAAATAAAAAGAAATAAAAGAAAAAGGATAAAGAAAGAAAAACAGCTTCTTTTACGGCAGGGACTACAAAAATTCTATATGACTTCCCCATCAGGACATAGCGAACATGGCTCTCCACAATTTCCTGTTCTTCATAGATTCTAATATTGTTATCCATTATACCACCCACACATCCAAGCTTACGGAACCTGGTATTCTCAAGTGGTCACCCATCTAGATACTGACCAGGCTCGATATTGCTTAACTTTGGAGATTGTACAGGAACCAATGTTTCAATGTGGGAAGGCCCTAAGCCAATAGGAGAAGAAGAATGTTGGAAGGAGGAGTGGGCAGAAGGTGGGGGGGACAGACAGAAAGAATTATAGTATTAATAAAAATAACACTATTTATCAGTAAATTGTAACACTAATAAGGGGATTAATATCTTCTTCTACATGTGGTGTCCCTTCAGGATGTAGGCGATCATGGTTCTCCACAACTTCCTGTCCTTTGTAGCTCGTAATTATGTCTTTTTCTTATTTCTCCTAAACCCTATTCTGCTATCCATTTACTTAAGCTCATCAAGTATGTTACGCAAGGTTTTCTTCTTTCCCTCAATCTGTCCTGTGAGTATCAGATTTTCCAACCCCTCCTTCCTCATTATGTGCCCAAGAAATTTCAACTATCTCTTCCTGATGTTAAGTATAGGTTTCCTTTTTGTTTCCATTTTCTCTAAAACTTCCTCACTGCTCACATGTTCAGTCCATGATATTCTCAGCATCCTCCCTTAGAACAACATTTGTTTCTTCAAGTCCGTTCTTCATCTTTGAGGAGATTGTCCAGCACTCACTGCCATATCGGAAGACAGATATCATGCAGCAATTTAGTACTCTTTTCATTGTTTCTAGCAAAGTTTTTCTGTTTCTTAATACTCTGCTTAGCTTTAGGAATACATTTTGGCTATCAATAATTCTTCACCGATATCAAAATGAAAAAGATACTGTGGAGAGCCACAATCATTTACATCCTGAAGACAATAGCATTTTTTTTAATATGCAAAAAAAAAATAAAAATGCCAAATTAGTGAGGTTAATTAAGCTGCAAAATTAGCTAATTAAAATAACAGAATTGGCTTATGTATTAGTAATATGATTTAATTGTTATTGGCTCGTCTTGCAAAGATTTTTCAATTAGAGTTCGTTTTCAAATCAGAAGAATGTTTACTTGTGGAGTTTTTTTAACTGACCAAAGCTGTTTTGCAAAAAAGCATATATCTCTCTCTATTTAACTGTGAACTAATTTATTCGAATGAGCTCATATATCATGATGATATATTCTTAAAATCCATGTACATAAATTTTGAAGCACCCAATCATTATATAACTAGTTCAGCATTACTGTGAAAAATTAGTTTATTTTCTTAATACTCTACTATTATTTGGTTAACAAATAAGAGTCTTCAAACAAAGAAAGTGCCTATGTAATGGGATAGCAGAGCAAAAAGACAGACACACACACACACACATATATATATATATTATATATATATTAATACATGTTTCATTAAATAATATAGATAAGTGTTGTCTATATATTTTATGTAAGTTTTTTTCATATAGTCTGATAATCTTAATAACACACAATATATATATATATATATATATATATGACAAAGTGAAAAAAGTTTGCTTTTGACATGTTTCATCCTTCAGGACTTCATCAGATAAAATTTGTTATAGTGGTATAACTACACATGCTCAAAAACAAGGGGTGGAATTATATATATGTATGTATATATGTATATATATATATATATATATGTATATATATATATATATATATATATATATATATATATATATATATATATATATATGTATGTATGTATGTATGTATGTATATATATATATATATATATATATGATGAAAATGTGGAAAAGACAAAGCAAAATCCGAATATGTGAGTTTACTGTTTTTATTGTTTTTGTTATTCTGTCGACGTCAGACGTTTCGGTCAAATAGACCTTCTTCAGGACATGGTTAATGGAGACATATTTATATTAGATTTAAGTTAGATGAAGAGTCCTGTATATATCGTCTCTTCATCTAACTTAAATCTAATATAAATATGTCTCCATTAACCATGTCCTGAAGAAGGTCTATTTGACCGAAACGTCTGACGTCGACAGAATAACAAAAACAAAAACAAAATAAAAACAGTAAACTCACATATTCGGATTTTGCTTTGTCTTTTCCACATTTTCATCATACCGTCGGATCTACATCCACACATTTGCTTACATATATATATATATATATATATATATATATATATATATATATATATATATATTGTTAGAAAGATTCTGTACAAAAACTTATTGTATAGACTAAAATGGGAATTGGAAAAAAAAAGGACACTTAAGATTTAATGCAGTGATATTTATTTATAATATATGAAATTTTACAGAGAATTAAAAGTTTGTTACTTACAATTGGATTTTCAGTGTTTTGTTTCTTAGAAAAATAATTTGTTGTTTTCCTTTTTTTTATACTTTTTTTACTTTAAGTGGTTTTGCTTAGTTTTTCAAAAAGTCTTTAACTGCTTCTATCTCCACGTGTTGACGCTTATGTTTTGAACAAATGAAAAAAATGAAAATCAAGGAGTGTAACTGGCTATCTATGTCGTTTATGGTAAGGCAAATTTGGTAGGATCTATTTATGCAATGAATTAAGTATTGGTTTGAACTTGTTGATGAAAAATAGTTTCTTATTAATCTGCCTTTGTTCAGTGGACTTTAATCACACTGGTAGAATGGAAAGACATTAAAATTTGGCAGATTTTGTTCTCTGCATTCCTCCATATGTTAGCTAAAGGGTATTTTTCTGGTGTGGGAGTCTCTAATTTGTTTACGATGAACTGTCATCCTTTGCCAGAGTGACTGGCCAATTTGGCCAATGTAATGATCATGGCAAATTTGCATGTAATTATGTATATTAAATTCTCTGAGTCACATGAGAAATCATTTTTAATTTTGATCTGTCTTTGAACTGAAATTCATGGCCCTCTAATAGGTTGGTGCAACCTCTGTCCCCATGGCTGTACCTGATTTTTGTCGGTAGAGTGTTTCATTGAATATGAAATAATTGTTTTTTAAAATGAATTCTAGGCTTTCTATGATGAAATTTTCCTTTATACGATTTGGTAGCTCATGGGGAAACGTTTCTAGCCATTATTTAATGGCCTTTATTCGGTAGTCATGTGGAATGTTGCTATATAGGTTCACAACATCCATTGAGACCATATAAATATTTTGGTTTATCTCGGTAAGATGATTCAGAAAATCTAGATCATCTCGAATGAAGCTCTGAACGTGTTTGATAAGAGGTTTCAATGGGATGTCTAGAAAATTGCCTAGACGGTGTGTCTCGCAAATTGGGCCTGCTATTATAAACCTTAGTTTTAGGTCAATTGGTGCGGGTATATTCATGCAATCAGTTTTTGTAGTATTGCATGTTTTGGTATATATATATATATATATTATAGATAGAGAGAGCTGAATTAAAAAAAAAAAATTCTAAAAGCCCCATCACTCATGCACGTGTCGTTATGCCAACATAGCAAATTTTGTATATATATATATATATATATATATATATTTTATTTGTGTGTGTGTGTGTGTTTGTATGTATGTTGTTGATTTTGAATCAACCCAGAAAGAAAAATTCAAGAAATGTTTTTAATTATAAAAATATTAAATATTTTTCTTTTCCTGTCTTTACAACTAAATTTGACTAACGTGTATGACTATTAAAGTCTTTTAACAGTCCTTGTTTATAACTGTTTGCTAAGATGAAAAGAAACATGATTTCTCTGAGTGTATGCATGCAAAAAAGAGTGAAGGGAGAAGGTGAGGAGGAAAGTGTAAGTGTCATTTAGCTTGGTGAGAAAAATGGGTTAATAAGTAAGTGAATTTCCTTTAAGCAGCATCTCCATGCTGTTGTTGCATGCATCTCCTTACTTGCTTGTATGGTCAATAACTTTGCTTATATATTCTTCAAAGGGATCACGAAGCATGTTTTTATTATCAGCAGGAACGCAACCCGTTGTTTAAAAAAATGTTAAATATTTATTTTCAAAGGATTAATTTATTAACCAGTAGGATATGTAGATCCACCAACTCAGAAACCATTTTTTTGTCATTTGATGATTGACTGTCAAACACACACGCACATATATATATATATATATATATATATATATATATATGATAAAATATAGTTTTAAGTTATGCTATGCGTATGTAAATATAAAAGTTGACACTGAGATCAACACCAAGCTGTGACAGTGATTCAAGCACGAATGCAAACATGAAACATGATATGCAGCCTTAAGATTGCGTTCAAGCATGAAACAGACTGTCAATACTTGGTGTTGACCTCAGTGCTTCAGTATCAACATTTATATTTATATACACTATCACTGATATTGAGCACTTTTACCAATAAATATATCATACCTTAAACTATATTTTTACGAATATATGCATACCCCTCATTCGTCAACAGAAAATACTCCAACAGCACCACAGTATTCACATATATACGGCAACTAAAAGATAGAAACATCATACCAAAAATAAGCTGGGAAATCATGAAAACTACACCTACCTACAATAACATATCAAAGAGATGTCTACTTTGTCTACACGAAAAATGGCAATAAGCTCCCACACTCAACAAAAGGAATTACTAAACCAAAGATCAGGAATAATTTTGAAATGCAGACATGAAAATAAATATCTATTATCACAGTTCATACCAAACGGATAACAACTACAACAAAACTGAACACAGCCAGGAATGAAACTACCGGAAAAAAAAATGGTAGGACACTAAAACACAAGAACACCAAAACCACCAAAACACAACCACCAACACCTGCACTGTTACCAACACTACCACTACACAACCACCAGTATAACAATCAACACAGACTGATAAGACTATCAACACCATTACCTACACTACCATCACTCCTACTACACTAGTCACAATCACTTCATAACCATCTCCATTACCATTTGTACTGCGTTTTAACACTGTCATTGTTTTTATTATTGACATTATTATTGTTATTATTATTATCTGTATTATCATCATCATCATCATGGTTACCACAATTATAATCATAATTATGATTATTGCCCCCACCTTT
>OZ038476.1:124146248-124183748 GCA_964036315.1 Acanthosepion esculentum
AAGAAGGTCAGAGCATACAACAGCCGAAATGTTGTAATAAATATGGCAATAAAGATGAGGACAATAGTCCGAATAATGTAAATAATGTACATAATACCTCATCTCAGAAATATAGACAGATAGATTGGTTGGTTGTTTTGTTTTGTTTCCAACCTTAGTGGTCATTTTATGCCGAAAATGATTCTGAGTGACTTTCATTTGGTTTTCAAAAATATATTGCTGGAAACATTTGTTTTTCAAAAATGTATTGCTAGAAACATTTGGTTTTCAAAAATGTATTGCTAGAAACATTTGGTTTTCAAAAATGTATTGCTAGAAACATTTGGTTTTCAAAAATGTATTGCTAGAAACATTTGGTTTTCAAAAATGTATTGCTAGAAACATTTGGTTTTCAAAAATGTATTGTTCGAAAATGTATAGCTGGTAATACTATTTTTCCAAAAACATATAGCCGACAACCTTATTTTTCAAAAACAGCCTTTCTGTTGGACATAGTTTATCGCCGTACCCAGTATGCATATGCAGTTTACCATCATACCCATGGACGCGGATGCAGTTTACCATCATACCCATGGACGCGGATGCAGTTTACCGTCATACCCAGGACGGTAGACAGATAGAGTAAGATCAGTTGTATAATGTCTGAGAAAAACAGCACCATGACACAATTCACTCTGCCAGAAATTTGTCAATGGCATGTTGTACTGCTTGGTATTTCCACCCGAAAGTTCCAGTATAAAACATTGCAGAGTGTTTGGGTGTCAATCTGAGGACAGTACAGAGAATTCAGAAAGAGTTGGATGAGATATCCAGTCAACATCATGGTGTTTGGAGTGATCACTAGTAATTGCGATGTTATGACTCCATTCATTATCCTACAGCACCTCAGACTCAACAGACAGTCCTACAAGAATCTTGAGGTGATATTGCTGCCCTGGGTCAAGAAGGTGGCTGCTGGAGGACCCTATGTCTGACAATAGGACTCTCTGCACCATGCCACACAAGCAGTAGAACCCAGTCATGGCTGTTAAACAATTTCTGTGACCACATCACCACTTAGATCTGGCTACCTAACTCCCCAGACTGCAACCCACTTGATTATTATGTGGGTGGGGGTGCGATTGAGTGAGACCAACAAAACTTGTTCTAACACCAAAGATGAACTAAAGGCAAGGATTATAGCAGCATTATTGACCAAACACAAGGGCACAGTCTGGAAGAGTTGCAGAAGATTACAAATTCGTCTGGAGGTTGTGGTAGAAACCAACGGTGATTTTATTGAATAAATTTATTCTTTAGTATTTCAAGATATTTTTTGTGCAATTTTGGCAAATATATCTGTTAAAATGAGATGTCAGTGTATTTTTATTTTTGCATAATGTACAGGAAAATTTATTGATCACAATTTTAATTTTTAATTATATATATATATATATATATATATAATTCTATATATGTGTGCAGGTATACAGAAAAATAGAAAAGAACACGTTAGGTAAATAATCCGGAAATTTTGCAAAGGAACATGCTTATAAAGATGTGTAAATTTCAAGATTGGTTATTCCTAAATTTTCGCTTGAGGATGAAATGGGGCTTGATACCTTAATTCAATTTAATTTTAATAATCATATTGAGAGTTTTGGCTCTCGTTTTTGAAACATGAGAACTCTTATGTAGCTAAGGAATCATATTTTTAAAAAAAAAATAATTATAATAATTTTATATATATAATTTTTAATTTTATATATATATATATATATATATATATATATATATATAACTCAATCAAGCTGCAGTCATTCCACAGTGACAAGCGGGGGACTGTGCAGTTCAATGGCAACACCTCTGAGCCCTTCAACATCTGCAGATGGGTCAAACAGGGCTGCGTCCTCGCTCCCACTCTATTCAGGATTTTCTTTGTGTTGCTTCTGAAGCATGCATTCGGCACAGCTAGAGAAGGGATTTACCTGTGTATAAGATCAGGTGGAGGGTTGTTCAATCTCGCTTGCCTCAGAGCCAGGAGCAAAGTATGCGAAGCCCTTGTCAGAGATATGCTTTTTGCCAATGATGCAGCGGTAGCAACTCACACCCAGTGTGAACTTCAGTCACTGATGAACCATTTCTCCCAGGCCTGCAGAGACTTCAGGCTGATGATCAGCCTGAAAAAAACAAACATACTGGGACAAGGTACCGAAACACCACCAGCCATCACCATTGATGACTATGAGCTTGATAGAGTCCATCTGTTCATGTTCCTTGGCTCCACTATAACCGACAACCTCTCCTTAGATGCAGAGATTGACAAGAGAATCAAGACGGCAACCACAACACTTGCACACCTCACAAAATGTGTGTGGACCAATCCCAAGCTGATGGTGAAGACCAAGATGGCAGTGTACAACACCTGCATTATCAGCACACTGCTATATGGCAGCGAGGCTTGGATCACGTACATCAGGCAAGAAAGGCATCTGAACACCTTTCATCTGAGAAGCATCCACCACATCCTCGGAATAGCATGGCAAGAGAAGGTGCCCAACACCTGTCTCAAGCAGGTTTGCCCAGCCTGTTCACACAAGTCAGAGAGCGCAGGCTCTGTTGGTTGGGCCATGTCCATTGCATTCCAGATGGCCGCATCCCCAATGACCTCTTGTATGGAGAGCTGGCCACGGCATGAAAGCTGTAGACATCACAGACTCCTGGGAGAGCCTGGCAGCCATACAATCTGGATGGAGAGGAACCCTGACCAAACACCTCAAGTCAGGGGAGGAGAAGCTGATACAAGTCGCCACGGAAAGGCGGGCCCACAGAAAGCAAAGTGACAGCTCCAACAGACCAGAGATAGAACACACATGCAACCTCTGCAACAGAGATTGTCACTCTCGCATAAGCCTCTACAGTCAGAGACGCCGATGCTCCAGCCAAGCAGACAACTTGGATGCTACCCATGGTCAACCCTGACCGCCAGAGGCCTACACAAATAATTATATATAATATATAATATTTATATGTACATATATATATAATATTTATATGTACATATATATATAATATTTATATTTCCCTCACCATTAGCATATCTGAGTTTCATGCACCATGAAGTTCTGCTACTGTTGAGGAAAAATTAAAATATTAAAAAATATATAATATATTTTTTATTAATACATAATTTATATCCCTGTTATTTTACATCAAGCACTAACTTATTAGCCCAAACACTCAATGTCCGATATTATATATATATATTTTTTTTTTCTAAAGGTGTAATAGATTTCTTTATTTATTAATCTGACATGTTTTTATCAGTTTAAATGTTATTTTAGTGGATACCTATGTTTGTTTTGACACTCCATTTATTTTTTCTTAACAATATATTTATTTTCATCTACTGGCCTGAATATTCAATAGATCTTACTAAAGAAAAATGCACCCTCTAGCAAGATTCGAACCTATCCCCACCCCTTGCAGGAGAATCCACCGTTAGACCAAACATGCTTTTAACTGAATTGGCCACAAAGAGTGTCATTGATTAAACAAGGCCTTTATGTTTCAGATATGAAACCGAGCAGTTATGAACTTTCAGGGATCTAAAATGAGAAGGGTGTGCTTAAAAGCAGTAATCAACCTCACTTACCCAGCAACGCTCTTCGCGGTTGAATCGTTAAAAGCACATCGGATCTATTGATGGCTTCTGCCATTTTTCCCTTATTTAACATTATTTAGACAAATGTTTCTTTTTTGTATATCTTGCCAATTTTCAATCTTAATCAATTGAGATCTACCCCACCCACTGACACATGATTTTTTTTCCTTCAGATATTTCAGTGATCCTGATTTGGCTATGGCAAAATTTTATTAGTTGTCTCTTGAAGACCTTTTAAACTTACCTCAGCTCCAACAACAAAATGTTAAATTCTTGAAAAAATCCAATTGAATTTTTATGACATCTGTGTCTTCAATATACCACATCTGTGTCTCCAATATACAAGGTTTTTCTGAAAAGTAATGGGACTTATGCATTCTTTGATGTGAGAGGCATTGTCCATAGTGAATTCCTGCCACTGGACCAGATGATTAATTATCTACAAAGAGATCCTGTGGCGGTTGCTTTGCTAAATGTGTAAGATGAGATGAAAGTTGTGGCAGGACAAATCATGACTGCCTGACCACAACAATGCACCTGCTCACAATGCCTTGAGCATCCAACAGTTGCTGGCTGAGAAGAACATCACCGTACTGAAACAACCTTCCTCTTCACCTGATCTTGCTCTGTGTGACATTTTTCTTTTCCCCAAGCTCAAGGGTATCATCAAGGGGACCCATTTTGAAGGCGTGGGGGCCATCAAGAAGGCAGTAATGATAGAGCTGAGGGGGTATCAAAGAAGCGTGGCAGAGAAGGATAAAAATGTATTAGACTCTAGTAGGGATTACTTTGAAGGGGAAACCATGTAGTTTGTTGTTTCAAATTGCAATAAATTGTTTGTGACACTAGTCCCATTACTTTTCAGACAGACCTTGTCTATTAAAGTTCAACTCCATTTTGGTTGTTGATAGACCTACACTAATTTAAGAAGAGATTTAAGCATCCAAATGACACTGGATGTGTCAATGCCACATTATCAGATGCTATAATGTTCAGACCAGAAAGCTCATGTTTGGTATTTCCGCAAACAGTGTTTTCAACCATTGTACCATCCAGCTTTCTTCAGGAGTCTATCGTCATACTCAATAATCAAGAGACACATAGCCTAAAGCAAAGCCGGTGCAAAGGTCTTGTGGGCCCTTCCCGAATATATGATACAAGGCTCTCCAATCTACTATATCTCAATCTTTCAGAAGGCAGTATTCATATAAAATATAAATTTTATCATAACCTAATTATATACAATAACAGATCATATGTAAAATAGGTAAAAATTCAACCAGAAAATTTGAAAATAATACAATGTCCTTAAATGCTTTGGAATACCAGGTGCTGTAAGCTTGGATACACGGGTGGTATAATGGATAATGGCTTGGAACTAGGAATCAGAGAGCCAATTCCAATTGGGTTTGTCATATTTACTTATATACTAATAGCCTTGGAAAAGGTATGAGTCCACTTCTTTCCTGGTTGCTATGGGTTAATTTGTAGAACATGTGTCAGTAAATTATTATTATCTCCAAAAAATTGTTATATTCTAAAAATATTTTCTCGGTTTAAATAACATGCAAAGGTCGATAAACCATAAAAAATAAATCAATCAATCAATAACAAAAATATTAATAACTTTTCAGAGTTATAGACAATATTCCATCACATGACAACAGAAAATGTAACAGAAAAACAAAAGCATATTAGAATAACGAAAGATATGTTCGAGAATTTGGAATAACGAAAGATACATTCGAGAAATTGGAATAATGAAAGTTACATCGAGAAATTGGAATAACGAAAGTTGCGTTCGAGAAATTGGAATAACGAACGATACGTTCGATAATTTGGAATAACCAAAAGATGCGTTCGAGAATTTGGAATAACGAAAGATGCGTTCGAGAAACTGGAATAACGAAAGATGCGTTCGAGAAACTGGAATAACGAAAGATGCGTTCGAGAAACTGGAATAACGAAAGATGCGTTCGAGAAATTGAAATAACGAAAGATACGTTCGAAAACTAAATTATTCAGAGCCAGAAATAAATAAATTAGAAATAAAGAAAAAGTGCTGAACTGCTAATATTGTAACCTAGGGAATGTTACAGAATAGAATAATCAAACGAAGGTTGGTAATAAACGATAATACTTAGGACAGGAACAACACATATAAGATTCGCCAATCGCGCATAGAAAAAGTATCTGTCTATATTTCTGAGATGAGGTATTATGTACATTATTTACATTAGTCGGACTATTGTCCTCATCTTTGTCACCATATTTATTACAACGTTTTGGCCGTTGTATGCTCCGGCCTTCTTCAGGCATTTGGAATGTCGAACTGAACCCTTTATTTCGCTCACTGGGGTAGACTGTTCTAGTTCCACGTGCCATGTTTTTTTTAATGGATGTCAGTTATCTCCTGTTGATTTCCCTCTGAAAGTTCTCCACTGCCTTAACCAGGTATTGAACAGTCTACCCCAGCAAGCGAAATAAAGGGTTCAGTTCGACAATCCAACCACCTGAAGAAGGCCGGAGCATACAATGGCCGAAACGTTGTAATAAATATGGTGACAAAGATAAGGACAATAGTCTGAATAATGTAAATAATATAGAAAAAGTAGTCAACTGCTAGAAGTGAATCAAGTGAATTCCACAATGAATTTCCAACTGCAGACCAACATACAGTATTTACTACTGTATTTATGTGAATGGAGACATACCCATTATCACCCGAAGGTATGCTACAACAGCTAGGTAATCTCGATGCTCATATATGGCAGTGAATGTTGGACAATTTCCTCACAGAGAAAGAAAAGACTTGATGTGAGAGAAATGTGATTCTATAAACAAATGCTAAGAGTACCATGGACAAAATATGTAAGCAACAAAGAAGTCTTAAATAAAATGAAAGCAAAAAATGACACTTAAAATCAGAAAGGGACAATTGTAAATTCTGTCAGAGAAAGAGGGCCTGGTGAATTTAACACTCACAGGATATAATGAAGGCAAGAGAAAGCAGAGAGTAAGCTACTTTGTGTGAATAAATAGGGAAACAAGGACAAAAAGGTATTATGGTAAAGAATGAAAATGTTTTTATCGAAACAAAAGTAGTAGAGAGCCACAATCGCCCTGAAGAGAGACAGCCTAAAAAAGAAATCAACGAATAAATTTCATGTTCTTTCATACCTAAAAAAGTAAATATTAGACAACTGTAATGATGAATGTTTCATTCTAACTGAATGTTCCTTAAATATATCATAAGAGGTGATGAAAAATGGTATAAGAAGTAAACCCTATTTCCAACACAATACATACCACATTAAAACACACCCAATCTTTATTTTCTACCCAATAACAGACAATATCATGCACATACCAAAAAGATTACACAATACAACACACACTGTTTAAATCAAAGTGACTATTGGTTGGAAATTAACATCACTATTTGAAATATCTGACCAATCAGATAAGAACTAAAACCTTATTTTACTTGAGCCTATTTGTGGAAGAAAAATTCTTGCAAAACCCCACAGATTTTGATTTTCAAGAACAGAGAAGAAGCTATCTCCAAGCCAAAGTGAAGATGTTATATGGTTTTTCTTTCCCTCACAGCATGTGCTGAAGGAAACAGTCATACAACAGCATAGGTGGTCAGTGAAATCTTCCTAATGATAAAAGTCTTTTTTCAAGCACATCTTTGACTGTGAGCCAATTACTAAAAGTCTTTTCTAAACTACAGATTTTTTGTGTACCAACTACACAAAGACTGATTCAGCTAAAGTCTATTTTTACAATATTGAATTCATATATGATTTGTAAATACAAATGATTTATTTAACAGGGATACCCATGTTTTCTTTATTTTTCTTTTATTATTGTTTAGAATATGGATGTTCAGATATTTAATATAAAAAAGCCTGGGCAAACTTCATCCCCACCAAAAAAAAAAAACTGTGTCAAAAGGACGGTTTTTCCATTGACACTGCTATTATTTTAATTACCTTCAGCCTTCGGCAAGGTTTATTGTTTTAAAAAGAGATGATTAGAATTGTAATAAAACCTAAACATTGAAAGTTAATTTATAAATTTGCTTTATTCTTGAGAATTGAAAACAAAGTAATAAACAGTATTTTTTATTTATTAGAATGGTTGGTAAAACATCAGCTGATTGCCAATTGGTAAATATTACATTGCATTAGTTTTAATTGTATTAGTTTTTAGAATGTTGTAAATATAAAGTTATTCTTGTAAATAAACAAGCTAATAAATAAGAAGTTAATATTTTCTTCTGTAAATTCTCAAAAACAAAGCAAATGTATAAATTTACTTTCATATGTTTAGATAATATTAAAATTCTAATCACTGCTTTGTAAAACAATAATCATCGCTGAGGAGTGAAGGTAGTTAAAATAATAGCGATATCAATGGAAAAAAACTGTCTTTCTGACACATTTTTTGGACACATAGGTCCAAGTTAGGCAAAAGCTGGACAATCAAATATCCAACAATAGGTTACTTACAACAATGTTCAATGCCAAAGCTAGTGAAGAGACAAGTAGAAATCTCAACAACTGTCTCCCAAAAAGCTGAGCTTCACTGAAGTAATGTTGAGTATGTGATAGTATCATCAGTGTAATACTCATTCAGAGTTCTTAAAAATGCAATAAAACACTAAGTGCACATTTTTATGTCCATAAAAGTTTGGACGAAAAGTATCCTATGCTCTTCAATGGGAAAAAAATGTCATTCTCTTTCATGACAATGGAAGAATAACAAAGAAAACAAAATGGAACTTGGTTGGTCTGTTCTACCTAACCTGCCATATCCTCATGACCATGCAAGAATAACAAAGAAAACAAAATGGAACTTGGTTGGTCTGTTCTACCTAACCTGCCATATCCTCATGACCATGCAAGAATAACAAAGAAAACAAAATGGAACTTGGTTGGTCTGTTCTACCTAACCTGCCATATCCTCATGACCATGCAAGAATAACAAAGAAAACAAAATGGAACTTGGTTGGTCTGTTCTACCTAACCTGCCATATCCTCATGACCATGCAAGAATAACAAAGAAAACAAAATGGAACTTGGTTGGTCTGTTCTACCTAACCTGCCATATCCTCATGACCATGCAAGAATAACAAAGAAAACAAAATGGAACTTGGTTGGTCTGTTCTACCTAACCTGCCATATCCTCATGACCATGCAAGAATAACAAAGAAAACAAAATGGAACTTGGTTGGTCTGTTCTACCTAACCTGCCATATCCTCATGACCATGCAAGAATAACAAAGAAAACAAAATGGAACTTGGTTGGTCTGTTCTACCTAACCTGCCATATCCTCATGACCATGCAAGAATAACAAAGAAAACAAAATGGAACTTGGTTGGTCTGTTCTACCTAACCTGCCATATCCTCATGACCATGCAAGAATAACAAAGAAAACAAAATGGAACTTGGTTGGTCTGTTCTACCTAACCTGCCATATCCTCATGACCATGCAAGAATAACAAAGAAAACAAAATGGAACTTGGTTGGTCTGTTCTACCTAACCTGCCATATCCTCATGACCATGCAAGAATAACAAAGAAAACAAAATGGAACTTGGTTGGTCTGTTCTACCTAACCTGCCATATCCTCATGACCATGCAAGAATAACAAAGAAAACAAAATGGAACTTGGTTGGTCTGTTCTACCTAACTTGCCATATCCTCATGACCATGCAAGAATAACAAAGAAAACAAATTGGAACTTGGTTGGTCTGTTCTACCTAACCTGCCATATCCTCATGACCATGCAAGAATAACAAAGAAAACAAAATGGAACTTGGTTGGTCTGTTCTACCTAACTTGCCATATCCTCATGACCATGCAAGAATAACAAAGAAAACAAATTGGAACTTGGTTGGTCTGTTCTACCTAACTTGCCATATCCTCATGACCATGCAACAACAGATTATTCACCTTGTTTCAACTATTGCAAAATGCTTTGACAGGGAAAACTTTCTCTAATAAAAACAGATTCGAGTGTTCATTGTAATTTTTTTTTCTATGTCAAAACTTGCAATGTATTAATAGCAGAGACGGAAAGAAAACTACAAAAACTCCGACAGAAGGTAATGAAGGAAAACAAGATGAAAGGACTAAACTATTAATTGCAAGAAGAAATAATGTATGGTTGTCAGTCAGCAAAAGGAACAGACTAACATGTAAATTACAAATTGGAGATATCAAAATAAAGCATGTACAACAATTTAAATAATATGGTAAGTGTGGCACTGAAATATGAAGATGCATTAGGTTAGGGAAAGTTGCCTTCCAAAAGCTAAGCAAAGAAACAGGAAAATTTTGTCAGAAAAAAAGGAAAAGAATACTGGACAGTTATATAATGTCAGTCCTCCTATGTAGTAATGAGTGCTGGGCAATCTCCTCACAGATGAAGAAGAGACTTGAAGCAACAGAAATGTGGTTCTACAGAAGGATTCTGAGAATATCATGGACTGAACATGTGAGCAATGATGAAGTTTTAGAGAAAATGGAAATAAAAAGGACATCAGAAAGAAATAGTTGAAATTTCTAGAGTGCATAACAAGGAACAAGGGCTTAGAGAATTTGACACACACAGGACATATTGAAGAAAGAAAGCACACGTAGCCTACCTAACAAGCTTGTGTGAATGGATGGCAGAAGAGGTTTTAGGAAGAGATAGCAAAAAGACATTTACTAAAGAGCTACAAAAAATAGGAAATTGTAGAGAGCCTTGATCGGCAATGTACTGAAGAACCAAAGCACATAAAAGAAAAACGAATAATGTCGATAAACAAAAACAGCAATTACGGCAACGTAAATAGTTTAAAAATTAAAACATTATGCTTTCTTTTATAAAGCCTCCTAAAATTACTTTAGGATGGTTATGGTGATGCTGATGATGGTGTTATGTGCGTCCGTTTCATATAAAAAGGAGACAAAGAAAGATAATATATACATCATGGCATTTTAAATGTCTCCCAAATGACTAATGTTGCAAAATTAGAGTATAAAGTTTTCATTGAACACATTCACAAGTTAGGGAGAGATAAGTTGGGTGAAGCAGTCACTGTAGCTAATGAGCATTTGATTCAATGTATTTGTTTGTCGGGGAAGGAAGAAAAGACGTTTGAGTAAGCTGGTGCCATGAGAAACCATCCACCTCTTGTTTCCCTATAAACAAAACGTCACATTGTTGTCAGCATTTAAGTCATAGTAATGCGATTTCCAAGAACAAAATCCAAACCCCCCGCAAAGCAATAAATCAGTGTTCCCAACTTAGAATAAATAAAAAGAAATAAAAGAAAAAGGATAAAGAAAGAAAAACAGCTTCTTTTACGGCAGGGACTACAAAAATTCTATATGACTTCCCCATCAGGACATAGCGAACATGGCTCTCCACAATTTCCTGTTCTTCATAGATTCTAATATTGTTATCCATTATACCACCCACACATCCAAGCTTACGGAACCTGGTATTCTCAAGTGGTCACCCATCTAGATACTGACCAGGCTCGATATTGCTTAACTTTGGAGATTGTACAGGAACCAATGTTTCAATGTGGGAAGACCCTAAGCCAATAGGAGAAGAAGAATGTTGGAAGGAGGAGGGGGCAGAAGGTGGTGGGGACAGACAGAAAGAATTATAGTATTAATAAAAATAACACTATTTATCAGTAAATTGTAAACTAATAAGGGGATTAATATCTTCTTCTACATGTGCTGTCCCTTCAGGATGTAGGCGATCATGGTTCTCCACAACTTCCTGTCCTTTGTAGCTCGTAATTATGTCTTTTTCTTATTTCTCCTAAACCCTATTCTGCTATCCATTTACTTAAGCTCATCAAGTATGTTATGCAAGGTTTTCTTCTTTCCCTCTTGCCCTCAATCTGTCCTGTGAGTATCAGATTTTCCAACCCCTCCTTCCTCATTATGTGCCCCAGAAATTTCAACTATCTCTTCCTGATGTTAAGTATAGGTTTCCTTTTTGTTTCAATTTTCTCTAAAACTTCCTCATTACTCATATGTTCGGTCCATAGTACCCTTAGCACATTTCTGTTTATTCAGGTCTGTTCTTCATCTTTGAGGAGATTGTCCAGAACTCACTGCCATATAGGAGGACAGATATTATGTAACATTTCAGTACTCTTCTTTGTTTTTAACAAAGTTTTTCTGTCTCTTAATACTCTGCTCAGCTTTTAAAAGCATCTTTGGATATTCCATTGCGTCTTTGAATTTAGTGTCACACTTTCTGTCATCTGTTATAATACTTCTCAGATATTTAATTTTTTTTTTTGTACTTGTTTGATTTTGGTATCCCCAATTTGTAATTCACATTTTGGACTGTCCCTTTTGCTAACAAACATGCATTCTGTTTATGTTTACTACTTTCATCTTGTTTTCCTTCATTACTTTCTGTAGGGGCTTTTGTCATTTTCTTTCCCTGTCTGCTATGAACACTGTGTCACCTGCATATCTTACATTAAGTTTATGGTCTTCAATAGTGAATCCTGGTAGGATATATAATTCTCTCAGAATCACCTCCCCGAACAGGTTGAATAAGTCCGGTTTGAAGACATATCCTTGTCTTTCACCCCTTTCTATTTTCGCATATCTGCTGAACTCTATCCGTATGCAGGCGGTTTGCTATGGTTAAAACGTCTGAGCTCAAGTCAGCTTTGTGCAGAAGATATTCATGGTTATAATGGTCAAGCTCAAGTCAACCTTGCGCCGAGTTGGAACAACCAAAGAAAATGCTGATTTACTTCATAGTTTTTGAAGACACGTGCAAACGCCATGCGTTGGAATATGGAAAGACAGTTTAGTCATTATTGAACCGGGGTTGCGAACTTTTCCTGGCAGGGATGTAATTTCCACCTTGTGCTATATATGTTTATCTTCTTATAGATTAAACAGCACCACCTAATGGGTGTTTGATGAAGCCAAGTTCCTTTATTATTAGCATCATGGAGAAAATGTTTTTTTTTTCTTTTTTATTATTACCAGAAATTGTTTGTAACACACTGACATATTTTGAAATCTTTGCAGTATTTAATATTGTTGAAGTTATCACTAACATTTTTTGTCAAGATTTGCAAACTATGTTTCATACAATTTCACAAACGAATTGATGAAATATAAAAACTTCAAGATAAGCAAAAAAAACAATATTGCATTTTTATTGAATATGTATTTGTTATTTTAATCATTAAATTGTTTTTAAAATAGTGGGAGTCTTTTGTATGTTAAATAGTAAAAACTTTTAATTTTTCCAAAAGAAATTAATGAAAACTTATTGTACTAAGCTACACACCTTAGTAAAACCAATTGTACTTTGTACTCACTGACCTGTTTGCACTTCACCCTAGAATTTGGTTTTGATCAATGTATAGCTATTTTAAAGCGTGTAACTGACGGACAGACTAACGGAAATTATAGAATTTTATATATTGATAAATCCATTATTATTATTTTATTGATCTATAAACATTTCTTTAAATCTCTGAATATTTTGCAAGTCTCTTTTTTGTGTGTGGAGAGGGTGTTTACATTGTATTTGGTACACTCCTGCTTCTGATGTAAAATTAGTTACTGTACATTTCCATGTATAAGGCAACCTTTAGATAAGATGAGGTAAAAAAATATAGCAAATTTTCATGAATTTATCCTATACCTGTAGTATAAGATGACTGCTTATTGATTATATAAAGATAATCTTATTGGCAATGTTACTTAATACTTACTATGCACCCACCTATAATACACCAACACACAGCCTTTAAATTCTATAAATGCTATGATTTATGAATCTCTCAAGGTTAATATACCACTGGCATATTTCACTAGATCCACCCTTCTGAGTAAATTAATACTGAAACAATATGGAATAATTAACACATTGACTGCCAAGAATGAGATAACTTGATTAAATGAATGTGGGAGAGGATTTATGAAAATTTATTGAGAGCTCCAAAGGAAAGGAAATTGTAAAGAGCCATAATCACCTATGTCCTGAAGGGACACCACATGTAGAAGATATTAATCCCCTTATTTGTGTTACAATTTACTGATATATTGTGTTATTGTTATTAATACTATAATTCTTGTTTCATTCTGTTCCTTCCACCATTCTTCTTTTCCTCCTGGCCTAGAGCCATTGAGAACTTTGTTTCCTTACAGTTATATATATATATATATATATATATATATATATATTAAAAATTAATTGATTTAAAATATGTTTTTTTCGCTACACATCAATTAATTTATAATATTAATGCTCTGTAAATTTACATTGAGCACTATTGTGTAAAAATAAAAATATCTATAAGAACACCGGATTTTATATCTTACTGTTCTTTCTTTTTATATATATATATATATATATATATATATTATATATATACACACACAAAGTTTGTGTGCACTTTAAAAAATTTTAAACTTTATTTGTATTTGCGATAGAAATAATCTATAAAAAATGTTATAAAGTTTAATATACCTTGTTTTAAGTATAACTAAAATAACTAATGTGATTTCAGGCATTATTGTAAATCAGTTGGCAAATGTTTTCCGTGAACTGCAAAATCGTATTACCCTTTGTATTGCTAATGATGGAGGACATGTGGAAACTTAAATAAAATTTCAATAAAACCTTAAAAAACATAGATTTACTTCTTTCTAATCCTTTTTACAAATTATTTCTATCACAAATACAAATAAAGTTATAAATTTTTTAAAGTGCACACAAACTTTATGGACACCCTGTATATATATATATATATATATATATATATATATATATATATATATATAAAAGAATAAATGATACATAGTAGAAACCCAAGTTTTTGCATGTTTTTTTATTTATTTGTTTACACATGCACCCACCTAAAATACACGAACACATAAACCTTTAAATTTCGTAAATGCTATGATTTATGAATCTCCCAAGATTAATGTACCCCCAAGATATTTCAATAGGTCCAGACTTCCGATTAAATTGATACTGAATGCATTGACTCCCAAGAATGAGTTAACTCGTCATAGACAGTGTTTATCATGGTGCCGACTACAAGTTATCTCGTGCTTGGCATTTTCTGATACATTTTCATCTGCAGGTGCCAACAACACATTTACATGCAGTGATATTCTTCAATGTGAAAACAATGTTAAGACTTCTGTTGAAGCTATAAGTCAAGTCATAATTTTCTTTTTATTGCCAGCCTGAGTTGGCTATTAAGGCTGACGTTTGAAGTTGGATTCCGTAATTGAGCTCTGGTGGGCATTGTATTAAAAATTGACTGAAATTAGATAAAAATCTAACTTCTAAATAAATTAGTTAAAAATCTAATTTATACCGTTTAGATGCTTATTGTAAAATGTTTTGCTTCGATAATGTAAATTTCGGTTCAAAATAAAATTGTTTTCTTGTCTACTAAAACAGGACAAAGTAATATCTTTTTTACAAAACACCTTATATGGTGTGTGGCACTTTGACATGGTGCAATGGTTAGCAAACTTTCCTCAAATTATGACTGAATTGTGAGTTTCTTCCTAACTGGGTCTGACATACTTCCGACTTTGTGCCAAATGTAAGCTATGCTTTCTAAATCGCTGGGCACTTTGACGTGATGTAATGGTTAGCAAGCTTGTCTCACTAGATCAATTATGAATAGTATGTTCAATCCTCACTATGTGCTCCTTACTTTCAACCTTGTGCCACATCTAAGCTAAGTAAATCATATATATATATATATATATATATATATATATATATATATATATATATATATATATATAATCTAGTGTGATCAACAATTTGAACATGACCAGTATGCTCGAACACTCGGTCAAGATGACTTTTGATTTTGTGATATTACAGCCATTAACAGCTTCTGTCGACTCAATTTCACTCATTGTTTTTAGTCAACCCATGTATGATTTTCAAGTACTATTCAAGTGTGTGACAATCTGTAATCACTTCGGGCTAACAACAGACACACAGTGTATTTATCAACTGATCAAAAATTTGTTCTAAATTTTTCAGTTGCTTGTAAATTCTAAGTCGTACAATGGAACTAACATTTCTTCTTTTATGTATCATATCCATTCAAGATGTGATCGATCATAGCTCTCCACAACTTCTTGTCCTTCATAGCTCTAGACAATATTTGTCTCATTATTACATTTCCCAATTCCGAGCTGTTTCTCTCTATCCCTCTTGTTTTCAATGTCTTGTGAGTGTCAGATTTTCCAAGACCTCTTTCCTCATTATATTGGGCCAGAAATTTCAATTGTCTCTTTCTGATCCTTGAAGTAAGATACAATGGGTCACAAGGCTCTGTGTGTACATGCACGTTCACACACAATTTGTGCACGTGCAAACATGTACTTACATTGAATTTTTAATACTATTCTATCTATCTATCTTTTTATCTCAGTCTGTTTATTATCCATCTATCTATTGCAAGTTGCAAATCAATTTTCTGCCTGAAAAATCAGGAATCATAAACCTTCGTTAAAAATTGTCAGGTTTGGAGCTACAATCAGTCTAAGAAATTAATGAAAAAACATCAAAGAAGGAAACACACACAAGTTTTTTGACATGTGGGAAAAAGAAATAAAATAAATAAAATAATAATAATAAAAAAGATAAAGAAATACATTTTCCAATGGCGCTAGCAATAAAAGAACCAGAAATTTTATTACCCCGCTTGGCTTTGTCAAACGCCGTTGAAGTCTTTAAAAAGACAAATATTTTCCTTCCTTTCTCTCTTTTACACCCTCTTACTCTCAAGATGTAGCACGACATGGAAAAAAGACAGCCTACTGGAGTAGGTCTCATTTCCCTAGCTCACTGACAATTGAACTCTCTTTTCCCTTTCCAATGCATAGCGTTCGCATGTGTTTTCCAAAACCTCCACCTGTGAAGTAAATCAACCTTTTCTTTGGTCGTTCCAACTCTGCACAAGGCTGACTTGAGCTGAACCATTAAGACATTGCTTATACTTACTTACTCTGAACCAAAAAGAGGACAGACATACCCAATTGGCATTGAGACCTTTGTTTCACTACAGTTTATACATGATAAAAGAGAATAAACAGTCCTTAGTGGAAACCCAAGTTTTTCTATGCTTCTTTAATTGTTTACATATGAACAGCCATATACCTAAAATAGATGCCAATATGCAACATTTTAAATCCCATAGACCCCCCCCCCCGTTATCATCCTTCAAGAGATAATTAGGGAAGAAATATTAATACTTAATTTGATTTTGATGTATAAAAGTGAGTTCAATCCCTGGGCTGGGTAGTGTGTACTTGTACTCAGTGGAAACAGGGCGAGCAATAACTGAGCAGAACTAAAAATAAGAACTAGATGAGGTATCCCTAGTAATTTTGAGTTCAATCCCTGGGCTGGGCAGTGTATACTTGTACTCAGTGGAAACAGGGCAAGCAATAAATGTTTATTAAAAGATATTGTTTGTGGCACAAGGCCAAAGGGAGAGAGGTTAAACAGCTGGTCATCATTAATTACCTTATCCTAGCTAAAAATGATTTTGTAAACGTAACTTGGATGTGGCACAAGGCCAATAGCATGGAGTACCCAGTGGAGATTGAACTCACTACTCAGTTGTAATTGATCTAGTGAGACGAGCTTGTTAACCATTACAACATATTGAGGCATTCAAACAATTTACTAAACATACCTTTGTTGAGGCACATGGCTGCAAGTATGGAACACCCTGTGAGGATCAAACTCACTACTCAGTCGGAATTGACCTAGTGAGACAATATTGCTAAACATTACACCATGTTAAAGTGCCCTATGGACGAGCAATAACTGGGCAGTACTAAAATTAAGAACCAGACAAGATATCCCTAGAGTTAGGCAGTGGAATGAGAACAGTCTACCCCCATAGATTAAATATATGGTTTAGTTCTGAATTCCCTGTATGTTACCTGGATCAAAATACACCTGATATAGGCCAGGTGTAAATTAAGTTGTGCCATTTTTAACTTCAGTGGGCATACCAGATATTTCGAAAATATCTCATTAGGCATATTGATCTGAACAAGATAAACATTGTGAAGTTTAGAGGAAATTAAAATCCGCATGTCATCCTTACTTCTGTTACCAGAAACAGACATTACATTAGACTACCACAGAACCAATCAGAATCGCATGCAGAAGCATATTAAAAAGTAGCATTAACCCCTTTCTTCCTCTTTTTTTTCGCTTACCAGACATTGGTCACAAGGCTCCACCTCTTTTTCATCAGTTTGTTCCTGTAGAATAATGTAATATTAACATCTCTCAAAATGCAGCCTTCACAACCTATTCCAGTGTCCTGAAAATTCATTCATTTTCTACAGTTTATCAGCCCTTTGCAGGTTAACTAAAGCCAGAAAATATTTTTAGATTATAAGAATTTTTTTTGTAGATAATGCTTTTAGTAATATAAGTCTTACTAACCCATAGTTTAGGGGAGAATAGGTGGACTCATACCTTTCCTAATAGTATTTGAGCATAAGTGATTAACAATTCCGAGCCATTATTCATTACACCATCTGCATATACAAGTTTACAACAGTTGGTATTCCCAAGCAGTCACCCATCTCAGTACTGACCATGCTCAACATTGCTTAACTTTGATGATCCTATGGGAATCAGTGTTTCAATGTGATGTGGCCATAAGCCTTGTCCTGAAAAAAGAAACCTACAATTGTACATTTCAGGTACGCACATTTTATAGACCAGCTCTACTTGTAGATTACTTTGTTTATGATAAATTATTTTCTATGTATGTCACACTAAATGGTTCGGTCTTATTTACTGGTTGTATCTAGTCTTGCCTAATTTGCTTTTCTTTCTCTCTCTCTCTTTAAATATGCTTTTTATGGCTATTAGGACTAATGAGAGCAGCAGACATTAACATCACTTATTACTTTCAGGCAGTATGACCAGGTGTCTTTGTATAAATGTAGTTCAGGGAGTTACCTTTCTATGACACCATGACTGGTGCCTAACGTTGACTGGTGATCTACTTTTTAATTCTAAAGAAAGAAAAATACTTTGTGTGTTAAAACAATGTGATACCATGAATTATCTGGTTTGTGTCACTAATGGAGTATAGTGCAAGAGGTGAAATTGTAAGCTTGGGTGGGATTGATTGTTAGGTACAGTCTTCAGTCTGTTTAACTTGAGTGTTTTTTTTTTTCATTTGATAAAGGGACTGTTTATGGAAATGAGTGACATAAAGCAAATCTTTACAGGTCAGATTTGTTTTGATCAGGGTTATAACACACTTTCGGATACGAGTGACAACGACACCTGTGATAATCACATCGAATGAGGGTGAGATTCCGGAACATAGAAAATGTTCCCCTGAAGGTGGATATGAGCAATGCAAGGCCACAATTTTGATTAACCTGCCAATGAGAGAAGGGCTGGGATAGAGTTTCTCATCTCCCCCTCTGATACTTATGACACAGGGCCATTATTTTGATTAGACCACCAATCATATTGGGTTCTTGGGGGAGGGCTTTCCTTCCACACTTCAAGACCGTTGATCAAGCATTATTATTGGCAGACCAATCCCCAATTCAGATTTGCACCCCCATAAAAACTGTTGCTGAAAGAGCAGAAGTAAGATAGAACTGCTCCCACTGCTAGTAGACCAACACACTCCCTGCTGGATGACTGTGGTGCTTCAGTCAGCTAAAGTCCTGTTTTCTGTATTGCTTTTTGAATTCCCTCAATCAACTGCCTTTATTTAAATAGTTGAACAACTCTGAGCTGTTTTGCCATAACTGCAACTGCCAATCAACCTCTTAACCCCACAGCTTAAGAATTCCTTATATGTGGAAACTTCTTCAAATCATTTTTGTTTATATATTCATGATATTAATCATAGTACCATAAATAGAAGTTGTTATTTTTACACTTGTTAATGAGTGTTGTTGAAGTTAATTAAGTTTACTGGTGATTTTCGTCTTTCACACGCATAGCCAGGACAGAGAGGAGTCAAGCCTGATCTTCGACAGTTATTCGCCAATATTCCTGTGGATACTGAAACACAATGTGTGGATTGGGGTACAGTTGGCTCGCTGGCAAATGAACGCAGACCAAAGTAAGAATGGCGTTCAGCAAAGCACACAGCAACAGAGCCAGATTTCAAAACCTTAACAAAGAAAGGAATAATTCCTGAAACAACGTTTTTTCCAATTTGACAATTTGATTCTTCAGAGCTTTATTCATAGATTTCATCATAGCTTTGCTTGCTTCCTGTCTTTGAAGATCTTGGCTCATTTTGTGTGATTTCATAACTAAATCATCTAACTTTGTAGGTATTAAATCTGGTGAGTATAGAAGATGTGGAAACATACTATGGATTATATTTTTTCTTAGATTTGTTTCACAATGTGTGCAGGATCCGAAATATTATTTATAGCTTTGCTACGGAGGCAAGCTCATCTCATAGACAATCCTGTAATAAGTGTGATTCCTAAAGAATATCTCACGATTAGTATTCATAAATATTTGGGTGTTCTGATGTGTAGTGGTTAACAAGCTAGTTTTGTTATGACCATGATGAGTGATGCGGCCTTGTGCAAGAATAACTCATGCTTAACAAATATCTATACTGAACATTAGAATAAATCTATTTAAAAAGAAAATATATTAGATTTGTTGCCAGAAATATTGAAAAAGAAGAAATTAATTCAAATACTAAGTCTGGATTAGCTTCATTGAAACAATCTTCATTTGTCGCACTTGTAAAAAGGTTATAGCTGGTTTGCTTTTCACAATTTCAGAACAAAGGGTAAATCTTGTGGGCCTTGGGACTGAGGATGATGCTAAGGCTTTTTCTCATGTCTGTATAAATTGGAGACTAGCATTCACATTTTGAATTAGCTGATAGTTTCATATATCCAGACTGTAGAAATTATGATTGATAACATTATTGCAATTTGGAAGACAGTGAACAGAGGAAGTGCTTACAAAAAATACTTTTTTTACCCACTGATAAAATTCCTTTCAGATATCAATTTTCCTTGGAAATTCGAGGCGTCATATTTTTGATGCACCTGCATATTTTTATTATATGTGGGGTGCTGAAAAGTTATTTTTGTAAGGCGACTTGACTTTGGTTTGGTTTGGTTTGGTTTACAGCATATCAACCTAAATGGGTTATTTAATGCCAACAAAATTTTTATTGCTGATATTATTTTGTTTTGTCAAAAATATATTTTTGGTAGTATTTTTCCTTCAAAAATGTATTGTTAGTAATATTTATGTTTTTAAAAACATTGTTGCTAATTTTTTTTTCCAAAATGTACTACTAGTAATATTTATGTTTTTAAAAACATTGTTGCTAATTTTTTTTTCCAAAATGTACTACTAGTAATATTTATGTTTTTAAAAACATTGTTGCTAATTTTTTTTTTCCAAAATGTACTACTAGTAATATTTATGTTTTTAAAAACATTTTTGCTAATTTTTTTCTCCAAAATGTACTACTAGTAATATTTATGTTTTTAAAAACATTTTTGCTAATTTTTTTTTTCCAAAATGTACTACTAGTAATATTTATGTTTTTAAAAACATTGTTGCTAATTTTTTTTTTCCAAAATGTACTACTAGTAATATTTATGTTTTTAAAAACATTGTTGCTAATTTTTTTTTCCAAAATGTACTACTAGTAATATTTATGTTTTTAAAAACATTTTTGCTAATTTTTTTTTTCCAAAATGTACTACTAGTAATATTTATGTTTTTAAAAACATTGTTGCTAATTTTTTTTTCAAAAATGTATTACTAGTAATATTTATGTTTTTAAAAACATTGTTGCTAATTTTTTTTTTTTCCAAAATGTACTACTCGTAATATTTATTTTTTAAAAACATTGTTGGTAATATTTTTTTTCAAAAATGTATTACTGGTAATAATTTTTTTTCTTCAAAAATTTATTGCTGGTAATAATTTTTACAAAGTATTTCTGGTATTAAAACACATTTTTACACTTTCATAGTGTTTTTACCCCAGTTTGTGGGTTAACTATTAACATAGCTGGGACCCCTAACAGGTGCTTCCACCCCGGGTCAAGGTGGACCTGGGAACACCAGTAATTAAAAGGTGGCTCCATGCTCCTCAAAACCTCCTGATCAGAGGGCTTGCTGCTGGACGTAGTTTATCATCTTACCTAGGATGCGGATGTAGTTTATCGTCATACCCAGGACAGCATGTGGAGACAACAAAGGAATTTCAACCAAAAACAAACAAAAAAAAACTAATGTTTGGTCGTGATCAAATTTTGGAAATTGATCAAGAAATTGACAGCATCACAGAATACCAAATCCAAATTATAAATTTTCATTCTACAAACCATTTTGGTGACATATTTTTTTCTTTTACACTTGTAATTTTTCTACAGAAGGATGCTGAGAATACCATGGACTAAACATGTGAACAACAAAGTTTTAGAGAAAATGGAAAAAAAAGGCCAATTATACTTCACATCAGAAAGAGAAATTTCAAGGCTACATAATGAGGAAAGATGGCTTGAAAAATTTGACACTCACAAGACATATTGAAGGCAAGATAGACCGAGGAAAGCAGCACATAACCTAGCTTGTGTAAATGGTTGGCAGAACAGGGTTTAGGAGAGATAACAAAAAGACAAAATTTACTAAGAGCTACAAAGGACAGGAAATTGTAGAGAACCATGATCGCCAACCTAGTAAAACAAGAATTCATTAATTTGCTTTTTACAAGATGAAATAAAATAGTAATAAAAATATGAGACCACATATAAATAAGACTCAATTTATTTATCTAAATTTATATGCAACTTATTTTATTGCTATATATTAAATAAATAAATATATTAATTATTTTTTGATTATTTTTATTTTTTTAGCCAAAAGCTAAGCTTCTAATGTTTTTTTCCTAGCCTAACACAGTATATTGTATAACGTTTTCAGCTCTATATCTTATAACCTTTTTCGGCTCTAATACCTCTTACATAGGCGGGCTATTTTTGAAAGAAACAATTTTAATGTGGGCCTACTGACACAAGTAAAAAGAACTCAAAGAAACATATCACATATACTGGCTTTTGAATCTAATACAAAATTTCGTGCATAAATTAATTACTCCAGTCTTTGTTCAGACAATTAAAATTCTCTTTAATTACTGATGTAGTAACCACAACTTATCAGTGGATTCATTCTACTGCCTTCTACAGGTGTATAATCTATAAGAAAAGAGAGAAACCTTATTCTTTATAAGCAAATCGACTGACTAAAACATGGTAATATCATTAGCGACACAAAGGTGTTCAAATGTCTCAGAAAAAGAACTTGGAATGTTAATGGCTCTTATCGACAGTTACAGACAACACAGTAATTGCTATAAAGCATGCTACAAAGTCATGTAATTAAGAATAATAATTGTGCTAGTCATGATTTTAACAAGTGTCTTTTTAATATGATAGCTTAACTTTCAAGTATAGGATTTTTCTTATCATTGATATGAGAGATCGCTTTAACATCTTACCTCTTGACTGGTTATGTGGGAGAGATAAGTAACTGTTAAAATTAAGGGGATGTAACTCATGTCCGACAATATATTCCAACCCATCATTCTTTCTCTGCTTGTAAAAGACATGTTGCTAGCAATTCACTTGATATGTGATATGTTCTCTCAGAAAAGATTTTTTTCAATGCATTTCTATAGTAAAAGCATTAGTAATGACTTTATACATATAATAGGCCCATTCTGCAGTAATGCTTGCCTTAAATCCTCATCATTGACGATCTTTTTCTTCCAGATTTTCAATGCATTTCTATACTAAAAGCATTAGTAATGACTTTACATCATACATAAATTAGGTCTATTCTACCAGTAATACTTGCATTCATTCCGAACCACTGATAACCCCCTTCTTCCTTTTGATGTATTTCTGTATTATGTCATTAGCAATACATTTACAACATACATGTATTGGCTTTAGTCTATCAGTAATGCTTGCTATAATTACTCATCTATAACACTCTTTCTTCTTGACTCTCAATGCATTTCTGTAATAAAACATTAGCATTGCATTTACATTTCAAACATCTATCAATAACATTTATCTTATATTCCGGATTATTAACAGTTCCATACCTCTTGATTGCAATGCATTTTTTTTTTTACTAAAATAAGCGCAAAGTGTTTCTATATTATAGTTAGATGCATTTGTATTCTATAATACAACCAATAACAATGTACTTATATAAATAAAAGCACTGGTTTGTCTATATTTCTGTGATGATATATTATGTACATTATTCGGCCTATTGTCCTCATCTTTGTCACCATATTTATTACAAGGTTTCGGCCGTTGTACGCTCCGGCCTTTTTCAGGTGGTCGGAATGTCGAACTGAACCCTTTATTTCGCTCACTGGGGTAGACTGTTCTAGTTCCACATGCCATGTTTAATGGATATCAGTTATCAGTTATAAAGGTGTTAGTTAGATCCAGTGACAGGATCCAAAGAGTATGAGTTCAATACCCGGTTAAGGCAGTGGAGAACTTTCAGAGGGAAATTAACAGGAGATATACTTGACTATAGCTACCCCCCCCCCAAAAAAAAAACTATCAAAAAACACTGGTTTCATTTTATGAAGCTACAGAATTAGCAATTCACATCTCTGCTAGAAGATCTTAATTTCCATGATTTTAATGTGAATGTACAACACAAAGAACTATTTGAACTGCTAGGTAAGCTTGATTTATTTGGGAAAGATAATCCAGAACTTATACTGGCAACAAACACCGTCAGTCGTCATTAGTTCTAGTTCCACATGCCATGTCTAATGGAAGTCAGTTATCAGTTATCTCCTGTTAATTCCCCTCTCCAAGTTCTCCACCACCTTAACCAGGTATTGAACTCACATTTTTGGGTCCTGTCACTGGATCTAACGTTAGTTAGATCCAGTGACAGGACGTTAACTAACAAAATAAAGGGTTCAGTTCGACATTCCAACCAACTGAAGAAAGCCGGAGTGTACAACGGCTGAAACACTGTGATAAATATGGCAACAAAGATGAGGACAATAGTCCGAATAATGTAAATAGTGTACATAACACCTCATCTCAGAAATATAGTCATCGTCATCTTTCTTCTTGGATCCCATTCAGCTTTTATCCTTTCTGCAATCCACCCTATACCCAATGTTCTCTCTTACCCCCTGTAACCCCCTGCATACTAGTGACACTACCATCTTGCTTAGGGTGAAATGATTAAAAAAATAAAATAAATAAATAAATAAATAAATAAAATATGCAGATGACACAGTGTCGATAGCAGACACAGAAAAAATTACAGAAATCCTTAGAAAAGGTTGTAAAGAATAGTGAGAAGAAAGGACTAAACATCAAACAAGCACAACAATTTGAATATCTAGAAAGTGTTTAACAAAATCCAAAGGTGCATTGGGATAGCAAAAAATGCCTTTCAAAAGTTGAGCAAAGTATTAAGAAACAGGAAAATTTTGTTAGAAACAAAGCAAAGAGTGCTGAACTGTTATGTAATATCATTCCTTCTATCCTTCTATATGACAGTGAATGTTGGGAAATCTCCTCACAAAGGAAGAAGCAACTTGTATTAACAGAAATGTCCAGAAGGACACTGAGAATTGCATGAACAGAACATGTGAGTAATGAGGAAGTTTTAGAGAAATTGGAAACAAAAAGAAAAATTATACAAAGAATCAGAAGGTGATGACTGAAATTTCTAGGGAACATAATGGGGAAAGAGGGCTTGGAGAATCTGGCACCCACATATTGCAAGTAAGAGGGGCAGAGAAAAGTAGTGCATAACCTACCTAATGTGCTTGTATAATTGGCAAGTAGAAGAGGGATTAGGAGAGATAGCAAAAAAGAAAAAACTTTACTAAGAGCCACAAACAGGAAGTTGTGGAGGGCAATGATCGTCAATGTTCTGAAGGGACACAAAGAAAAAGAAGCTCAAAACAAATACAGACATAAATATATTTAGATTATGACTAATAGTTCCTACGACATCATCTACGAGTAACGTTTTGTTTTATTTTGTTTCCTGAAATTTAGTCTCTTATAATAGTTATCTTGTTTTTTGTTTTGTTTTGTTTAGCATTGACTTTTCATAAAACAGCTTTCTTGTTTGGCATCATGTGAAGTTCATTAGTTCTCATGATAAAACTCTGTATCTTTGTGAATATTAACAGATGTCACCCTCAGATGCTGGACTGCTTTCTTCAAAATACCAGTAACCAAGAATTTTTAAGCTTTTACAGGCTGATTTAGCATCTGCCATCAAAGAATTTTTTTTTTCTTCTTCCAGAATTGCTGTTGTCTTGGATTACAACAGAGATTTCTCTATTGTGGAGATAACAAAATATCTTCTCAAATTTGCTATCAACTCTTTAGAATATAAAGTAACAAGTTGGATAATGAGTTATTTTTTACCATATTGGCTTACAAGACCTATCATGCCTCCTGGGTTTTATAAATACCAAAACAGGCAACATTAGAAGTAGAAAAGTTACTTTGACCAATACCAAACCTGTTTTTTGTATACATATAACAGATTTCATTTGCTGAAACAGTGTATGTCATTTAGGTTTTCTTTAAAAAAACAAAAACATTCCAATATTTAAAGGAAAGAATATATAAACAGAAAAAAAGATTTTAGATTAAACAGTATATTCAATGCACTAGTATTCCATCAAAACCTACAGGATAATAATTCTGATCAGGAAAATATTGTTTTACTATAAACCAAATAAAAATTCACTCAAAGAATAAATTAAAATGCAATTATCTATGAATTCTTTGTGATTAATATGCAAACATGATTTTTCAGTTTATCACACATTCTTACTAAGATGATAGCAAAACAACGGGAGATAGGAAAAGTCTTAATGTATCAAGAATAACAGAGATAAAATTCATAAAATATCATTTTAAAAAAATGATAGAGTTTAAAGTAAAAAAAATAGAAATATCCAGCATTTGTATAATTAATGGGGGCCATGTTCTGTCTCTACTAATGGAGATTTGGTTGAAACAAAATCTATGTTTTGATAACAGTTTCATCAGCAAAATCTGTCAGAGATAGATAAATATGAATGAGATATGAACATAAATAGATAGGGAGACGGATGCGGACGTAAAAAACAGACAGGGAGATGGATGCGGACGATAAAACAGACAGGGAGACCGAGGCAGACGTAAAAAAACAGACAGGGAGACCGAGGCGGACGTAAAAAACAGACAGGGAGACCGAGGCGGACGTAAACAGACAGGGAGACGGACGTAAACAGACAGGGAGACGGACGTAAACAGACAGGGAGACGGACGTAAACAGACAGGGAGACGGACGTAAACAGACAGGGAGACGGATGCGAACATTAATAGATAGAGAGACGGATATGAACATAAATAGATAGGTATGAACCCTTTGGCCTTGTATTGGATGAGTCAAACTGTTAAAAAATATAATTTCCTAGATGTTTCACCTATGTATTTCTTGTAACATTTATGATTGTCTATTCTGTAAATAGGCTTACGGTTGTCATTCATTTACCACCAATCATCTGCTGTAAAGAGAATATATTACCAATGGTGGATGTGCAAATATGGGGCCATGCCCCTTGGTTAGTTGATCTTAAAAATTGACTGACTGGTCAGCTCTTTTACCAAGAAAGTATCTATTTTCATTTCATTTCTTTAATAAGTACTCAACTATAAAAAGGACCAGTGCCAAGTCTTTTGTGAGCCCCTACTCAATCTATAATAGATACAGTACCCATCGCATTACTACCTCTCAATTTTCATAAGGTAGTATTCATATAAAATACAAATTTTATTGTAACCTAATTATGTACAATAATGGATCATGTGCAATATAGGTGAACAATTCAACTAGAAAAATTGAGAATAATTACAATGTATTTAAGCACAAATTTAAGACATGTCATAATAAATCATTCCATCTTAAATAAATCAACAATATTTTGTGGCAATTTTTAAGATCAACTTGAGATTTTTTTTTTGTTAAAAATTTGAATAATTTTAATACATTCAATATTATGGATAAAAAATAGTGAACTTTTATAGAGTGTTTTGTTGAGACTTAGCAAGAGCAAAACAAATTCACGGATTTGGATGAAAAAAGAGACCCCAGAATGACGTCAAAATCTGTGAAAATCTTTCATCCTTTTATAGTCAGTTGTGCTTAGTTTAATTTGTAGCAAATATAAATGTAGGTAGAAAAACAATCAAATGTTTATGAAATAGCGTAATCAGGTTGCACCCCATTTTCAGGGTAGTACACACCGGCCTTGAATGCAAATTTTTTGCTTGGAATGCCGCAGTCATTCTAAATTTAAGTACTACTTTAATTAGTTGCTGAAAAAGTGTGTAGGGGGGGAGACAAGTTTTCTGAAATTAGTTCACAAGGAGATTGCTGGACAGTTGAAAGTGAATAAATTTTATCCTCAAATGTAAAAAGCATCTTAATGATCATCTAATTAGAGAATCTTTTACTTACTAAAAACAGTCATTTCCTGAATATAAATACAGGGTGCGATGGATAAATTGTTGTCTAAATTATGCAAAAATGAAAATAGCAACAAAATCTCATTTTAAAAGGTACATTTATCAAAATTACACAAAAATATCTTGAAATAGTAAAGAGTAAATTTATTCAATAAAATCACCACTGGCTTCAGCCACCAAATGAGTTTGGAAACTCCTGTAACTATTTTGGACGGCCTCCTTGTTTAAGTTGGTGAATGCTGCCATAATCTTTGCCTTCGGTTCATCTTTGGTATTATAAAGAGTTTAGTTGGTCGCTCACTCAACGGCACTCCAAACATAATAATCAAGGGAGTTGCAGTCTGGGGAGTTAGGTGGCCAGATATAAGGGGTGATGTGGTCACAGAAATTTTCTGACAGCCATGACTGGCACTTCCAGATTGTGTAGCATGTCTGTTGCCAGACATTGGTTGGTTGGTTGTTTGTTTGGGGTTTTATGGCATATCAACCACTATGGGTTATTTAATGCCAGATCCAGTATTTACTAAATATATCAAAAACGTATAGCTAGCAACATCATTGTTTCAAAAACGTATAGCTAGCAACATCATTGTTTCAAAAACATATCGCTAGCAACATCATTGTTTCAAAAACGTATCGCTAGCAACATCATTGTTTCAAAAACTGGCAACATCATTGTTTCAAAAACGTATCGCTAGCAACATCATTGTTTCAAAAACTGGCAACATCATTGTTTCAAAAACGTATAGCTGGCATCATCATTGTTTCAAAAAAGTATAGTTGGCAACATCATTGTTTCAAAAAAGTGTAGTTGAGAGTAACATCATTGTTTCAATGTGCTGGAAAAGACCTGGAAGTTCCCTATTTTCCCATAGCTGGGACCCCAACAGGTGCTACCACCCCGGATCAGGATGGACCTGGGAACACCAGCAATTAAGAGGTGGTTCCACGCTTCCTCAAAACCTCCTGATCAGAGGCCTGCTAGACATAGGATCTTCCAGTAGCCACCCTCTTCACCCAAGGCAGCACTATCTCCTCAAAGCACTTGTAGGCCTCTGTGTTGATTCTGAGGCTCTGTGGGAAGATGAATGGAGGAATAACATTGCCATCACTAGGGATCACTCCAAACACCTTCGTAATCACTATTAGATTCATCAACTCTTTCCGAATCCTCTGAACTGTCCTCAGATTGACACCCAAACCCTCTGAAATATTCGCATTGGAGATCCTGGCACAAATTGTGTCATGGTGCTCTTTTTTTCACAAACGGTACCCAAGTGACCCTACTATACTGTATTGCTGACAAAATCAAAAACAAACAATGCTCACGTGTGAAATTAAAAATATAAAATGGTGACAATTTACCCATCGCACCCTGTAAATTATTGTTGTTGTTGTTGTCATTATTATCTTCACCATCATCATCATCAACCAACAATTATACTTCTTTTATGTGCTGTGTCTCTTCCAGAGTTTGGCAAGCCACAGTTTCCTGACCTTTGTTGGTTGGTTGTTTGTGTTTAGCTGCATATCAACACCTCTATGGGTTATTTAATGCCAAAATCTAAATATTTTGTACACAAGTTTGTTTTTTTTTGTTTTTTTTTTCCAGATAATAATGGTTTTTAGTAATACAAGTCTTACTAAACCCATAGATGGGGGGGAAGAAGTGGATTCATACACGTTCCAAAAGCATTTGTGCTTAAGTGAATATAATGAACCCAGCAGGAATTGTTAGATGCAGCCTTAAATTCCATGCTAACAGTTTATTCTCCTGCACTTCTCGCTTGTGGATCACTTTTCTGGCTTCTTGCTTCGCAGTTAACTTTGATCTTCAAAAATTTCAATGCAATGTCAATCGTTATCTACAGTCTTCTAAATTCGTGTTCTTTTATTTGTCTCTTTCCTTAAAAGTGTTTTTTTTCTTATATTCTCTAACACTCAGTAACGCTTTGCATCCCAGAAGAATCTGCAATGTTATTGATCCTGACCTGGCATCTCAGCTTCAGTTACTTTCCCACCACTGTAATATAGCTTGTCTCTACCTTTTCTATAAATATTTCCATGCTAATTGTTCTTATAAACTTTTCACTATCTTATGGATTTAAGTGCAGTACTAGATTGGCAGCTAGGTCTCATCATTTTACAGTTTAAAATGGCTAGATGTAAGCCTAAGTTCTATGATAACAGTTTCTTCTATCACACTTTTCACTTGTGGAACTCACTTCATCTCCTTGTTTTTCAGTCAAGTTTGATCTTCAAAAATTTAAATGCAATGTCAGTCATTATCTTTTGTCTTCTTAATTCCTGTTTTACATTACTATCTTATAGTAGCATTATTGCCTTTCTTGGGGAAGTAAAGATTAAAAAAAAAAAAATTCTTGCATAATATCTATGGCATTCTCAACATTTGTTGCTTCAAGTCTTTTTCACATGCTCGGCATTTACTACGATATCAGAGACTTGACTTTATATTAGTCAGGCATGCTGTTAGTCTAGTTTTTCTTTAATAGGCAGTGAAAAATTGAGAAAGACTTTATAAATTTCAACTGAAGCTAGCACTGGCTGCTTAGTCATTGATTGCCAAATGTTTCTTTATAAGGAAATATCTAACATTAGAATTTCATTTAGTATTTTTTGCATATGTCTTCTAAACGAAGCTTAGTGATTGGTCTGACATGTTTTGCAACTAGATTTAGGACCAAACAGATTGTGCTTCTTGACACTTCCTTCCTGCCCTAATTTGATAGCTCGACAAAGAGGAAGATTTCATAAATGCACTCTTGACATGGGTCACAGATCAGCAAGATAAAGCCCTCAACATTTTTTTTTTTTTTTTAAATCATTTCACTACAGGAATGCCACTGGTGCACAGAGGGTTACAAGGAGTGAAAGAGTGAGAATAGGGAGGACTGAGGAAAGGACTAAAGATGAACAGGGGTTCAAGATGACAGAAGATGGTGATTGATGTTGCATTTAAATTTTTAAAGATTGTAGGTGTCAGGGATATATATATATATATATATGTGTGTGTGTGTGTGTATGTATATCTATATGTGTGTGTATATATATATATATATATATATATACATATATGAATATGTGTGTGTGTATATGTATATCTATATGTGTGTGTGTGTATATATACACACATATATGAATGTGTGTGTGTGTGTGTGTATATATATATATATATATACACATGTATATACATATATGAATATATGTGTGTGTTTATATATATACACATATGAATATAGGTGTGTGTTTGTGTATATGTATATCTATGTGTGTGTGTATATATATATATATATATATACACATATGAATATACGTGTGTTTTTGTGTATATGTATATCTATATGTGTGTGAGAATATATATATATATATATACACACATATATGAATATACATGTGTGTTTTTGTGTATATGTATATCTATGTGTGTGAGTATATATATATATACACATGAATATACGTGTGTGTTTTGGTGTATATGTATATCTATATGTGTGTGAGTATATATATATACACATATGAATATATATATGTATGTATGTGTGTGTATATATATATATGTGTGTGTATATATGTGTGTGTGTGTGTATATATATATATGTGTGTGTGTGTGTGTATATATATATATATACATACACGCACAAAGAGAACTGTGTCAGAAAGCAGAAAACCCATTTTCTTTAATCATTTCACTACAAGCAAGGCGTGAATGTCTCTAGTGCGCATGGGTTACAAGCAGTGAAAATGAAAGAAGACTGAGAAGAAGGAGGATTGAGGAAAAGACAAAAGATGAATGAGGTTCAAGACGACAGAAGATGGCGATTGATGTTGCATTTAAATTTTTGAAGATTATAGATATCAAGGGAAGCAAATTGAGCATGACCACTGTAATAATGCTTAACCTTACTTACCCTAATTTTGGGACCAAGAAAAAGAAACTGGACATTCGATAATCATGTTTCAAACCTCCCATTGATAAAGTAAGTATAAACCTTCCTATGGTAGTTCCAAGTCAGCTTTTAAATGCTGAGTTATTGAACTATGCTCAGCCAAATGAAATGTAAGTGTTTTTGTTAGCATATATGTCAACATCTATGCAGTTGGGAAGAAAGCTTCACTGTAATTGAACAAACATAAACAAACAAACCTTTGTATGAACTATCCTGATTTTCAAAACTTCAAATTCACTGCATCATTAATATTGCTTCCCTGTCCACTGCATTCTTTTTCAAGTCTTCTCAATTGCAGTAACCTTATTGTTAATTTCACTCAAAATTGTTTTCCGTTGCCATAGAAGGATATGACAACACAACTATGAAATTGCAGTAACCTTATTGTTAATTTTACTCAAAGTTGTTTTCTGTTGCCATAGAAGGATATGACAAAACAACTATGAAATTCAAACAAAGTCAAATTCGAGGATCAGTCACCTTCAGTGGCAGAATAAACTCTTTGTACAGCAAATGAAGCTACATCATTGAGTTATGTGCCACGTGTGATACACACTTAGGCGATCATGTATCTTTTGACATGACTGACAAGGCAGATTTTTTTTCCCACAGTAAGTTGCCCTTTCTTTCTGTGGTTGACCAGTTGCCATCCAAGGCTACAGAACTTGGTCTGTCCTGCTATTTACCCATAGCTTTAGAAGGAGAAGATTCATACCTTTCCCAAGGGTATTGGCATGTAAGTGGACGTAATGGATTCAACCGGTATTCGAACTCGGCTCTCCAAGCCCTCAATCTGAGCTACTATTCATTATTCCAGCATGCCTCCTCATGAAGTCACATACATAGTGGTTTAGGGTAAGAACCAAGTTGGAAGTCTGAAATTTTAAAACGAGACAGAAGATTGATTTGACTGATAATGAGAAATGCTGAATAATTTAAAGCTGCCAAAAGTAAAGCAATGTAGAAAATTTGTAAAATTGTTCAGCAGGTACTGCTATGGAATTTAAAAGGTTGTAGGCTTAGGGTTAGGTGGGTGAGTTTTCACTTGTTGCAAGTAAAGAAGTATTCAAACACTTTAGTTTTAATCATGGACTCTTTCTCTTTTTTATATATAAACTGTAGTGAAACAAACTTCTTAATATCCATTATCAGGATATCCGTTTTCCTTTTGGTATCTGTCTATATTTCTGAGATGAGGTATTATGTACACCATTTACATTATTCAGACTATTATCCTCATCTTTGTTGCCATATTTATCACAGTGTTTTGGCTGTTGTACACTCCAACCTTCTTCAGGTAGTTGGAATGTCGAACTGACCCCTTTATTTCACTTGCTGGGGTAGACTGTTCTAGTTCCATGTGCCATGTCTAAGGACACATGGCACAGTGGATAAAGGCGTTGGTTAGATTTAGTGACAGGACCCGGTTAAGGCAGTGGAGAATTTGGAGAGGGGAATTAACAGGAGATAACTGATAATTGACATCCATTAAACATGGTATGTGGAACTAGAACAGTCTATCTCAGTGAGCAAAATAAAGGGTTCAGTTCGACATTCCAACCACCTGAAGAAGGCAGGAGCGTACAACAGCCGAAACATTGTAATAAATATGGCGACAAAGACGAGGAGAAAATAGTCCAAATAATGTAAATAGTGTGTTCCTTTTGGTCTAGGAGTTAGGGTAAGTGTAGGCATCATTTTAATAGTTGAGTTCAAGTCAGCCTTGCACAGACTTTAAAAGGGACCGAAGACCCAATCCTTAGCAGGAAAGAAGGGACGAACTTCTAGTTCTGTTCAGAAGGCAAACCTGGGTTTCATTTCTGACTCCAAGACAGAATAAACACTTCTGCAGTAACCCTGAATCCACCATAAAAATTCAAGACGTGGAATTAGCAAATACTAAGGCCTTCAAATACCTCAGTGCATGGAACAGTTATAATAAATTTAGTAGAGGAGATAAGAAAATTAAACACAGAATAGGCTACACCAACACTGCAAACTGCAACGAAACCAAAGCATCAATTTGAAAACATGAGTCATGTCCTTAAATAGCCTCATCTGATCGAGACGTTCATATGGATGCCCTACATGGCTCTAAAGAACTTCAGAAATATCTAAACGGTTAGCTGTATACATCAGCTTTCTAAGGTCAATGAATATATACGAAATGACGTTTGAACATATTGTCAAAGATCATCTTTCTTTGGACATTGCGAACTGGGGCCACAGAATCACAAAGAACTAGGTGAAATAAGAGAAACCACATTATTTGAGGACTTCCAACAGCAGCAACAACTAAAATGGATATCACATCTAACTCGAAGAGAAAATAATGACATAATCAAGATGCTGATTTTCCACATCGTCATGGATTGTCACTGCAGATTCACAAATAAAAAATTGTTCACCAATGATGACAATTCCAGAACAACGTAACTATAAACAATTTTTTTTTCTATCCTCTGCCAGCCGCTATGATGGAGAAAGCACTACCTCGAACCATCGCCAGTGAGACACGCTGCAAGAGCCACTCCGTTTCGCGAGGCTCGTTCCTTAATCGAGACGCAATCGTGCCAATCCTCCGAAGGAACACCATCGAACGAGGGCCAATAACCCCTGAAGTCTCCACTACCACAGGAGTAAAAAAAAAAATCTATCAGCAAGAGAAGAATATTTAGCTATTTGTTTTATCTCTGCATCAGTTACTTTGTTCAATAAATACGTTTTTCATTAAAAAAAAAATTTATCGGATTTTAATTAAACTTACAGGAAAAATTGTTTCAGGTAACAGAAACAAAAAAAAAGAACAGAAAAATCCTCAACAAAGAACTTTTATTGGTCTTATTTATAATGTTTCCCTGCGGACTATTGATACTTTCATATGGATGTCATGCATGGTGCATGTTCAGAAATATCTAAATAGGCAGCTGTATATAACTGTTTTCTCAGATCAAAATGGCATTAAAACGAGTGAAGCCTGTGGAACTTGGTGAAAACCATCCTTCTTTGAATATTGTGAACTGTCGCTACAGAATAAGAAACGAAGGACTGTCCCAGATAACAGAAACCACATCACTTGAGGACTTCCAACAACAGCAACAACTAAAATGGATATCATATGGGACTCAAAGAGAAAATAATGACATAATCAAGATGTTGACATTCTCCACTGCTTCAAACAAAAGGTTAGAATGGAAACACTTGTCAATACTGGAAAGAACAATAACAGCCACTTGACTAAAAAAATTGTTCTAAGAACAAAATTTTATAAATTTCAAATGAAAGCAGTACTGGCTGCTCAGTCAATGAATGCCAAATGTTTCCTTGTAAGGAAACAGCTAACATTACCATTACCAAAAACGCACTTATGACCCTCAGTTTCAAACCCTATACACGGGAGCTTTGAACTGAACAATGTTATATGAAGCTATTTTCTAAATAACCTGGAGCTATGAAACAAACAGAATACCTAACAGTGATTATGAAAGGGTTGGGTTGGGTGATTTTATGACATATCAATCCCTCACTGGGTCATTCAATATCAAAATCAGTTTAAACATTTGCCTTGTGGATAGGTAATTATTGGGTATTTATATTTCAGTCTTTAGGTAAAAAAAAAATAAAATAAATGGTTACTTATATTTGAGTGCATAAGCATTTTCTTGATTGCTGGACACTTTTTGGTGGAGTCTTTAAAAAACATAAATCTTGCTTTATTTATGTAAGTATATCATAATTCTAGTTTGTGTAGATTTAGATCAATGATTCCTAACGTGGGGTGCATGCCTCATCGGTGTGGCATAGTAATATTTTGGTGGGGGGGCATGCGTAGGATGTGCACCCTTCGGCTTACTATATCAACAGAATAAGGGGGTAATTCAAGCATGAATTATTAACAGTGAATTGTTTTCTAGTGAGCTCAAATTCCATTTTGCTTTATTATTTCATGATTAAAATGATCAAAGTATATTACAGAATAAGCTTTCATTCAAATATTTTATATTTCTGACTTTCAGTTCTCTATTATATGTTATGAAACTATATATAGTTAACTGTCTTTTTGATTTTTTAATTTTTCTCTTTCATGGACACCAATCTCTTTCAAGTCTGGAGACCAAGCCTTTTAAGCTTCCTTCATGTGAATTGCAGTAAAATTTTGAATATGTAACAATTAAATATTACAGGAAGTGGGGCACCAGAATTTTAGAAATACCAAAGTGAAGCCTGGCCCAAAATCATTTGGGAACCACTGATTTAGATGATAATGTATATATTCATAAGTATTTCTATCTATAACACATTAATGATCACCAGAAAAATATGGGATGGTGGGCATTAACAAGCTAAGATATATTAAATAAATTAAAAATTACTCTATATACTCACATATCATGCTATTTTCGAAGACCTAATTTTGAAGCTAATTTTAGGGGGGTAGCATCATACATGAGATATACAATTAGCATATGTACTGCCTGACCTGGTTACACTGTTGACCAAACTATATATCCATTTACTGTAGCCAAATTAACTTAAGAAATGAAATCTTCAAAGGTTGCATGATACGCGAGTATATATGGTACTATGAAAAATATTACCTATTTAAATTGCTAATTATTTAACTTTTTTCAACAACAAGAGATTAGTGGGGAGGTGGTGGTACCAAAATCCAAGCTGTTATAAGTTTTAATACTGTGGTATTACAGGTTAAAAATTTTGAAATTTCAATGTAAACAATCAAATAAAAAAAAGCGAATTTTGTTTCCTTGTGGAAGCAAGTAGGCAAACCTGGTTGGAAGGAAAGGCGACACCCTAATAGGTACTATACTGAGGAAAGCACAATAATATATTTGTAGCATTTTCAAGAACTGTCCTGACCACTACAATATCTAGACCTGGATTTGCATTACTGAAAAACAGCCAAAAAGTAGTAACATTTTTACTCCCTATAATAGGGAATCAAAATGAGACCTAGTCTAGGATGCAATTTTCATTTTAAATTTCTATCAAGATCTGGTACCTCTGTTTTAGTACTCAGGTACTGACTGATGTTTCAGAACCAAACAGACAACACCCATGAGCCATAGGTTCAATACCTTACTTGGTATGCCCCACCACTTGAGTATAATCTTATTTGCTTAAAGGATTTTCTCAAGTGGCCCAGCTGTATGATTCATTCTTATAACATAGGCCGATTGGATGTGAAGATACAAAAAAAATTAAAAATACAGTTGGTGTTTCACTAAAATATCTCCCCAAATATTTTA
>OZ038476.1:124186248-124261248 GCA_964036315.1 Acanthosepion esculentum
ATTGCCAAGCAGAGTCGTAATGTGCAATTAAAAATTGCTGCTGACGGATGGCACACAAGTCGATACCCAATCAGTATTGGCTGTGTCACCATGGAGAAGGGGTATGATGTTGAAAGACCCGAAACCCCTAATGAACCTCAACTAAAAATATCAGTGATGATGTGTGCCAAAGCATCAAACAGATGTATTTTATGCATGCCAACCAAAATTTGATTCACCCTGAGGGTCTAAATGAGCCATGTTCGGAAGCTGTAGTCAAAATTCTTTTCCAACATTCTAAATGACTGCGACTTAATTTCAAGACTGAAGAATAGCTAAAAATGTTAATATAAAAAAGAATAAGGAGTGCCAGATAAAAATTGCAATATGAGCTCTGGTAAAAACATGTAATGATAACAGCAAAAAATTACAATATGAGCACTGGTAAAAAACGGTTGCTGAGACATTAGGTTTATAATACCCAGAAATTCATACACAGATGTCCTCAAGGACACATTGCACAGTGGCTATAGGCTTTGGTTAGATCCAGTACCCAAAGAGTGTGAGTTCAATACCTGGCTGGTGGTGAACTTGGAGAGGGGAATTAACAGGATAACTGATATCCATTAAACATGGCATGTGGAACTAGAATAGTATACCCTAAAGGGTTCAGTTCGACATTCAAACCACCTGAAGAAGGCTGGAGTGTACAACGGCCGAAGCGTTTTAATAAATATGGTGACAAAGATGAGGACAGTAGTCCGAATAATGTAAATAGTATACAGAATACCTCATCTCAGAAATATAGACAGATATGAAAAAGAATAAATACAGACCACATTGCAAAGTGTATATTGCCATAAATTAAGGATGTAATGCACAATCTCACGTATCGTGCAACCCCCAAATTTTCACCTATAAAAAATGATTTCATCATGATACATGAGAGATCCTTTTTGAGGATCTCTCATTACAATAGAGTAAACTCTATTCCTCTATCTCTTTATCCCATCTTCTAATTAAATAAGTTAAAAAAGTGAAAGAGAATGATAAAAGTATCATTAGTAACGCTATACTCATTGTGTAAATGCGTACAGCCATAAACAACTAAATAAGGAACATCTTGCTATGATCAGGTCCCGATCAGCTAAACAAATTTTCACCTATAAAAAATGATTTCATCATGATACATGAGAGATCCTTTTTGAGGATCTCTCATTACAATAGAGTAAACTCTATTCCTCTATCTCTTTATCCCATCTTCTAATTAAATAAGTTAAAAAAGTAAAAGAGAATGATAAAAGTATCATTAGTAACGCTATACTCATTGTGTAAATGCATACAGCCATAAACAACTAAATAAGGAACATCTTGCTATGATCAGGTCCCGATCAGCTAAACATCTTATAAACGTAAACAATGGAAAAGATGTATATTCGCTATGTTTGTATTTCACAATATGATACTAATATGTAAATATTACATGCATTATTATGGGATACAGTTAAGTAAAACATCATCAAAATTATGTTTATTTTAAAAACAGCTGTATTTATTTTATTACAGTAACAGGATATATATACTTAGGTCAACAGTGTAACCAGGTTGGGCAGTACATATGCTAATTTTATATATCATGTATGATGCTACCCCCTTAAAATTAGCTTCAAAATTAGGTCTTCAAAAGTCGCATGTTATGCAAGTATTTACACTAGTTTATAATTGTTTTCAATTAACTTCTTTTGTTATAAATTACTTGTTATTAAATCTTGTAAAAACAGTTATTGTTGTACAGTGTAACCCGGATATAAGATAGATTCTCTCTGGTCCCAAATTAGAGCCTGTGTTAATAAAACAAAATAGACCAAACCCGGATATAAGAGACTTCTTCTCCGGTCCTGACAACTCTCTTATATCCGGGTTACACTGTATTTGGCATTTAGCTATATTTTGGATCAATGTCTCTTATAGATATTTATGAAGTTGATCTTAGTATGACAATGTCACAATGTGAGACACCTAGTGAGGATTGAACTCATTATAGCAGTAATCATTAGAAAGTAGTTTATCAACTATTATTCCACACTAGGACATACCAATAGGTGCTTGATAATTACTAATGTTAATTTTATAAGACACTAGTCTGGATAAAATACCAAGTAGTAGCAGTAGTCGCTGAGTCTAACATGCTAACATTGTTCCACTGCAATAGGCACGGTGTCACAAAATAAAAAATGTCAGAGGTTGGGGGCTAAATCAGAGGTTAAAAGTTTGGGAGATCCTGTTTCTATATATTTATTTGGTCTTCTCATAAAATGAATGTTGTTTTTAGATATATTATCCTACATTTTTTGTTTGATTTTAAATCCACATATTCGTTTTTATTTTCTGGAAGGAGACCTATGGCCTTTTCTTCCACATCAAAGATTTATAGGAGTGGCAGCATCAGTTATGGTCTCAACTATGGGCAAATAGTGATCTCCCACAAGCAAAAACACTATGAAATTCTAAAAAGAAATATTTATAGTAAAAATACCAGCAATACATTTTTATATAAAAAATGATCAGTCATACATTTTTTAAAACAAAATGACCAGCAATACATTTTATCTGTAGTTGAAGGCATTGTGTTTAAAATATATTTAGTTGAAGCTATAAAATTGCCTCTCAGTTATTTAGATTTCAGCATTAAATAACCCATGGAGATTGATATCGTGCTAACCAAAATCAACCAAATATAAGACTTATAGATGCTTATTATATCCCCACAAAACTAAATGTGTGTATATTGCCACAAAATGAATTTATATTACTAACACTCTCTAGAAATAAAAATAGGTCAAGTTATATTCTTTATTAAGTCAACAGGTCCATCTATGTTGCAGTCATTCTAATTGGTGCATAATTTGACAAAATTACAAGGAGTGTACTAATTTCGAATGTTGAAAGTATTTATATTTGAGACTGAATGAACTACAAATATAAATAATTTCAACTTTTGAAATAAGTTTTCTTCGACCACAAATTGATTAGGGAAGGTCGGAAAAATGTAAATTGACAGGAAGGCACGATAATATTGGATTACTTCCCCCACTACAATGATAATCACAGGCGATGTGATATTTGAAAAGCTCTTCCTTTCCCCCCCCGCTTTGACTTTTGTTGCAAAGCTTAGAGCTCCTTCACGTTGAAACACCAGTTCCCATACAATCACCGAAGTTAAGCAACAACAATTCTGTTCAGTACCTAGATGGGTGACCGCTTGGGAATACGAGATGCAGTAAGCTTGGAAGTTGTTTAATGGATAATGGCTCAGAGTTGTTAATCGGAGACCCGAGTTCCAGTTTGTTATATTCGCTTACGTGCAAATACACTTCGGAAAGGTCTGAATTCACTTCTTCTCCCCACCAGCTAAGGGTTAATTAGTAAGACTTGTATCACAAAAACCATTATTATCTATTAAAAAAAATAAAATAAAATTATGTACAAAATATTTAAATTTCAGCATTAAGTAGCCAAAGAGGTTGATATGTGACTAAACAAAAACAACTAAATTTTGTTGCAGGAATGAAAAGTATTATCATTTTATGCTTCCTGTTACATCTGTCATGCAAACAATATTTGGCAAACTCCTGTGAGTACAGATAAAACAAATGGACACAAAAGATGGAATTCAAACAAACAATAATTAATAAATGTATTAACAAGACATGATATAGAAGGATAAAAAAAGAAACAAAGTTGAAGTTATGAACAGTTCAATACAATCTTCAGTTTGTGTCTCTGAAGTACTTACATGCCTTGTAAGTGAAAGGAAACAGATGTTGCCACTCCATAAGTCAAAGGGAAAGAGAAAGAGCCTTTCAAATATTGTCCTACCTGTGATTATCATCAGGGGGCAGTAATTTAACAATATCAGTGCAAAATTTAAACTTTTGTTTAAAAAAAAAAAAAAAAAAAAAAAAAATAGAAACTTTTATTTTCCCTAAAATGAAAATAAATATTAAATTTAAATATATGACATTAATCATCTTTTAGATATTAGTATTGAAACTCAAATAGTGAAAATGCCTTCCAAACGCTAAAAAAAGTATTACGAAACATGAAAACTTAAATTAAACAAGGAAGAGAGTGCTAAACTGTTAAGTAATATCAATCCTCCTCTATGGCAGTGAATACTGGATAATCTCCTCAGACATGAGGCAACAAAAATATGCTTCTACAGAAGGATGCTGAGAATACCAGACTGAAAATGAAAGCAATGCCAAAGTTTTAAAGAAAATTGAAAAGAAAAAGGACTCTTCTCCTTAGAATCAGAAGAGTTTAAATTTCTATGGCACATAACGAGAAAAGAGGACTTGTTGAATTTGACTCACACGACATTTTGAAGGCAAGTGAGAGAGAGGTAAGCAACAAATGAATAACCTACCGAATGAGTTTGTGTAATTGGATGGCAGAACAGGGATTAGGAGAGACCGCAAAAAGACAAATCTTACTAAAAGTCACAAAGGATAAGAAGTTGTGGAGAGCCATAATCGCTAATGTTCTGAAGGGACACATAGCAGTAAATGTATTATTAGATCATATGGTAAAATTAGACAATAAGCACATGTGTATGAGAAAGAGAGAAGTTATCAGAGGACATCATTACATGCAACAGTTTCATTAAAGAAAATTTTATTTATGACAGAGGTTAGCAGAGATGTTCCCAACCTTTTTTGCATCATGAAACATTTTCCACCAGCTACCTGTATGGTAGATATTCAAAAGCATAACAAAATTGTTTGGTAAAAGTTTATTCTTTCTTTCTTTCTTTCTATGTGCCATATCCTTTCAGGATGTAGGCGATCATGGTTCTCCACCTCTTCCTATCGCTTGCAGCTCTCAACAAGTTCCTTCCCTCTACTTCCTCCCCCAGACCACATTCTGTCATCCACCTGCTGAAACTCGTCAGGTATGTCATACGCTGCTTTGCCTTGTCTCTCTTTCCTTCTACTTGACCCGTGAGTATCAGATTCTCCAGGCCCTCCTTCCTCATTATGTGTCCCAGAAACTTCAGCTGCCTATTTCTGATGTTAAGTACAGTGTAACCCGGATATAAGAGAGTTGTCGGGACCGGAGAAGAAGTCTCTTATATCCGGGTTTGGTCTATTTTGTTTAGGTAAGTATGGCTCTAATTTGGGACCAGAGAAAATCTCTCTTATATCCGGGTTACACTGTATAAGCCTTTCAGTCAGTTATGTGCCATACGTGATACACGCTGAAGTGATCATGTATCTTTCGATACATGACTGACAAGGCAGATTTTTTTCCCCACAGTAGGTTACCATTTCTTTCTGCAGTAGACCAGATGCCATCCAAAGCTATAGAAATCGGTCTGTCCTATTTACCCATAGTTTGAGAAGAGGATTCATACCTTTCCCAAGGGTATTAGCACAAAAGTGAATGTAATGCATTAGACTGGAATTTGAACTTGGCTCTCCGATTCCTCAATCCGAGCCGCTATCCATTATTCCACCCTGCCTACTCGCCTTTACTGGTTCATAAACTAACTTTATGATGTAGTAAAAAAAAATACCAAAGGGAGATAACAAATAATGCAACTTATGCCGTGGCTGCTGCTGCTGTGCAAATTTGACCATTGAAGTTTGCAAGGATATTTATGTTATCTAGGAATGTGACCCAATTATTTGTATTTACCTCCCGTTTTTCTTTTGTTTGTTTTTCATACAGATTCTTTAGATGTCTCCTTTAAATATTTTTTTTTTCGGGTAGCATATGTTGAAATTCCTTTTTAATACTCGAAATCCTATAACCGCTCACTGAAATTTGCAATCACTACCATTTTCTCTTCAGTTGCTCATCACCCTCACTCAACAGTTGAAATTACCCACCAGTAGGCAATATCACCCAGATTGGGAAACCCCAGGTTAGGGTCTTTTGAGTGGGTGATTTTCTTTCTCCTTACCAACTAACACTAACTTTAAAGTGCAAGTGTGTGATGAAAAGCTTGATGATTGATGTGCAGAGTCTAAAACCTTCACGCACCATTTTTCATCACCCTTTCACTTGCCCATGTGATAAAACAGTTTCCGTTACATTAACAGCTTTCACAGTATTTATTTTTTGACAATGTTTAAATTGTGTCTATAAAAGAAATGCTGTGTCAAAAGAACGGTTATTCTCTTGACCTCGCTATTATTGTATATACTTCTGACTCCCTTGTCAATGTTTGTTTTAAAAACTGATGATTAGAATTTTAATAAAATCCGAAAATATGAAAGTGGATTTATACATCTTTATTCCAGAGAATTGACAAAAATATTAAACACTATTTATCTATTAGATTTCATATCTACAAGAATATAAAAATATGTGTACCAACTATAATGAAATATTTATTATTTACCATTTTATTAAGAAATTGTAGAGAACCGTGGTTTTTACGTGTTGTAGAATTAGAAACACGTGCTGTTTATTTCCTGCTAGAAGAAGGTCCAACTACAAGAACACGGTGGACTCGAGTTGAATCCAACCAAAGATTTTAAAGAAAACAAACAAGACCGATATATACATGTCAACAAATATATGTTTTAAACAACAAATTTACATTTGACAAAGACATCAACATTTGTGTTTGTGTGTGAACGTAAAGAGTTTGTATTTTGCTGAATGTTCGTATGTACGCGTATATGTGTTTCATGACGCTTTCCTACGAGTGGGTGAAAACGCGGATCTCTGTGAGAGATCACATTTTAAATGTGTCTGCTGAAATGCAAAGTCAAAAGAGAACGAGGCAAGAAGTTGACTGGTATTTATAGTGTAGGGAGAGCACCCCTAGTGAACAACTTGTAAATTAAGGAGGAGCTAACTCCGACAAAATAAATATGAAAAAAAATTTTGATAAACTTGGACCTTCATGCCCACCAAAAAAAAAAAAAAATAAAAAAAAATAAAAAGGAAGCCCAGAAGCGTCAAAAGGACAGTTTTTCCATTGACACTGCTATTTATTTCTCTAACTTCATTCCTCATTAATGTTTATTGTTTTAAAAAGTGATTAATATTTTAATAAAACCTAAACATAAGAAAGTGAATTTATACATTTTCTTTGTAAGAATTGACAACAAAAATAATAAACCCGATCTATTATATTGTATATTGGAATGGTTGGCAAAACATTGGCAAACTGCCAATTGATTCAAACTTTATAAAATGATAAATAATAAAGATCTCCTTCTAGTTGGTTCACATATTTTAATAATTTAGTAAAGGTTTATAAATTTATGAATAAAAAATTGTTTTCAAATTTATTTCTTTTATAAATTGTAAGAATGTTAAATATTGCATTGCATTAGTTTTAATTGCATATAGTTTTTAGAATGTCATAACCGATCTGCGTATGACAATAAACTACATCCACATCCTAGGTAAGACAATGAACTATGTCCAACAGCAAGGCCTCTGATCAGGAGGATTTGAGGAATCACCTCGTAATTGCTCGTGTTCCCAGATCCACCCTGACCTAGGGTGGTAACACTTGTTAGGGTCCCAGCTATGAGCAAATAGTTAACCCACAAACTGGGGTCAAAACAAGTGTAAAAATAGGTTTTAATACCTGAAATACTTTGTAAAAAATTTTTTTTACCAGTAATTTGAAAAAAATATTACCAGCTATACATTTTTGAAAAAAAATTACAAGCAATACATTTTTGAAGGAAAACTTTTTTACCAGAAATACATTTGAAAAAAAAAAAAAAAAAAAAAAAAAATATTACCAGCATTAAAATCTTGTGGGCATTAAATAACCCATTGAGGTGTTGATATGCCGTAAAACAAACCAAAACCAAACTAGAATGTCATAAATATAGAATTAGTCTTGTAAATAAACAATCTAATAAATAAATAGTGCTTAATATTTTTATTGTAAATTTACCAAGAACCCAAAAAAAAAAAATATGTATAAATTCACTTTCATCATGTTTAGGTTTTATTACGATTCTAATGATTGCTATATAAAACAATAAAAATTGCCAAGGATGGAAGGTAGTTAAAATAATAGCGGCATCAAGGGAAAAACGTTCTTTTGACATTCTGTTTTCTTTGCAGGCTTGTCCAAGTTTGACAAAATTTTTTATTCATAAATTTATAAAAATGTCTGAACAAGAAAATTTAAATAAATGCATGACGACAAGTAACTGCAATTCTAAATTTTGTGAAAATGCATTTTCTGGAAAATTTTGTCATTTGCTCTTGCCATAAATTTACTGAAATAGGTTGAGTTTAAGACTGAGAACAACTCTTCCGCAGAACTTAACATTCTTGTAATTTATGTTTATTATGTTTATTCAAATGTTCTTGTTCTCTAAAATGGTAAATAATTGTTATATTCCATGCTAAGGGAATAAATACTTAACATCAGGTGGATAATAGAAGAACGGTTTATTGTACACAACCAGTACAATATGAAATACGGTACAGTTATACACACAGGTCAATCTAGTAGTGAGTGCCACTAATTGGAAGGTCAGACATGCTTGCATCTTCTCTCTCTCTCTCACTCTTCCTCAAGTCTCTCGTAGACAGTTGACTTTATAGGTACTTACTACCTATAGTGTAATCATTCATGGGTGTGACTGGTTATTCCATTGCATTGCATTAGTTTTAATTGGATATGGTTTTTAGGATGTCGTAACCGTCCTGCGTATGACAAACTACATCCACATCCTGGGTAAGACAATAAACTACGTCCAACAGCAAGGCCTCTGAAGAGGAGGATTTGATGAGCGTGGAACCACCTCTTAATTGCTGGTGTCCCCAGATCCACCCTGACCCAGGGTGGTAACACCTGTTAGGGTCCCAGCTATGGGCAAATAGTTAATGGTTATTCCATAACATCAATAATAAATATTGCATTGTAGTTGGTTTACATATTTTGATAGATTTGTAATTTTTATAATTATTTGAGTAAAAAGATTTCTTTTCAGATTTATTTATTTATAAAATAGTAAATAATAATTTCATATAAAAGGCAAATATTAAATATCACATTGTACTTGGTTCACAGATTTTAAAAATCTTGTAAATAAACATTGTTGAGGAAGCCAATTAATTGTATACAGTAAGTGTTGTAAAAGTAATAATTGTCCTTTTGACACACTGTTTTTTTTTTTTTTTGCAGGTACAAAGTTTTAAACATTACCAATTTCTTTTTCTGTTTGTATTTTAATTTTTCAGTTACAGTTATGGTTTCATCCTTTTGTAACACTTGGTATAATTTTGTTGAAATATAGAATCGAATATTTTATCAAGAAATGCCTTTTTTAAGAATGTGTAAAAAAAAAAAAAAAAAATGAATTGTTTATGTGAAACTAACAGATAGAACGAGTAATCCAATCCTAATCTAAAGATAAAAAAAAAGCCTTTAATGAGCAGAAACCCTTTTTAAAAACATTGCCTGGTTAAATTTTTAAGAAGTGGATCGGGCCGAGAATCTCCTCACAGAAGTTTGTTTACCACTGACCAGATTCATCAAGCACAACCTTATACTTTGGGGCACATTGTTGAAAGCCAGCATTTTATTATATTTGCTCTGAATATTTTACCAAAAAAAAAAAAAAAAAAAAAAAACCCTCATTTACATTTTCATTTTATTTATCTAAGTTGAATAAAAAAAAAACAGGAAATTAGCTGACAACAGAAAGAAACATGTCTAAAAAAGTTATTTTAGTTGAACCATGATTTGGAGTACAAAGAAGATTGCAGATAACATCCTAAAACAGGGTGTCCCAAACAATGTAGTCACTTTAAATGACAATTAAATGCAATGTTTACTGTTTTGACTAACAAACAAGATGGTTAACTTAAAAATAAAATTAAGGAATATAAATGTTTATTGACTTACAATGAAGATTAATGGTTATTTATTAATAAATTATTTTAATGCATGCTTAAGTATTCAAACCAATGACGAAAACCCTTAAAAACAATAGTGAATACAATTTTTGGTGGACATTGTGTGTGTATATATATATATATATATATATATATACACACACACACACACACACACACACACAGTGTAACCCGGATATAAGAGAGTTGTCGGGACCGGAGAAGAAGTCTTTTATATCCGGGTTTGCTCTATTATATATACAGTGTAACCCGGATATAAGAGAAACCCGGATATGAGAGATTTTATCTGGTCCCAAATTAGAGCCTGTGTTAATGTATATATAATAGACCAAACCCGAATATAAGAGAAACCCTGATATAAGAGAAACTCGGATATAAGAGACTTTTTATCCGGTCCTGGCAACTCTCTTATATCCGGGTTACACTTCAGATGAGAAAAAGAACAGATAGAGTAAAATTCCACTGTTCGCAGCAATTTTTAATCACCAGTTACTTACCATCACCTGAAGAAGTACAATCAAAGTATTGAAACATGAAAGCTTTTGTGTAGCAATTCCAATTTGTTTTTATTCTTTGAGAGAGAGAGAGAGAGAGAGAGAGGATGCACTTTGATAGGGTGCAATGGTTAGCAAGCTTGTCTCGCTAGCTAGATCAATTACGACTCAGTAATCGTTAGTGGCTTCAATCCTCATTGGGTGCTCCATACTTGCGGCCTTGTGCCACATGTAAGCTGTGCTTAGTAAATTGCCATATACAGGAGAAGGGCATGTTGATAAGGCAGTAATCAGACGAAGACACTTTTTATTTATTTAAGTTAAATTTTAAATGTGCTGTTTGGTATTTTGGTCTGATTTTATCTGGAGAAGTAAATGGGTCAGGCCGAGAACTTTTCGACAGAGATTATTATTAACAGGCTGTGATATCTACATAAATAAATCAAATTTACACTTACACTCAGTCTGTTCATAATTACATCTACACTACAGTTTATCGAGAGATCACAGATACTACACTCTGGTCCAAGGATGAGTGTCGGCAAGTGACAATGATTCAAGTTCAATTATCAAAGTCAAACCGCACATAAATTCTATCATATTGATAATTGATGGGTAGTATGCTAATTTCATTATGCAACAGCATACCATATAGCTGGATACATCAAGTAAAAAATTAACTAAATTTTTAACTTTCACTTTTTTAAGTCATTGAAGTACTTTTTTTTAATGCAAGTAATTTATTCATAGTTTTAAAAATAAAATTCAACACCATATGAAGTTTCTTCGTTTTTACTTAAACTTATTTCTTTTTTCAAAAAATCCAATAGCAAGTGTGTCATAAAATAATGTTTTCGGGACATCTTGTCGGGAGGTAATGTTCAGCTAGCTCATCTAATTCACCATTAGGGAGTTCGTTTCTCACTGAGTGTCCTATACATGTGTCTTTGTGCCAAAACGCAGCTTCCCTTCACAAATAATTATAAAAGTTGGGTGTTGGGTTTATATAGCAAACTGATCGTTATCCCCGTTTTAATATTTAGAAAATTAAAATTTGTGATCTCGAGAACTGGATGAACAAACAATTTCTTGGAGAGGTGCGTTATTATAGAAAAAAGACCAAAAGCTGTAAGAGATAAAACTAAAAGTTCTCAAGAAAATACTATTTTTGTCAATGACTTTGCTAAACAAATTATCATGCTTTATAAAATCAATAATTCATTTACTTTAAAACATTTTTTTGGGTAAATTTTCATTTTAACACCAGAGCGCTAAATTCACTGCTGAATTGGCCTATTTACTTCCTTTCGTTGCAGAAATTAGTACCCGCTAAAAATTAATGCACAAACTTGTTAAAGTAGATGAGTTGATTCTGTTTTTTCATTTGTCCCCTTCTTTTACACAGAAAGAAACCCTATCCCCTAACCTTAACACCTAACCCTAAAGAAGAAGGGAACAAATTAAAAAATAAAAAACATTAAATTAAATAATTGCTTCAATTGCCCTAATCTTTTGGGGGTTAGAGAGAACGATTAATTTTTATTTTCATTCTTCATAAAACAAAAATTACTTTGTTATTCTTTTATTTGTTGATGTTTACATATATTTGAATGAAAGTTAACTTTTTTCTTAAATTAAGTACAAAAAAAATCGCTTAACGGAAGCGTGTACTAATTTGTGCAAGGAAAGGAAGTAAATAGGCCCTTTCAGCAGTGAATTTAGCGCTCGGGAGTTAAAATGAAAATTTACCGTTTTTTTTTTTTGTTTTTTTTTTACTGACAATCGCCTCGGTGTCGAGTCAATGGTTCATTCAATTCAATCTATTTATGTGAAACGGATTTAAAATAGCTGAATAAAAATAAAAATATATAGGATTTAATTTCTAAATTCACATTCTGACAATTTGTATTTTTTCTGTTAATTTACCGCAAAATAAAAAGAATTTAGATTTACTAAAATTCACACCAAATTCTCCAAGGAGCAAGGCCCTTCCATTGCACTCAGGTTAGGGTTGACGTTTGCGATCGCTGAAAATGTGGTCGACACGGGTGCGCTATTTCTAAGTGTGCAGTCAGCGTTCGCGCTCACCCTGCTAAACTCATCAAAACAGATTTTTTTTTCCCTTTCTTTTTAAATTGTAAAAAATTTCCCTTTAAGTACCTTGAATATTATCCGCACTTACAAAATGTGAATAACTCTTATTTTTGGTAATTTTTCATTCTGAGGGTTGGGACTTGGAAGCTTTGTGAGGCAAGAAGCAAGCTAAACAAATTTTGATTTATTTTAAAATTCATAACTTCAAAAGATGTGCCAAGAATTTAATAAAATAAATAAATTTTGATTTAAAATTTGTAATTTCTAGGAGGTGAATTAATTTTTGTGATAAGTAATTTTACATTATTTGGGGTCCAGCCTTGCTTGGGGTGATAAGCTTAAAAAAAAAAAAAAAAAAAAAAAAAAAAAAAAAAAAAATAATAATAATTAACAGAAAAGAAGATTTGTTTCAACTGGCAAAAATCCAATTAATCTATTAAAATTCTTTTATTCAATGATATTACCTTCTTGGTATAACACAAGGCCACAAAAATTTAAAGCATTCTGATTTAGGTGCCTGACACTATAAATACTAGTGAGTTACTAAGACTAGTTGTGGTACAAGGCTGAAAGTACGGAGCACTCATTGAGGATCAAACTCGCTTCTCTCTTGTAACTGATCCGGTGAGAAAAGCTTTTTCTATTTTTGTTTTTAATCATTTCACCCCTAGGCAAGGCAATAATACCCAAAGGATGCTTGGGTGGGTACAGGGAGTGAAAGAGAATGAGAAAACTTTAAAAGTTTAGTGAAGAGGATTGAGGAAAGGACAATAAAGAAATAGGATTCAAGAGGATAAAAGATGGTAATTAACATTGCATTTTTGACAATTTTATATTTTTGTAGCTGACAGGGAAGCCAAAAAATCCGAAAAGAGTTCCACAAGCGAGAAGTGCCAGGAAAATAAACTTAGAAGTGAAGCTAGTTCAACAGTAAAATTGTGAGACCTAGTTGCCAATCTAGTAGCACTGCTTAAATTCATGTCGTCGAGTCACTAAGGTAAAAAGCTCATCAGAAAGCCATGAAAATATTTGTAGAAAAGACAGAGAGAAGCCACGTTACGATGGTGAGAAAGTGACTGAAGATGAGATGCCAGGTCAGGATCGATTACATTGACAGTCACTTGTTTGAATTTTGTCAAGAATCTTTATATATTTCGAATAAGAACACCAGACCAGATATGGCAGCAATATTCAATGCACGGACGAATGGTAGATTTACTACTTACTAACCATTATGTCGGAGTGCCTTTGACGTGGTAAATATTGTAAAAATTTCAGGAAGAAAAAGTCACAATTTATTTTCTAGTAATTTAAAATAAGTTTATTTATTATTTTAATACAACGGAATGAAGCAGTTATCGACGCAGAAAATAGAATCCCGAACAGATTCAAATTCTAGTCTCTAGTCTACTAATTCGTTGATTTTGGTACTAATGTCTTAAGTAAAGACATGAATCCAGCGATTCTTTCCCCACCAAGAGAGCAGACTAAGCTCTCTAGCCTTGGGTGTCAGCCAGTCTAGGAGAAGGACAAAACTAAATTCAAAAGGAAAAAGCAACGGGAAACCACTGCGCTAACTTACCCCACAGATATTATAAAGAGATGTTTAAAGAAAAGGAAGCTGTGGATAACCATGTTCATTTACGTCCTGGATGAACATGGACTAATTATAAAAAAAAAAAATGACGATAAGTAATATTTTAAGATGAAAGATGTCTTGTGCACCTTCCTAGGACAATTTGCGTAAAAAATATTTTATTTTCATTGAGTCATTTTTATGCAAAGCAAGGTCTGATAAATAAAACAGACATTTATTTGCAATATAGATTTTTAGATGTTTGATTATCTGGTTAAATTTTGAGAAGTGGGCTAAGCCAAAAAATTTTCAGCGCCCTCTCCTACATTTGAGTAGGCGCCTGTCCATGTGTAGGGTTTTCTTATGTATGGTGAAGGTTATATTTATTTTGAGCTTTATTTTTTTTTTAAATTGACTTTTTTTATTACATTTTCCCGAGATTGTAAATATGAAATACAAAATTATTTATGGATTAATTAAATTAAATACACATTTCAACAAATCCTATTTTGATAGAAAAAAAAATGTTCATATCTGATCAAATTTAATGTGTTTTTAATTTAAATTGTTAAAAAGCTTTTAGAAAGTCCACTTGTAGGTTTATTAAGGGTTTAAAATAATATTACACAGTATTTTGTCACCAAAGCTCGTCTCTTTCTCTATGTAAATAAAAATGTTGTTGAGAAAAAGCAAAGAAAAATATGTGGAATAATAAAAAATGGTAATGATTTTATTGTCAATTAATAATAACTTACCTCTTTCTTTTCCCCGCAAAAAAATCCCCGTCATTTCACACAGACAATAAAAAAAAGATAATTTTGAATTAAAATTTATAATCCTAATTTTAAAACTGGTTTATTTTGAGTACTTCGACGTATTCTCATAAGCAGCTTGTCTTGTTAGATTACAAGTGAATCAGTTAGTGGGTTCGATCCTCGCTGGATGGTCCTTGTTTTCGGCCTCGTTCCACATCAAAACTATGCATAGTAGATCTTTAAAACATTTTCTATTCCAATAAATAGTTTAAGAAGAAGTTTTTAAAATACTGTATTTAATCAGCAACATAAATGCTTGCAATTTTTAAAAATGATGAATTTAAAAGAATATCAAATCACATTTTAAAAAAAATGTCGCTTTATTAAAATTATTGAAATTAAAATGAGAGAAAGAGGGTATGAAAATTTCTTAACTCGGCCCACTTCCCAAAATGATTTTGGTAACCGTAAAAAATTCTAATCAAAACACCAAAATTCTTGCTCGGACCGGAAACTTTTCAGCACGGGTTTGTATTTCTTTCATACGAATCAGAAAATACTGGATTTGTGATTAAAAAAAAGAAGAAAAAACACTCCTGAAAGAGACTCTAAAAAGTATATAATTCAAGGAAGTAATGTTTATATTTGCCGCGTAAGTAACATAGCAATTTTACAATCGTAACCAAAACGGAGAAGGAAAAAATGTAGCAATACTCACAGAAAATGCTTCCCATCCGATTCCATAGTGTGTAAACAAGTATTTTTTTTTTTAAGTTGGTTACTTTCTTCTTTCCGAAACTTTTGTTTTTATTAGTAAGAAGTAAGTAAATAAATGCGAAGATTTTTGTTTCAAATTGATTTTTTTTTTTTTTTTTTTTGCAGAGGTCACTGGTGGACAATTTCAAGAGACACAACTTTAGGGTGAGAAAATTATTGCGTAACAATCCTCGCGCAACCGGTGCCCATAAATCGACATTTCGGTCTTTTGTTTTTCAGCTTATTCGGTATATAAAGCAGACAAACAGCCAGTTTGGCTGACGATTTCTTGCCTAAACTGGTGTGTGTACGACTGCGTTATATTGTATTTAAAAGTGTGTATATGTGTGTGCCCAGAAGTGTTTTAAATCAACTCTGTCTGTCTGACTGACGGAACTTCAGTCTGATTGCATCTCGCTTTTTCTCTCTCCACAAAAAAAAAAGAAAAAGAAAGTTTTTTTACCAACTTTCTACCGCAGTAGCAATGACGTTATCGTCGTCGTCATAATTGACTTCTTGTTCCTTACCGATTTAAGTTTGAGTTTTTAGTGTGGAAGCCAACACTTGTTTCATTTGGGGAAGCGGGGGTGAACGAAAAAAAAAAAAAAGAAGTAGTGTCTGATAAAGAAACTAAAAGAGAGAAAGCGGGAAAATGAGAAACGTATAAAAATAAAAACGACTCAGAAAGAAGATAGAAAAAGCAAAGAAAACATCGTGTGCGTAAAAGAGAAAGATAGAACGGGAGAGAGGGATAGAGAGGGTGACAAGAGAGAAAGAGGAAAATTCTCAGAAAAAGTCAAAAAAGAAAAAAGGGAGTTAAACAAAACAGAATTACAGAAACTGAAGTTTATACGCGTAAAAAAGGAGAGATTTAATAAATATATTGTGGTAGATAGATATGAAAAGCCTTCTAGAGAGATAGATAGATAGATATGAACAGACTGACATAGCGCGCCATATCAAATGACGGTTCCCTGCAGGACAGAGGTTCGATTCTTGTCGGAAGACACATATTTTCTACGAAATTTCTCGGACATTCATGCCAGTAAAATGTAATTAATGCTGTTTATTATAAAGCAGAGTATTTACTTAAATAATTGTATCTATAAAAATAACGTATAAACAGAAAATAAAATTATTGTCGGGCTTATTCCATTTTCATTAGTTTCCTAGTATCCTTATTAAAGGAAAAGATACTTCTAAGAAACTTGTCCGTAATTACGAGAGGATCCTATTAAAAATAAGTAGACAAAACTTGTCTAAACTATTTAATGAATGTCTTTACAGTCTATATATATATATATATATATATATATATATATATATATATATAAACAGACTGATATATGCAGATAGATAGATATGAACAGACTGTGTGAGAGAGAGAGATGTGAAGGATAAAACCAAGATGGAGAAATTTCGAAATTTATAATCAACGTTTCGTATATAAGAAACTTGATGACGATTCTCACATTTCTTAAAAGGTTGTACAAAATGAAAAAAGCGTAAAATTTGGATGCAGAGGAATTATGAAAAACAAGGTATTTTAAATAAGTGCACAAGAAAGAAAGAAACGACAGAGGTTTCCAATTTCACTACGATTGCAGTAGTGATATTGGAAACTATTATTAAATCTATTGGCTATTATTATGGTTCCATTTGTTTGTTATTGTAATAATAATAAAAAATGAAGAAAAAAAACGGCACATCGTAGCGAGATGTTTGTAAGCGCAATAACATACTAATTTGGAGGAAAAAAAGAACAATTACCACTCTAATCGTGACATCGGTTTCCGACTAGTCATTGGGTGCGGACAGGTTGCGTCAGTGCTCGAAGAACTGTCATTCTAAGCTGCCGGTAGGGACTAAGATATGACCTTTATCACCCGGCTGAAACATCTAAGAGTGGAAGTGGATATCTAATCAAATAATATTAATAATAATAAACAAAGCTTACAAGTAAGTAGCATTTTTAAATTATTATAATTTAATTTCTGTCAGTAGTTACTTAATATTAACTGACTGCTGCTAAAGACGACATTTAAGCGAATAATAATAACTACAAAAAAAAAAAAAGGGTAAGTATAAATATTAAAGAACGTGGAGGCTAACCTAAAATGGTAAACACTACGGTACTGGTTAGAATTTTGACGGCCGCTCGTTAGCGTTGAATTCTGCACGTCATTGTCTTTAAGACTACGAACGCACGAAGTCAGTGAGTAGGCTTGCTAGAACAGAAGGGTGAAGACGCGTCCCCGTTCCCAGATGCCTTCGTGAGACAGGACATCACCTGGTGCCTGGTAGTTGGCCAATCTACACGTTCTCTCTATCTTCCTCTCCTCACTGCCGCCAAGAAACGGTGTGTCTTTCCCATCGCCCCACTGAAATAAAGCGCGGAAAGGAAAAAACGAAGTAAAATTTTCCGTCGTTCATTCATCCTGCCATGCAGCGCCGGGGCCTGAAGAATTGCCGAGATGCCACGAGAAGCATGAGGCGACACGCAATGCAACATAAACAAAACTAAACAGTGAAATACTACAAAAAGAAGCATGTTGGTAGTATCAGTCTTAAGGTAGTATTCACTGCCCTTCTGTTGTGGAGTTATTTCGCAGTGGAGGCTTGTATTTGTACTAAAATCGGTCCTAAATAATTTCGACTTACCAAACGTTAGGAACTTGATATAATAGGTATTACGCAGAGTAATCTTGTTGTGGTCACTGACTACTTTCATATTCGACTAACTGTCGACTACTGTCGTCCGACATCGACAATATTTACTGTCACCCCCCCACCACGAGGGATAGATGTGGCACAAGGCCGGGTTTAAAGTGGGGTATTCCCGAGCCCGTAAGCTCGGCCAAAAAATGCCCGTAGAACCCGTATAAACGGGATCGGGTTGGTCAACCTCCCCGAACGCGACTTTGCCCTTCGGCGGAGCCTCGTCCGGGTTCCTCTCTGCTCAGAGGCAGAGAGTTCAACCGTCTAGCACTTAACTTGCTGCCGACTGTCGTCCGACATCGACAGTATTTACTGTCCCTCCAACGAGGGATAGATGTGGCACAAGGCCGGGTTTAAAGTGGGGTATCCCTAGCCTGTAGGCTCGGCCAAAAAATACCCGTAGATCCCGTATAAACGGGATCGGGTTGGTCAACCTCCCTGAACGAGGCTCTCCCCTTCGGCGGAGCCTCGTCCTGGTTCCTCTCTGCTCAGAGGCAGAGAGTCCGACCGTCTAGCCGAGTCGTCCGACATCGACAGTATTTACTGTCCCCCCACGAGGGATAGATGTGGCACAAGGCCGGGTTTAAAGTGGGATATTCCCGAGCCCGGAGGCTCGGCCAAAAATGCCCGTAGAACCTGTATAAACGGGATCGGGTTGGTCAACCTCCCCGAACGAGGCTCTGCCCTTTGGCTGACCCTCGTTCCTCTTACTACTCCTACTTATATTAGGTGGGAGAGTCTAATAACTATAGAATAGGTGTGTTTCACCATAACACCTTCCTAAGCTGGTCATGAGAGTAAGTTAAATCGCCTGACCTGGAAGTTAATGACGATGTACAGAGCTTTACACACAAAAGATGACACTGACATATATGAAAGTTGAAGAGAAGAGAGAAAGGCTTTCTTATTCAGAAGATTAAAATGGAATTTGCAAAATAGACACAACACAGCAGCGAGATAATCATGGCAACTAGTTATCACATTAAAGTAATTGATAGCAGAGTTAAGCTAAGGAGAAAACAATGAGGTACGTCATAAGAAATGAAATATTGCAAAAGAAATTGAAGTAGATGAAAAGTTATAGACATAGTTACGAATAGTAATGGTAATAATTACTGTTTCCTTATAAGGAAACATTTGGCATTCATTGACCGATCTGCCAGTGCTACCGTCGGTAGAAATTTATAAATTTTTCTCTTAAAACAATTTTTCAAGAAAATAGATGTCTCAAGTCTAATAGCTGTTATCGTTTTTTTTCAGCATCGATGAGGGATTTATTCCTATGATTTTGTTCGACATAGTTTGGAAAGTCAATATCTTGGTTATATAATTATTTTCTTTTCGGGTTGGATCTGCTATCCATTTTAGCTGCTGCAACAGCTGGTAGTCCTCAACTGATGAGGCTTCTGTTATTCGGTACAGACCTTTGTGATTCTATAGCACTAATCCACGTGGTAGGAAGAAGGATGACCCACTCTAATGCCCACAGATTTATTTCAGCTTCATATATAAGATTCGGTGGATATTTTGGGTTCAGGATCTTTTTGAAAATATTATGTTTAGTGGTTTTTTTTTTAACGAAAACACGAGGATAACACGAAAATTTTTGTATGGTAATGATAATATTAGCCGTTTCCCTATAAGGAAACATTTGGCATTCATTGACCGAGCAGCCAGTACTGCTTTCGGTTGAAATTTATAAAATCTTTCTCTTAAAACACTTTTTCAGTAAAACAGCTTCATCACGTCCAGTAGCTGTTACTGCTCTTTCTAATACGGATGAAGTTTGTCGTCTTTAGCAGCAGTCGCTTAAGTAATTACTGATAGAAATTAAATTATAATAATTTAAAAATGATAATTGTTTGTAAGCTTTGTTTATTATTACTTTTATTATAATAATAATAATTATTATTATTATTTGATTAGATATCAACTTACACTCTTAGATGTTTCGGACGGGTGATAAAGGTCATATCTTAGTTCCTACCCGCAGATTAGAATGACAGTTCTTTTCTCAGTACATGAAGTTATTCGAGCACTGCCGCAACCTGTCCACGCCCAGTAACTAGTCGGAAACCGATGTCGCGATTAGAGTGGTAATTGTTCTTTCTTTCCTCCAAATTAGTATGTTATTGCGCTTACAAACATCTCGCTACGATGTGCCGTTTTTTTTCTCACTTTTTATTATTATTACAATAACAAACAAATGGAGCCATAATAATAACCAATACATTTAATAATAGTTTCCAATATCACTACTGCAATCGTAGTGAAATTGGAAACCTCTGTCGTTTTTTTCTTTCTTGTGCACTTATTTAAAATACCTTGTTTTTCATAATTCCTCTGCATCCAAATTTTACGCATTTTTCATTTTGTACAACCTTTTTAAGAAATGTGAGAATCGTCATCAAGTTTATCATATACGAAGCGTTGATTATGAATTTCGAAATTTCTCTGTCTTGGTTTTATCCTTCACATCTTTCTCTCACACACAGTCTGTTCAAAGATATCTATCTATCTATCTATCTATCTATCAGTATATTCAGTATGGAGATAACGAGGACTACCGCCAATGATGTAAATTATCCCCATTCCTTTTAATTTAATGATTTTTTAATTACGAAAATGAAGAAAAAGTAATTTTATTTGGATATCGTAATATCCGTTTCCTAGTATGGAAGCATTCGATATTCATAGACCGAGAAGCAGTTGCTACTTTCGGTAGAAGTCCTAGGTATGACGATAAACTACATCGGACAGCCATCCCTCTGATCGGGAGATTGGAGGTTTTGTGGCGCATGGAACCATCTCTTAATTGCTCTTGTTCCCAGGTTCATCAAAACCCGAGGTGGTAGTACCTGTTAGGGTCCCAACTATGGGCAAATAGTGAACCCCCAAATAAAAACAAAACAGTATGAAAATATAAACATTACATATTTATATAAAAATTACCAACGATACCTATTTATAATAAAATGACCAGCAATACATTTTATAGTAGGATTACTAACGATACATTTTATAGAAAAATGGCCAACAATACATTTTATCTGTAGTTGAAAGCATGCAATTGCGCTCGAAATATATTTAATTGAAGCCATAAAATTGTGTTCAAAATATTTAGATCTCAATATTAAATAACTTATAGCAGTTGATATGTCGCTAAACAAAATTAACCAATCAACTACTTTCAATTGCAACTGATTAAATCGTTCTATTAACCTTTAGCACTCTGCATTATTAATTAATTAATATTACTTCCCTTTCCATTGCATTCTTTTTCAAGGCCTTTCAATTGCAGTATCCTTATTGATAATTTCACTCAAGTTTGTTTTCTGTTGCCATAGCAGGATATGACAACGCAACTATGAATTTCAAACATACTATTGTTCAGGGATCAGAGTCACCTTCAGTGACAGGATAAACTTTATATACAACAAATGAAATCATAAGCAGCGTTTTCAAGGTTAAAACAATTTCTCAAGAATATAGGCTTTTCAAGTCCACTGTTATTGCGTCTTCCAGTATTGATCGGGGTTTCCTTCCTAACCTTTTGTTTGAAGTAGTGTGGCACGTCAAGTGACATGAGATATCCATTTTAGTTGTTGCTGTTGTTGAAAGCTCACAAGTGATACAGTTCTTTGTTTGTGATTCTTTAGCGCCAGTCCACGAGTTTCGATGAAGGAGGGTCCTCACTAAAACCTACCTTTAACCATCGATCTAAGAAAGCGGTTCGTATAAAAGGGGAATCTCTTATTGCTAAAATTTAGAATAAATGCATCAGAACAAATTATGTCTAAATTAAAATAGGAAAGGCCAGAAAAACACTAAATGCCACATTGTGTTTTAAAATTTGACTATAAACTGTTATGAATACACATCAAACTGGTCGAAAAAGAATATAAATAATTTAAGTATAAAGTAAAGGCTGCCTTTAATGAAATGACAATAAGATTCTCTGGAACATTGACATCTAGACAGACTACAGCCTCCAAACAAGAAAACTGCGTTTGATTGTCGGGAACAATGGAAACAAATCATGTTACATGTCAGACATGCCTATGCCAGTAAACCACACGGAGCAAGTGGGTAAAGAAAAAGAAACAAGGAGAATACTACCAGAACTTCGTCCGAAACTGCAAATCGGGACTGATTTGTTTTTTTTTATGTACACCATTTACATTATTCGGACTATTGTCCTCATCTTTGTTGCCATATTTATTACAACGTTTCGGCCGTTGTACGCTCCGGCCTTCTTCAGGTGGTTGGAATGTCAAACTGAACCCTTTATTTCGTTGCAATAAATATGGCGACAAAGCTGAGGACAATAGTCCGAATAATGTAAATAGTGTACATAATACCTCATCTCAGAATAAATATAAACAGGTATTGTTTTTTTATGGTTTATCAATCTTTTTGTTGGTATTGCATAGGTGAAACATATTTTGAATTGTAAGAATAATTATTTCCTTTTTTGTGAGTGAATATTACATTAACATTTATTTTAATGTAGCAATGATTTTTCCAGATATAAGTTATACTATTATACAACCCATAGTTGTTGGGGGAGAAATGGATTCATAATTTTCCCGATGGTGTTTGCGCGTAAATGAATGTAAAGAACTGGACTGGAATTCGAACTCGGCTCGATTTACTTTATTTAAAAATAAATTACATTATCATTTACCTTATTAAAAACAAAAAAACTGCTTCATTTTGTTTTTCCTTTTTCGATTTACTTTATTAAAATTAATTAAATACAAGTGTATTTTATTGAATTATTTTTTTATATGTCAATTTACTTCATTAAAAATAAATTTCTTTACGGTTTACTTTATTAAAAAGAATTAAAAACAAAAAAAGCTGATTCATATTTTACAAAAGGCTTTTTCAAATGCCTTATTTGAAGAAAAATATTCACTAATTAAGGTTTTAATCCTTAATAAATTACTGTTACTCGGTTATTTAAAAAAACTGATGTTTTTCTGGTGCTGAGTTGTCTCGGTCCTGAGTTGTCCCGGCGCTCATTTGGCGGTGTTGAATTGTCCCTTCTCGAAGTACTGGAGATTTCATGATATTTGTTGTTGCTTCAATTCCAAACATCAATCTCTAGACACGTGATGTGTGAATATGCAAAGGTATTAAAATTAGAGATGATTAGGTACATACATGAAAATGAATTACTTTAAAGCTGCAAATAATGAAGCGTGTGTATGCGTGCATGTGCTGAAATTAAATCGAAAATCTATAATAATAGTGAATACAGCAAATGAATTCAGAAACAGTACCTACAATATAAAATTGTGGCTATCACTGGGCAGGAACAGTAATTCACTTTTGAAATAAAACCAGAATGATTTAAGCATACAAACAACTCATAGAAGATGGGCCTTTACATCCGGGTCTGTTGCAGATTCGGATTTATCTTCCTTTCCTTCTCATTTCCTCCAAGAAACAGTGTGTCAACCCCTCTCTTTGAAATAAAGCGAGGAAAAGAAACTTAAGTAAAAATTGTCAGTCGTTCATTCAGTTTGCCATGACGCAGCGTTGGGGCCTGAAGTCTTGCCAAGATACCACGAAAAGCCAGATGTGACACGCAATGCAACATAATCAAAACTAAACACTTATTGATTGATTCATTTTCTACAGCTTATCAATCTTTTGCATGTTATTTAAATCCAGAAAATATTTTTAGGTTGTAAGAATTTTTTCGAGATAATTATGATTTAATGATACAGGTTTTACTAATTAACCCATAGCTGGAGGGAGAAGAGGTTGATTCATACTTTTCTATTTATTTGCGCGAGTGGCTTAGAGACCATTCCAAGTTCTCTCCTAATTCCTAATACAACGCTTACCGCAATACGCCGCTTCTCTCTGTCTCTTTTACAAATACTTCCATGGTAATTGCTCCTATGAGCTGCTATCGCTGGTTCCCAGGCTCCATGAATTCAAGCGTCATACGAGGCTGGCATCCCGTTTCCACCCTTTCACTGTTGAAACTGTTAAATGTAGACGTCTCTTCTACTCCAATAGCTTCATATCTCGCACCTCACGCCTGTGGAACCCCCTTCCCTATTCCTGTTTCCCTGACAACTATAATCTCCAACTATTCAAATGTAACGTCAATCGACATCTCCAGTTGCATTGATCTATCCACTATCCTTCTCCACATCCTTTCCTCTATCACTCCTAACTGCTCTTGTTCCAAATCCTCTGCAACCCATTGCGTGCTAGTGACTTTCAGCCTTGCCTGGGGTGAAAAGCTTAAAAAAAGGCAAGATATTGTTATATAATCAACTTCTCACTTTACATTAGTTTATTTCTATGATCCACTGGAATAGCGATATTCCTTGACAGATTTTCTTATCTTAGTTTATGACCAACAATTTTTGTTGCTGTTGTCGTATGTAGTATATTTTTGTTGTTGTTGTCGTATGTAGTATATTTTTGTTGCTGTTGTCGTATGTAGTATATTTTTGTTGTTGTCGTCGTATGTTGTATATTTTTGTTGTTGTTGTCGTATGTAGTATATTTTCATTGCTGTTGTATGTAGTATATTTTTGTTGTTGTTGTCGTATGTTGTATATTTTTGTTGCTGTTGTTGTATGTTGTATATTTTTGTTGCTGTTGTCGTATGTAGTATATTTTTATTGCTGTTGTCGTAATAGTTGTTTTATTGATTAAATCATAATCATTTGCACAGTTCCTGTTAAATCACACCTCCTACCCACTAATGCCTATTTTTTCTTTTTTTAATATGCATCTTATAAAACGCCAGAGAGAAACGGAACTCTGAGGAAAAATTTAAATGCGTTAAGCTACATCATTGTTGATATGAACAAGAATTTTGAGTCGACATATTGCATTTTAATCCAGCCAAGAGATCCGACTGGTAGTGAAATACAGTAAAATAATTAAATTGATGATGATATAAGCCAGGATCATTAAATGATAATAAGCAAGACAGACGATAACGAGGGGAATAATTATAGGTTGTGGGCGGTAGTTTTGAGACGAGAAGACGACGTGTAAGCTCGTTAAATAACAAGCGGTATCTCTTTTGATTACTGTACTAGAAAGTAACTTTATAACGGGGACCATTTTTGGGGGAAAGAAGATAGAGAAAACTGGAAAATGTTGGGTACATTTATGTTGTACCATGTGGGTCATAACAAGGACTTGAATTATGTGCATTGACAAATGAGGATATTATGTGGAAAAATGCCTATTTTCGATTTAGCAAGCGTGGCACAAATGGTCGAAAGTAAAGATCACCCAATGAGGACCGAATTCAACGTATCTCCAAGTATTCGAGGATACACGTCTACTAGTCGGCTAGCCAATCCCTATTGCAGACGCTTGCTCAGGCACATTTGGGTTTATTCAACACCCACAGATTTTTATCCTGCTACTATGCTGAGCAGACCTTAGTTACAGTTTCTGGGAAAGATCGCGTTATCTAGCGTGATCAACAATTTGATCAATGCCAGCACGCTCATGCCCTCTGCCACGATGACTTGTAAGTTCGTGCTAGCACAGCTATCGACGGCCCCTAGAGTTCCATCTACCCAATTTCACTCGCAAGGCTTGGATCAACCCGTTGTTTCCAGGCACTTTCCAAAGGTGCTGCACGCTGGGATTGACCCCACCAGTCCGATAACATCAGCAGGAATCTCCTTTCTGACGAATCGACCATGGTGAGATTCGAACCCGAGTCTTATGGTCAGAATGCGAACGTTCTAACCACATGGCCACGTGCCCCTACAAGACCGAACAGACAAAGGATTTTACCATGATTATTAGTTTAACGCATAAACGGAAAATAAGTTTAGTATTCTACGTTCGCATAAGATTGTAGAAATATCCGTGATGGTTCCATTTAGTTGGATGTTATCTCAAGGGTATGTTAAATATAGCTCTCAGCATCCGAGTGTAAGTTCCATCAAGCTTAGGCTGTAGGCTTTCAGTTAATGTCCAGGTAGTACCATACATTAACACCGCCTCTACAGTGGCTCGAAAGAATCTCCGATTGAGGTTATCTGGTAGATAAGATTTCCAGATTTTATCAATTTTATTCAAATCGACCCAGAAATCGCAATGCCGATTAAAATAACTCTAAAATGAACTAGCTTGAATAATTCAACAAATGAATAAATTAACCGTGTGATTTTCAACTGAATAATAATCTTTTGTGGTAAGGGGTAGCAGTCAGTCAGTTATGTGCCTTGCGTGATATACGCTTAGGCGATCATGTATCTTTCGATACATGACTGACGAGGCAGATTTTTTTCCCGTAGTAGGTTGCCATTTCTTTCTGCAGTAGACCAGTTGCCATCCAAAGCTATAGAACCCGGTCTGCCCTGCTATTTACCTATAGCTTCGGGGGGGGGGGGAAGAAGAGGATTCATGCCTTTCCCAAGGATATTAGCACATAAGTGAATGTAATGCATTCGACTGGAATTCGAACTCGGCTCTCCGATTCTTCAACCCGAGTCGCTATTCGTTACTCTACAAACTCTAAATACAAAAAAATAGAAATTATTTTTCTCCAGAATACTATCACTTATTTATATATGAGCGAAAAAAGTCTGCGTTTAAAAATAAATAAATACCCTCTCAAAGTTGACTTGAAAGTAAAAGTATGATTTTAGTTTCGGGCCCAATTTTAACCACAATTGGATTTGTTTTTTTTTGTTTTTTTTTTGTTTTTCAAATACTGTTGTTAACCCAAGACAAGACCCAAGAGCAACTCAATGTAGAGGACTAGAACATGAGGTTGTCTTATCAGCGTAAAAATTGTAGATAACAAGGATATGTAGGATACATAACGGTTGACCTTAGACTTGAAGAGTTTAAGATTGCAGTGGTCGGGGAAGCATCCTCTCGGGAGCCTGTTCCACAAAACTGGGGCTCTAAAGAAGAACCTGTTTGAATGGGACTTCTTTCTTACCAATGGGATACAAAGGGAATGAGGGTGATTCGACCCTTTGCACGTATCATAGCGGGTATTAGCGGTAAAGGTCTGAACTGGTGGAACTATGGAATGTAGTTATATATTGTAGCTATATATAATAGCGATAGAGTGGCAATAGGCTTGCGACATTACGTCCATGATGAAGAGATTGTAGATATCAAATCATTTCAAGCTTTCTCCAAAACGGGCAGTTTTTCATATATCAGCCTTTCGGATTTTTACAGTTTTACCCAAAGAGGTTAATGCTGTCAAAAATTCGAAACAAGAAAAATATTAAAAATTTAGGGCGTTTTCATTAGTCTCCACCAGACCAACATTTTTTTTTATAACCACTAATCAGTTTATTTCACGAGGGAGACTGAATATCATGTTCATGTTTAGAAAGACTGTGCCCTGTTGGCTCCAAAGCCATATTGGAATTAAGGGAAACGACAGAGCTCCCCAGTGACCGGAGAACCAGAAAGAAAACACTTTTCCCATGCAGTAATAAAGAGAAGAGGTGACGGAGGGAGTAAAGTTTAACAGCAAGACTGCAGCAGCAAAAAAAAGAAGCAATTAGAACATTAGGTCTAAGGCTCTAACTTCTAGCTTCCTGACTGTCCCACGGGACACTAGCCTAAAAGATTATAGTAACTATGAGTTCAATGCCGAGATGTCATAGTAATTATGAGTTCAATCCCTGGGAAAGGTACTACAAAATTGACAGTAACTGAGTAGTACTAAAAAGGAACAAGATATCTCTTATCTGGAACAAAAACTACCTACCTCGTAGATTAAATTTAGCTAGAAATTTTTACATACCTGAACAAGACCGCAGAGCTTAACGGCCGAAACGTTGTGGTAATAATTCTGACTGTAAATAATGTAAAAAAAAAAATGATATTGAAATGAAAATAGATGCAAGCTTTTCGAATTGAGGCAAAACCTAGAAAAGTTGAAATTGGGACTCAGAAAAACCCGCAAAAAATTAACTTATACCGACCATGTCTCGACAATACAAAAATCGCACACACTTTTATACTTAAACAGGAGGACAATACAGCATACCAGGTATATTATATGCGGTGAAGCACTTCCTAAATGCGTATGGTGATCTGGCTCTCATTAAACTAATTTTAGAAGCCGAGATGCATGATGAACCCATTCGATGTTGATAACATAATAGCCATCATAAAGAAAGTCGGTCTATATGCCAAAGTGGGAGGACCTGGTTACTTGGAAATTGTTAGTGCTGTATAAATAGAAAACATTAAGAATTATGGAAATTTGCTTGATGGGAATTAACGAAGAAATGGTAATGTTAATAGTGAGATTAACCGTTTCAATGCAGAAAATCATTGGCATTCATTGACCGAACAGTCAGCGATACTGTCGTTTGAAATTTATAAAATATTTTCCCGAAACGGTTTTTCGAGAAATTAAACTTCACAAGTACACTGTTATAGCTTTTTTCTGTTATTCACTGGAGTTTCCTTCCTAACCTTTTGTTTACAGTAGTGTGGAAAGATAACACCATGATTTTCCCTTCGACTTACAAGAGGTACACATTTTTGTTTCTGTTGGAAATCTTGTCTAGCGAGTCGCAAAATGTGATGGAAATTGTGAGAATAGCCGTCTCCCTTCAGGGAACCATCGACATTCATGGATCGAACAGTTTGTGTTTTTCTCATTAGTATCCTTTTAGGTGAGTCATAATTTACTGGCAATCTGGTGCTAGGAAAGATAATTCACCGTTTCCAACTCACCAGGTACTAATATTAGCATTCAGTCAGTTATGCGTGATACACGCTTAGGCGATCATGTATCCTTCGATACATAACTGACGAGGCAGAGTTTTTCCCGCAGTAGGTTGCCATTTTTTTCTGTGGTAGACCAGTTGCCATTCAAGGCTATAGAACCCTGCTATTTACCCATGGGGGAGGAGAAGAAGAGGATTCATACCTTTAGCACGTAATGGATTCGACTGGAATTCGAACTCGGCTCTCCGATTCCTCAATCCGAGCCGCTATCCATTACTCCACTGCGATAGCATTAGTGTATCTATTGATACACTACTATTGAATAAAAGGAAATGGAAGACGAGATAAACACCCGTACACGATTAAAAAAATTTTAGTAAATACATATTATACGAGGGTCATTCAATAAATAAAGGTGAATTTTTCGGTACAAGGACTTCTAATACAGATAGAAGCTTACTCTTTTTTTTTTTGCTTTACTTCTTTTTCACATGGATTTAATTTCTTTCGCAGATTAAAAAAAAACTTTGAGAGTCTTGGCGATTAACAAAGATGGCCGACAAAGAAGCATGCTCCAGGATTGAACAGCGGTCAGTTATCAAGTTTTTGGTTGCTGAAGGGTGCAAACCAGTTGAAATTCATAGGAGAATGTCAACTGTGTATGGTGCCACATGTTTCAGCCAAAAAAATGTCTACAAGTGGGCTAAATTGTTTAAAGAAGGACGGAGCAGTGTTGAGGATGAAGACAGGCCTGGGAGGCCCACAGAAGTGAGGTCTCCTGAGGTGATCGAATCAGTCAATGACCTCATTCAGTCTGACAGAAGGGTGACAGTGGAGGACATTGCAAGGATTTTGAGCTTATCTGTTGGGACAAACGCAGGGGTCATCAGTCAGAAGGAGTCATCTTGCATCATGACAACGCAAGGCCTCATACAGCAGCCCAAACGGTGCAGACCATCAACGAGCTGGGCTGGGAACTGCTCCCTTATCCCCCTTACAGCCGAGACCTTACCCCTTCAGTTTAATAGTTTAGGAGAAATCAAAAAATGAAGATAACGTGATTAAAGATTTAACAAATAACATTCATTTATATCAATTGAACATACACAATCAAGATAGATATTGCTGATCAAGTACGACCAGTTGTAATGAAATATGTAGAAGGATTATGCTGAGTTTCAATGTGTGTAGACTTGTGGTTAAGATTTGTGTATAAAATTAAACAAAATGTTTTATCGAATTACAAAATGTTTTTTGTGGGACTTCAGTCACTAGTGTGTATGTGTGCGTTTGTTAAAGTTACTGTTCAAAGTTTGTAAGAGTTGTGCATCTTTAGCTGTCGTTTTGATGTTTGATTGAAATTTACAAATACTGTTTTAGTAGTCTGTTAATTCACTTTCTTTAGTATGTTGTAAGTAATGTTCCTGAGAAAGCGAAGTGCTGTTTGTTGAGTCAGAAGAATTAGCGCGCGAAAGGTGTAGTTAGGTCAAAGTTTTGACTGGCGTGGATTCATTTAGCATCTCTCCAGGGTTGAATTTCTGACTGTTCGAATCGAATCGAAACGCTTCTATTTATTGAGTTCGCGGTCTCAAAACCGGCTCCAAAACGGGGTGCGGCAAAAGGTATTTTTGCTCAAACTTGCTACAGTTTTAAGGTCTCAGCCAATGAAAAACCCAGTTTGCTGAAACTAAGATGCTGATTGGTTAAGAGGTGATTATGCGTGAAAAGTGCATTATCCCGGAGAGGTGAGAGGTAGGTATGGAATATTCCATCACAGTTATCTGCGGAGGACTTGGAGCCTTAAACCTAACCTGGCCTTTAGATAACAACAACAATGATGAAGACAATAGTCCGAATGTAATTAGTGTAAATAATGATAACTCCTCATTCCAGAAATTCAGACAGCGTTACTGTTGCTTGAAACATATAAAATCTTTTTCGTAAAACAGTTTTTCAGGAAATTAAACTTTAAAATTAAACTTCTCAAGTCCACTAACTGTTATCATTCTTGCTAGTGAAAGGCTGACGTTAAAACTATTTATTTATTATGATTTCTGTCTTATATATTTGGTTCTGGATAGTGTGAAACAAGAAAAAAATTGAAAGAAAAAGAAAGAAAAAAGAAAGAGACTGACTTCGAAACTAAATAATCCAACAAAGCTTAAATACTTCAACTATCTATCTCACAGGTTAATGGGCTCTAGATCAAGGTTAAGGCTAGGGTTTTGTAGTGTTAATAATAAATCTCGTGATTGCGAGAACTCCCGGACAAACCATAATATCGTACTAACGAGAGTTGAGAGAGTGCTAAGAAAAATTGTGGATCTGTAAACATATTCATGTCTCATTAAATAAAAACTTGTGTTAACCTTAACCTGAAGTTATTTTGTTACGAGTTTTTTGTCTTCAAGATGCAGACGAAGGAAAACTTTTGGGTATTTTTAACGTGCGAAAGAAAATACAGCTTAAAGTTTTTTATTTTGCTTTTTCGGATTCAGTACTTTAGAATAGTGGGCGTTAACTCTTGGTATGGAATAACGAAAACGACCCGGAAATTATTTAATCTCCCCCTCCCACAAATTTATTTTAATTAAGTATAGGAAATTACAAGTTTGCGTGTTATGATATAAAAACAGTCATAAACTTGATAACATTTTCTTTATAAGACAATTGGAGCCGCATTAAAATATAATAGGTTAGTCAGCTTTACAATATATAGTGTAGTGACGCCTACACACACCACGCCCACAAATTACTCAACAGCAATTGGACACTAAATAAACAGTACTTTTCGTAAAGACAATTTACGCATCGCACGAGCCGCATAAAAATTTCTCGTGTTTTGTTTCACCAAACTTGCTATAGTAAAAAATCAACAATTGGTCGATTTTTGGCCAATCACATAAATTGACACTTTCTTCAATATTCTTCCCGCGCTCGTTCTGGGAGCCTACTTTACTGTATAAAAAGCAGAAGTTTAAGGAAGAAACTTTAGCAGATTATAAATTTTCACAACCATAATCACGTGTATTTCTCCATCTTCTACTCAAACACACACACAGACATTAACTACATTCACACAACACAGTGAACTGTCTGTTATCAAAGCCAAGCGAACTATTCAGAACTTTAACATTCTTCTGCACAAACATCTAACTTTCAAATTCAAACATCAAACATTCTTAAACACTAAACAAATATCAACAAAGAAACTCCTTACAACATACACTTGTATTTCCCACACGGTACAAGGGAAATCACTTTTTACGACTTTATTGTCATTGTATATGTATTTGTTTCAATATACATTTTAATTGTTGATCATTCAATCATCTCTTGTTGTTCTTTTCTGTGTTTTCTTTGCAAATTGAATGTGGAGTGTTAATTTTAAAAACGTAACCTTCCACAAAAACCTTCTGATAATTTCTTACTAACACCATTAGCGCCCCACAATAGCAATTTTGTTTTTAAAAATTGGAGCGGAGTTTTTTTTTTTTTAGTATGTAACCAGTTCGGAGGAATTGCATTTTACGACTGGTTATCAAACAGTTGATCGTTTTCTGTTTGTATTCTAGTGATTTCTGCGGAATTGGCAAACAGATATTGTATCAACATTCCGCGAAGTAAAAGAAGAACAGAAACTGCAGAAAATTACGCAAAACAGACATAATTAAGTAATTATACAGATTTTAAAGACAAACTCACCAAAGTTCCTTCTTCTGGAAATATGACAAGACATAATCTGATTGATATGCCAATTTAGAATAAAATGGTTTTCAAACTAAAAATTATATATAAAAGTTAAGAATAATCTGCGTTAACAATTTGTGTGTGTGTGTGTGTGTGTGTGTGTGTGTGTGTAAAAAGAGGATCCTGACAAAGGCGCAAAAATTATATATCCTACACTCAAGCCCCTAATGACAAGGCCAACGGTCCTCTGGTGGCAGTCACCGGGAGGCCAACGGCAGGCCTCTAGCGGTCCACCAGTGGTAACATTGCCGAGAGAAACACACCCGGCGGGCCAACAGCCGGCCACTAGCGGTAAGCGCTAGTGGCATGCCACCCGGTGGTAGATCAGTGGCTTGTGTGTAGGGAAAGAGTGAACATCAGATCAAAATAATAAAAAAAATGAAAAAAGATACGTATTTTTACCGTAGACGTAGCAGAGAACACAACACGTGGTTTTAAAAAAAAAACACCTTTTAACAAGTCAGAAGCAAGACAGAAAATATAATTTTTTCGTCCATCCTTTGGATCCCCAAAGAGGCCATAAAATTCGGGGACAGAGCTTTACAGCTTTTTTCACAGTTTTATTTCGCAGGTACTTTATATATATATATATATATATATATATATATATATATATATTAGTGTAACCCGGATATAAGAGAAACCCGGATATAAGAGAGATTTTCTCTGGTCCCAAATTAGAGCCTGTGTTAATGTATATATAATAGACCAAACCCGGATATGAGAAACCAGGATATAAGAGACTTCTTCTCCGGCCCCGACAACTCTCTTATATCCGGGTTACACTATATATATATATATATATATATATATATATATATATATATATGCTTAATAAAAATATAAAATTTGTCGCTTTGCTGATTGATGTTATTCTCAGCATCCCAAGTCTAGAGTTTCGCATACGGACCCTTTGGCAATCTCCCCGTCCATTCGTGAGGAGATATCAGCGACTGACACACACACACACACACACATTATATATATATATATATATATATATATATATATATATGAGAGAGAGAGAGAGATTTTTATAAACACATACGCACAGATTATGAATTAATAGAAAAGTAAACCTATTTCCCACATAATTACATACCCTCATACATACCCTATTAAAACAAGCTGAAACTTAATTTTCTACCCAATAACAGAAAATGTTACAAAGATGCCAAAAAGATTCCACAACACACATTTTTTCAATCAAAGTTTCTCTTGGTTAGAAAATAAATGACCATGTGAATTATTAGACCAATCAGAGAAAACTAAAATCCTATTTTCTCGAACATACTTTTGGGAAAAAATCTTATAGAATTCCACATATTTTGATTCTCAGGAGCTGAGATGTCACTGTCTCCAAGCCGCTCAAACACAGGAGACGACTATTTTTCCTCCTTTTTGGCTATGACGATAAACTAGATCCGGTAGCAAGGCCTCTGATCGGAAGATTGATGATTTTAAGAAACGTGGAACCACCTCTAGGCGCAACCTGACTTGGGTTGGTATCAGCTGTTAGGGTCCCGGCTATGGACAAATAGTGATCTTCCCCGCAAACAAAAATACTATGAAACTATAAAAAAGGATTTTTATAGTAAAACGACCAGTAATACAATTTTATATAAAAAAAATTACCAACAATACATTTTATCTGTAGTTGAAATCATACAATGTGTTCAAAATATTTAGATTTCGGCATTAAATAACTGATAGAGGTTGATATGTCGCTAACAATCGACCAAACAACCAACAAGGAAAAACTCTTCCATGACATTAATCCATGCAATATCCTACAATTTCTTAAATCAAACTGCATTCCAAAATATAACTTCAACAAAACTACAATATAAAACATAGATAACGGGTGGAACAGCATAATTGCCCATTCCACAAAATATTTAATATCTAAAAAAAAAACAACTAAACTAATTGAGTTTCGTTTTTCCAGGTTTTCAGATAAGACGTTTAGCCCTCTTGACATCATTTGTTGTAAAAATCACTGAAAGAGAACTGGTTAAAATCATTTTGTGTCAGCTCCACTTTCTTTCCCACTAAGCAATGATGAGAGGAAAAAAGATCATTCAGGCCTTTAGTAATGGTACCAGCATTCATACTCTGGCCCCCATCTTTAAAGTCCATTCAAGAACCACCAAGAGAACGGTGAATAAATTTAAAAAAGAGGGAACAGTAGAGAGGAAAACTGGATCAGGAGAGTACAACAGGAAAGGGATCATTTCAACTTAGAGCTAAAGAAATCAATTAGAAAAGATCCAACTCAATACATAAGACGTTTGGCACGTGAGAGAGGAGTTTCAGCAATGACAGTCCAAAGAGCAGTGAAAGAAAAGATTTGAAAATGAAATCGTACATGAAACCTGTGAGGCAGCTTGTTACACCAGGACAGAAAGTTAGAAGGTTAGAGAGGGCGAAGATCATCTTGAGTAAGATGGAAAATGATCCTGGAATAATATATATATATTTGAACTTTATTTGAATCCTTCATGAGTTTCCGATCCTTAGCTATGATTAATTAATGATGAACATGTCATTTTCATTTATGATTGATTTCATCACGATTCTTCAGTTAAGCTTGGAGAGAAATTATACATTCTTATTGTTCAAAGTAGAGTCTAGTAGTGTTATAAAAGCATCGGGGAATTCCAACAAGATATCTTTAATCATTTCTAAGATACAACAGTTCAAATCTTAATCTAACAATTGAACAATTTTGCTGTTACACGATTTGGACAATTTTGTTCTTCAATACGGTATAAACGCCTCTATAAATATATACACACCATCAAATATATGCACAAATGACCCATAAGGAGTTGATATGCCGTTAAACTGACAACTCAATCAATTCTTAATATTTCGTTGCATGACTCGAAATGCAAAGAAATGACCTGGGACATCATCGTTTCTTACATTATCACTGACCGGTTCTGCTTTTACAGATAATGACTGGCTCATTTTTCACCGGCTTCTCTTTCCACATGCCCAATAAACAAGGCCACGTGGAAAATATCTACCGCAGATTTCCGTCCAGACACAACAGCGCTTAAGGGATAAAAATTGGGATATTTTATCGCTAAGCTTAGTTTGATAGTGTGAAAAGTGTAGGGTACCAATGACCTTAGAACTCTCTATAATCGTAATAGTATGTGAAGCAAGCTTGTTAACCAATACACTATAGAAAAAAAGTCTTTCTTTTAATGCCATATTGTTATATCCCAGGTTTTTGAGATGAGCCAAAACGAATGAAAATAAAAGACAAGTGTAATTTAACACAATAAAATAACTCTGTCTATATTTCTGAGATGAGGTATTGTAATTACTTACACTATTTACATTGTTCACACAGTTGACCTCATCTTTCTCCTTATCTTTGTACTCATTTTTTATCCTCATCTTTCTCACCATATTCACGATGTTTCGGCCATTGTACGCTCCAGCCTTCTTCAGGTGATTGGAGTTTCGTACCGAATCTTTTATTTTAGTTCTAGTTCCACGTGCCATACCTCACCCGGATGTCTCAGTATCACTTATTTCCCTTTAACTCAACTCCCCAAGTTCTCAAGAATACATGTCCCAGTGGATAAAAGCGTTGATTGAATTAATCCAGTGACTTGATGCAAAGAGTTGTGAGTTCAATACCTGACTACAGCAGAGGTGAACAAAAACTTGGAGAATCGGATGAAAGAGAAATAACTGATAGTGAGATATCCAAAAGAGGCATGGTACGTGGAACTAGAACAATCTACCCTGGTGGATGGAATAAATGGTTCGGTTCGAAATTTCAATCACCTGCAGAAGGTCAGAGCGTACAACAGCCGAAACGTTATGAATAAGACAACAAAGATGAGGACAACAGTCCGAACAATGTAAATAGTGTAGATAATAAAATAACTTTTATTTATTTACTACCTAAGAACAGCAAGGATTAGTTTGGATTTTAACCATGAATTGTGTATGTCAGCTTGTAACCATGTTGTATTCAGAAGTGTCCGCTCCGACTAGCGGACAAGGGAAGTAACTCACTTGTATTTTGAGTTATTGCCCTTTATAAGGTGAGTAAGTTAGCATCCTCCTAACAATTATTATCTAGAGATTTTTTTTATTGCTATGCATTCTGGGGGAAAGATAGTGGAGAGATTTCCCATTGCCTTCTACAAGGTTTAGAATTCATTTTTCTTTTTCTTAGACTGTTTACTAGCCAAGACTAGAGAACCATGTCTACTCTGCTATTTAATCAACAGCTAGGAAGACAGGAGATAGATTTGTGCCAATCACAAAATTACTTATGCAAAAGTGGACGCAACATCCGAGGCCGGAATTTGAACTCGTTTTCACCGATTCCGCGCCGATGCCCGTTACACCAACCTCACATAGCTTAGTTTATTTTGCTATAATACTACAAATTTAGTACATCACTTGACGGTTAATCTCAGTCGCCGTAATCGTGGCAGGACCTAGATTGTTAACCATTAAATGGCGTACTTTATTCTGGTACATGGTCATAATGTTGGGTATCCAGTCACGATCGAACTCTCCACAGTCGTAAAGGTGAGTGATTCTAGCTTGTTAACCATTACATTATGGCAAAGAACTGAAGCATACTTTAGTCTGATACAAGATCACAATGTTGGGTAACCAGTCACTGTCAAACTCTCCACAGTCGTAAAGGTGAGTGATTCTAGCTTGTTAACCATTACATTATGGCAAAGAACTGAAGCATACTTTAATCTGGTACAAGATCACAATGTTCGGTAACCAGTCACTGTCAAACTCTCCACAGTCGTAAAGGTGAGTGATTCTAGCTTGTTAACCATTACATTATGGCAAAGAACTGAAGCATACTTTAGTCTGATACAAGATCACAATGTTGGGTAACCAGTCACTGTCAAACTCTCCACAGTCGTAAAGGTGAGTGATTCTAGCTTGTTAACCATTACATTATGGCAAAGAACTGAAGCATACTTTAATCTGGTACAAGATCACAATGCTCGGTAACCAGTCACTGTCAAACTCTCCACAGTCGTAAAGGTGACTGAATCTAGCTTGTTAACCATTACATTATAGCAAAGAACTGAAGCATACTTTAATCTGGTACAAGATCACAATGTTGGGTAACCAGTCACGGTCGAACTCACCACAGTCGTAAAGGTGTGTGGATCTAGGTTGTTAACCATTACACTATGGTGAAGAGTCGAAGTTTGTTTCAGTGCAGTAAAAGACGACAGATGTATGACACAATATGTGGGTCGAAATTGTTACAGATGTAATAGCTTTGAAGTTAACATTGTTAATCATTACATTAAGACGAAAAGCCGAAGTTTATTTCAGTCAAGTAAAAAACGACAGGTGTAGAGCAGCATATGGTTGCCTTAATCACTACAGTCGTAACAGAAATGTTAAAAGCTGAAATTTCTGGAACACATACCGAGGAAAGAGGGCTTGGAAAATCCTAAACTCGCAAGACATATTGAAGGCAAGATGAACAGAGGAAAACATCAAGTTACCTACATAACGAGCTTTTTGCAAATGTATGGCAGAACATGGACTGGTATGGGCAGTAATGAGATGAAAATTGCATAGAGTTACGAAGGTTAGAAAGTTGTGGAGAGCCATGATTGCCCACGAGCCAAAGGGACACGACACATAAAAAGATAATTATAAACGTTAGTCGAGACGCAAAAACCAACTTTGAAATAGCAATAAAACTTCGATTTCTTTAAACTGAGAAAAAATAAAGGAATCATTTTATAGCGTGTGTCAGCGTTGACAGTGGTTGTAACAGCCTTATTGCTGTTGCTACATGGAAAGCTAGTTAAGGGAGTGCTCATTCATTCGCTGTTTGCAAAGTAACTATCGTGACATGACAGTGACATAAACTTTGGTTTTTCTCAACGTATCTAGGGATGGGACCTGGATCGGTATTTTTTTCCACAAGGCTATTAATGTGGCGTGATCATCGACAGTCTCAACCGGCATTCGAACTCGGTTTGCCGGTTCCATCTTCCATGTTGATAACCGTTATGCCGCATTATTGCAAAGTGAAATAACAGATAAAGGAATTCACAGGTATCATCGGTTCTGATGTCACAATTGATAGAAACTTTTTAGATTTCTATTAATACTTCAAATGCGGCATTGTTCTAACATTTTTGACTGGTTGTACTGGCACCTTTTACGGGGAAAATGGGAAATTGCCCTTTACTTGAAATAAATAACTAAAAAGACGCAGACAACGATTTCTTATGGGCGTCACCGTTTTCAATTTGGCCGGTTACACTGCAGTACAGACTAAGCTGAACGACACCCTCAACACACAATGGAATAACCCCCCCCTAATAATGCTGTTCTTCCCCACCCCAATTCGCAGTTGTATGGTTATTTACCCCGGTCGCCTCACTGAGACGAGATGTGACACAAGGTTGGATTTAATATGGGGAACCCAAGCGCGTACACTCGGGCCAAGGACAAAAATTACCCAGCCCCCTCAACCGTCGGTTGCGCTGGTATCAGCATGACTACCGATCCCCCCAACATCTCTAGTGCTAGGTGGGTGTAGTCTTGGGCAGCTGTTCTCCTGCACTAGGCACCTCACAGTTTTATTTTACTCAGCTGCGTCTCTGTCCAAGGACAGATCCACAACTGAGTGGCATTCTACCCGAAGATGCAGCTGAGAGAGGATAAACTCTATCCGTCATGTAATATGTAGTTATCAATGACGTAATAGTACGCAGTTATCAATGACGTAATAGTACGCAGTTATCAATGACGTAATAGTACGCAGTTATCAATAACGCAAGCACAGTTTAAAACTTGATATTTGTAAATGAAACCTAAATGCAGATAATTCTTTAAGAAGTCATGGATCGATTTGGCACTGTATTTATATTATGAAGAGGACGCCCGTCTTAAAGCGATAAATCAATATGTTTCGATTCTGATAAATGTTGCGGGTAGATGTAGGTCTAATGGATGTTAATCTACAAAAATTGTTAAAAACACATCTTTTTCATGAGCGGACCAATTAATTTAAGTAATGCCAGTACTTTAATGAGAATAAAGTTTATCGAACGAATAAACTATCATAAAAGATCCAACAGATGCATTAGATAATTATGGTTCTTGACTCTAATAGAACAAAAAATAATTGTTGCCAAACGCACTACGTGGACGAGCTTTTTCTTTTATTGCTGAAAAATACACAGAAGATTCGCAAGAATTTACGTTTCACACATTTTCTTTTCAATTTTTTTCGACTAAAAAAAAGGTTTTGGAGCGAATATTCTCGTCATATAAAATCCTCATACACTAGGAAAATTCAGGCGTGTATAATTAGAGTACTATGTTCAGGGGCTGAGGGGCTGCTGGGACCCGACTGAATTCACATCAACCATCTCATTTCTTTTTTATTTCCTGTTTTCACGGTGTGCTAACAATGAACTATTCATAAGTGTTCTAAAGATAGGATCTGATAGTAAACATTAGAATTAAAGCCAAAAGGACTCCTAAACAAAACAGGGTTTGTGAACAAATTTCAACTGAAAGATTCTGAATTTGAATACAGGGAAATTACCGTATTTGTTATAATATTAGACGCAGGGGTGTATAAAACGCACTCTTATTCTGAAGACAGAGTTTTGGGGAAGAAATCTACAGTCGTATGTAAAAGATTTTTATTGGACAAAAATTCAATATCATACAGTAAAACCTCGCTTCTCGAACGTCTCACATGTCGAACAAAGCGATTTTCGAACAGAAAATTCGAGATGAAAATGCCTCGGTTATCGAACAAAATTTCGGTTCTCGAACAACATTGCCAAACCGAGTTAACTCGAACGGAATAATTTCTGAGTCGACCGCCGTGTTGTATATATTAGTGTGTTGTGGCGTGCTTTTCTTTTCCAATTTTATTACACTGTGACTTTATTTATCTACATTGATTCCTATTGGAAAAATAGTTTCGGTTTACGAACATTTCAGGTTACGAACGGCCTTCAGGAACGAATTAAATTCGTGAACCGAGGTTCCACTGTACTTTAAAGACTCACAGATGAAATAGAGGGTGAGGTAATTATCATTGATAATGACAATGTGCTGTTGAAATGGTCACCACATTCAGCTGACTTTGAGAATTTTTTTCTATGGGACTATAAAAAAAGACAGGTATATATCCCCCTTCTTCCTACAAGCTTAGTTTGGTTAAAAACCTACAGAAACATCTGTTGCATCTATTGCGTTAACTGACATCAAATTTCTTAAAATTACTTCATCGTTTATTATTTTCCCTAATAAATTCCTCAGCTGCATACACACTGAGCAAGCGTCGGTTTTTTCCCTCGCCCACTAGGGAGTCATATCAAAATCTTCCTGCCGAATCAAGTGGTTCCATTCTTCTGTAAATGGAGTCTTCATGGTGAAAACAGATTTTCGGTAGTCTGTTTCACAAAGTAACAGTTCTGGATAAGAACCAGAGTACCTGGCATTCGACGGGCGGGGGTGTCTTAGCTGTGAAGAAACTAAAGTGTGAAGGAACTGGTGGAGCTAAGGAATGTACCTTACCATGAAAATAACGATAGAATAGCGAGAGGTTAGTAAGGTTTCGTCTGTGGGGAAAGGGGCAGTACGGTGGAAAATAAGTGTTCACCCACAAGGCTTAGTAAACGTTTTAAACTTGGTCAAGGTTGGAACGTGAGGATTGAGCAACCCCAGCTCAGATATGGCAGCAATATTCCAGTTTTTCTGTCTAATCTGATTCATATAAAAATGGAGCATGCCAAAAGGAGTCAGATACTTACTGGAGCGGAACAAGGAAACAAATCATTTTCCCAGCATCTTTAGTGAAGGATTATACATACGAGTTCCATTGGATGAACCTGAATCCCAATAGACGCTCCAAGCAAGGACTCTCTTTGAGAGAACAACCGTTTATCATAATTGGAGAAATCCCAGGGTCGGTTTTGCGATGACGAAACCTTACCAGCTTGATTTTGGATGTATTGAATGTTATAAGCCAATTCCCCCCTCCGTTTAGTTATGCGGTTAAGGTCAGTGGATAGATCAGCTATTGGGTTCCGTATATGTCTATATCTCTGAGATGAGGTATTATTACATTATTCGAATTGTTATCCTCATCTTCATTGTCATATTCACAACGTTTCGGCTGTTGTACTCTCCGACCTTCTTCAGGAGAATCGAATTTCGAACCGAACCCTTTATTTCGTCCACCGGGGTAGATTGTTCTAGTTCCACGTGTCATGCCACTTCCAGATGTCTCAGTTATTTAACTCAACTCTCCAAGATTTTTGGTTCACCACTGCTGTGTCCTGGAATTGAACTCACAACTCTTTGGGTCTAGTCAGGGGTTCTAACCAACGTCTTTATCCACTGGGTGAATTGGTTCTGGCCGTTTAGATTTTTGGAGATGCACCCACAAACTGTGATGTCGTCTACTTACTAATGATCTGAGAATGCTCTTAGGCAGATAGTTAATGTAAAGCAGAAAGTGGGTGGATCCGAGGAGAGAGTTTTGGTCCGTGATATTTACTGTCACGCAATTTCAAATGCCGAAATAATAATGTCAATTATCCTGATATTTATTAAACATAGTCTAGTGTGGTATGAGCCTATAAATGCGGGCCGCTCAAAGAGGATCCTGTTCGCTGCAGTTGTAAAATCGACGAGGGCAGCTCGGTAATTAACACGCTGAGACAAGTGCTAAATAATTATTGCGAACCGTGTTTTAGTGTTTGATTTATTCATTAAAAAAAAATCAAAAAAAAATCTGTTATATTCGTTATATTTTTTATTTTATTTTTTTTTAAGCATATCACCCCAAGCAAGGCTGGAAGCCACTAGCACGCAAGGGGTTACAGAAGGTTTGGAGGAAGAGCAGATAGGAGTGGTAAAGGAGAGGATGTGGAGAAAGATAGTGGATCGATCAAGGCAAGGGGGTTACAGAAGATTTGGAGCGAGAGCAGATAGGAATGAAAGGTGAAAGAAGGGAAGTGGATAGATCAAGGCAACTGGAGATGTCAATTGACGTTACACTTAAATAGTTGGAAATTGTATTTGTCAGGGAAACAGGAATAAGGAAGGGAGTTCCACAGGCGAGATGTGCGAGACATGAAGCTATTGGAGTAGAAGAGACGTCTACATCTCACAGTTTCAACGGTGAAGGGGTGGGAACGGGATGCCAGCCTAGTAGGACGTTTAAATTCATGAGGCCTAGGAACCAGCGAAAGCAGCTCCTCGGAGCAATTACCGTGAAAGTATTTGTAAAAAAGACAGAGCGAGGCAACGTCGCGTCTGTGAGAGAGCGACTGCAGACGAGATGACAGATCAGGGCCAATTACATTGCATATCCGTCTCTGGTACTGATTCATTTTAACTTCTGGTTGCTGACAGTTGAATAAGGTAATGTTAAATAATTCATAGATGTAATGTTAACAATTTAATGTTCATAATTCATTAAAAAAAAGAAAAAAAATAACTTATGTTCATTATTACTGATTCATTTTAACTTCTGGACAGTTGAATAATAATAATCTCCACGAATGCTTGAACGGTTTTGGTTTCGTTTAGTTTGAACTGTTTTACGATATATCAGCATTTCTCAAATTATTTAATTAATTCGTATCACTTTGCATATTATTTAAAGCCAGAAAATATTTTTTATATAATGTTTAGTGATACAAGTCTTACTAATTGTTGTAATATTATCTCATCCTCGTCGCCAAAATGTTGTAACCTAGGGAATAGAATAATCGCACGAACCTTGGTAATGGACGATAATACTTAGGACACGAACAACGCGTTTAAGATTCGCCAGCGGCGCGTAGAAAAAGTAGTCAACTCCTAGAAGTGAGCCAAGTGAATTCCACAATGAATCTCCAACTGCAGGATATCTACCAACCGCCTCACACAGTCAGATGTGGCACAAGGCCGAATTTAATGTGGAGTATCCGATCCAGTAGACTCGGACAAAAATTCCCTCTAGGCCCTGTATAAAACTGGGGTCAGGTAGCTGTTTCGCGAGATGAGACTCTGCCCTTCGACATAGCCTCGTTTGGGGATCCTCTCTGCCCGGAGGCAGAGAGTTTGACCAGCACAGCTGGAGACGAATATCCAACTGCAGCCAACATACAGTATTTACTACTGTATTTATGTGAATGGTGACATACCCATTATCGTACGTAGGTATGTTACATCACTAATTAACCCATAGCTGAGGGGAGAAGAGATGGATACATACCTAATCAGGATTGGATAAACAAGAAATTAAAATATGAATACAAAGTGGGGGACCAATTCTATATTACAATCCATATATAAACTGTTCCTCCATATTTTGACCACGGTAGTTTCTATACATTTATATTCTAGAGAATGTAAATAAATCTAAAAGACATACCTGTGTAGCTAATCAATATTTGATTGATTGGATTGTTTTCTATGGCTTACCAAGCAGTTTATTTAAAACCAGAAAATATTTTTAGAATTTAAGAATTTTATTTTGAGATAATAATGATTCAGTGATAAGAGGTCTTACTAATTAATCCATAGCTTGGGGAGAAGAAGTGGACTCATATCTTTCCCCAGGGTATTTGCACGTAAGTGAATATTGCGAACCGAACTGGAATTGAAATTCGGCTATCCGATTAACAATTTCGAGCCAATATCCATTACACCACACGCAACAGCTTACAACACTTGGTATTCCCAAGCAGTCACCCATTTAGATACCGACCAGTCTTGACGTAGCTTAACTTCGATGATGGTACGTTGAAAAACAGATACGACAGATACGAACAGAATGTAATAGATAGATAGATAGATAGATAGATAGATAGATAGATATGAAGAGATAGATAGATAGATAGATAGATATGAAGAGATAGATAGATAGATATGAAGAGAAAGATAGATAGATAGATATGAAGAGATAGATAGAGAGATAGATATGAAGAGATAGATAGAGAGATAGATAGATAGATATGAAGAGATAGATAGAGAGATAGATAGATATGAAGAGATAGATAGATATGAAGAGATAGATAGATATGAAGAGATAGATAGATAGATAGATATGAAGAGATAGATAGATAGATAGATATGAAGAGATAGATAGATAGATAGATATGAAGAGATAGATAGATATGAAGAGATAGATAGATATGAAGAGATAGATAGATAGATATGAAGAGATAGATAGATAGATATGAAGAGATAGATAGAGAGATAGATAGATATGAAGAGATAGATAGAGAGATAGATAGATAGATATGAAGAGATAGATAGAGAGATAGATATGAAGAGATAGATAGAGAGATAGATATGAAGAGATAGATAGAGAGATAGATATGAAGAGATAGAGAGATAGATATGAAGAGATAGATAGAGAGATATGAAGAGATAGATAGAGAGATAGATAGATATGAAGAAATAGAGAGATAGATAGATATGAAGAGATAGATATGAAGAAATAGAGATAGATAGATAGATATGAAGAGATAGATACATATATATATATATATATATATATATATATATATATAGATAGATATGAAGAGATAGATAGATAGATAGATAGATATACTTGTTCTAATTTGTATTTAGGTACATTGTTTTTATTTTCAATTTTTCTAATTGATTTCTCCACCTATATTGATCCATTATTGTACATAATTATGTTACAATAAAATATATATTTTATATGAATACTACTTTACGTAGATTCAGATATAATAAAGTAGGGGCTCCGTATCATAGATTGGAGGGGGCGAGACCCTTTTACCGGCCCTGAATAACAAGGAATAAGTTTGCAATCAGTGGCTTCTGAGGCTGACATCCGAATCACTGTTCTACGGTTGGATTACTGGAAATAGGCAATAAAAACCGGAAGCATTGATTTAAACCGGAAATTTAGTCAGGAATTATATTCAAAATAGTAAATGCAGGAAGAACATGTACGGTGAGGAACTGAAAAGTTCTTGGCCTGACCAATTTTTCGGGGCCCCCAATCATGTTTCCCGCCCTCGGTCGTATTACTGTTGCTAGTTATGGATCAGTTATAATAAATTTAGTATAGGAAATAAAGAAATTGAATATAGCTATGCTGTGTATAAATTTGCCCAACACTGCAAATTGCTACCATACCAAAACATTAGCTTAAAATCGCGAATGATGTTCTTGAAGAGAGTTCCATACCAACGTCATGAACGGCGCCAAATGCGTTCAGAATTAACTAAACTGTCAGCCGCATGCAACCGATTTCTCAGATCAATGGCTGAAGGTAGCTTCGACCGAATGAAAGCAGTAGGTCTTAGCGAGTATCGTCCTTCTTCGAACTTTGTGGACTGGCGCTACAGAATCCTAAAGGAACCGTGCCAAATAACAAACGCCGCATCACTTGAGGACTTTCAACAACGGCAACAACTGAAATGGATAGCACTCGAAGAGAAAATAAGAACTTAATTAAGATGTTGACGTTCCACACTACTTCAAACAAAAAGTTAGGAAGGAAAACCCCCATCTGTACTGGAAAGAGCGATAACAGCTACTGGACTTGAGAAAACTATTTTCCTGAAAAACGGTTTTAAGAGAAAATGTTTTTAAACGACAATAGCTTTCTCTTTTCTCCGATACTGGTTGTCAGAGATGAGTGTAGAGGCCAGTTGGCGCTACTATTTAGCCCATAGCTTGGATTCATCCCTTTCTGAAGGTTTCCGAAGTGAACGTAACGAATTCGAAATCGGCTGACCACTTTATCGTTCAGCAGTTAACCATTAAACTACCTACACATTAGCTGATAGGCTTACGCTTATCAGGTAAAGTGAAATAGTAATAATAAAAATAATAACATAAAAACCTAAAGGTTACCCAGATCGACACACACCTATGAAGGCTGGAGGGCCGAAACGTTGTGATGAAAACCATTTCGGCCATTGTACGCTCCGGCCTTCTTCGAGGGGTTGTAAAAATGTCGAACTGAACCCTTTATTTCGCTCACTGGGGTAGACTGTTCTAGTTCCACGTGCCATGTTTAATGGATGTCAGTTATCAGTTATCTCCTGTTAATTCCCCTCTCCAAGTTCTCCACTGCTTTAACCGTGTATTGAACTCACACTCTTTGGGTCCTGTCACTGGATCTAACTAACTGTGCCATGTGTCATGATTCAGTCATTCATTTTTTACGGCTTATCAACACTTTGCAGGTTATTTAAAGCCAGAAAAAACTTTAGATTGTAAAATTTTTTTTTTTTTTGCGATAATGATTTTAATGATACAAAGCTTACTAATTAAACCATATCTGGGGGAGATAAGAGGTGGATTCATAGCTTTTCCAAGCGTATTTACTCGTAATTAAATATAAAGAACTCAACGTGAATTGGAACTCGGCTCTCCGATTAACAATTTCGAGCCATTAGCCAGTACATCACTCACACATCCAAGCTTTCAGCACCTGGTATTTCCAAGTGCTCGCTCATTTAGGTAAAGTTGAAATTAGTTCCGAGTTGATATTAATTCTGCGCCCCAAGAGACCAGTCATACGGTGGGAACGCAGACAGCCGTTTCTTCTTGGCTCTCAGGCTGTCAGATGTTTTAAGAGACTATCAGATGGTCTGTAGATACTCCTTCAAATGAAAGGCTTGACAATTCATTGCACAGTTCTTATACTTCTCGATTATCAGGATGTGAGCCAGTTGGACCTTCGTGCCATTAGTTTCAATGTCCATTGTTTAGAGCTCTTCGTTTGAAATTTAGTAGTTAGGCATACAAGATTATTTTCCTGTATAAAGTCTTCAAGGAAGATCCTATTTCTGTTAGAGGACGCATGATATGCAAATTTGTGTACGTTACTGACACAAACCTGAGCATCCATGTCCCTGCCAATAATCAAGAAGTTATGGTCTGGGACTATTCTGACAAAAGAATAGCGACATTGATAGAAATGTATCACCTTTGTCACCAGAGTTTGTTGGTGAATGGTAGGAGATGATGGTCGTTGTAGGTTTGCCGTTGAAGCTAGGTATCATGATTCTGGGTTCAATTTCTTCAATATTCATTAGTGCTTTATGGGCTAGCGGATTGAGTAACATGCCAACACCGCCAATGGTAGTAACCGTGGAATTTTTCCAAGCTGAAGCTGCGATAAAGACTCAGTCTTTCTCAACACAATGGTGTTTGAGTTTGACATCAGGATGAAAATAACGGTGTTCCTGAATAACGATGACATTGATATTCGGTTCAATGGCAGATGAGTTCAGGCAGCTGATTTATGGAGTGAAGCGTGCGAACGTTGAAGGTTGAAATTAACTGAATACCAGGCAACCTCGAGCGGAGATTCTTTGAAGCTACTTTAGAGGCGCTGTTAATGCATGATGCTACTGCCTGGACATTAACTAAAATCTTAAAGTCCAAGATTGATGGAACCTACACTCGGATGCTGAGAGCTATGCTTAATATTTCCTGGAGACAACATTCTAGTAAATCACAGTTTTATGAACTAATCCCTGATATTTCTACAATCTTACGCGAAAGCAGAATGCGCTTTGCAGGACACTGCTGGCGAGCAAAACAAGTACTTGCGAGTGTTCCGGACACCTAGCCAAGAAGCGAAACGAATTGGTTGCCCAGCAGCCACCTACATTGACCGGCTATGTTATATTACAGAATGTCTCCCTAATGACCTTCCGACCTTTGGTGTAGGACCGTGATGGTTGGCGTGATAAACTCATAAATGTCCGAGTCAACTCGACCGAAAAAATAATGCAAATTCATCCCAGAAAAAATAATGCAAATAATAATACCTCATCCCAGAAATTCAAACAGAAAATAACATAAAACGTTTCATTCTATAGAAACCAGTTTCAAATTTGGGACTTATTTTGAAAAAAAAAAAAAATAGCGTTATAAATTCTAGGATATATAGGGGTGCAGAATTAATTTCAACTCGGAACTAATTTCACCTCGAAACTAAGGGTTAGGCTTAGGGTTTTTAAATCGAGTTGAAATTAGTTCTTTTCACTCGAAATATGGTATAAAAAACTGGAATTATTGATTGATTGATTTTGTTTAGCGGCATATCAACATCTATGGCTTATTTAATGCCGAAATCGAAATATTTTCTTCGCAACATTCCGGCTACATTTACAGATATTTTGAGCGCAATTTTATGTCTTGTACAGATATTTTGTACATAATTTGATACTTTCAGGGCAAAAGTATGTGTTTTAGACACATAGTTTTTAGACGATAAAATGTATTGTTGGTAATTTTATAAAAATGTATTACTAGTAATTTTACTACAAAAATGTATTTTCATTCTTTTTTAGTGTTGTATTGATAGTCATTTTGCTATAAAAATATATTGTTGGTCATTTTGCTATAAAAATACTCATTCTATTATGAAAATGTATTCCTGGTCATTTTGCTATAAATTGCTGCTAATTTTTATATAAAAATCTATTGCTGATATTTTTACTATAAAAAACGTTTTGAGTTTTGTTTTGGGGTTCACTATTTGCCCATAGGTGGGACCCAGATAGGTGCTATCACCAAGAGGCCTTCGAGCCTTTTGTATGTTTTTGTCATACTCAGGACTAAACTGAAATTGTGACAGGTAAAACAACTTGTAAGTTTACTTTTTGTTATGGCAAAAATTATTCTTTTAAATAAAATAGAACAAAGGATTTATTGTTAAAAACAAATAGTACCCATAAAAAATGTGTTCTGTTGCATTTGGCTAATTAGGAAACATCTTAATAGAGTATTTTGATTTAGGAATTGAGAGAATACTAGTTCATCATTCCGATATTAAAAAAATGCCACATTTAATAGCATATAGGACCACTCCCAAAATATCTTCCATATATATATATATATATATATATATATATATATATATATATATATATATCTCTTTAAAACTTCTCTCTGTGAAAATTTAATCCCCCTTAATCTTTAGCCCTTCCTGTTCTTCTCTCATCTGTTACCCCTCCCTATAGCTTTCATTTACTCTAGCATTCGTCCCACACTCTCATACATACACTCTCACTAAATTTTATTTTTTATTCCCGGAGTTGTTTTTTCTGTTTTCTTTTTGAATTTGTAGGTCTGATGAATTGGATCGTATTTCCGATTTCAATGAAATAAATTATGACCATGGAATATTAGTGTTTAAGCCTTTTTATTATATCCTTATTCTGTCCTGGACATTGAGTTCTACCTGGATTCTATCCTCTTGAAATTATTTTTTTATACATATATATATATATATGTATGTGTATGTATGCATGTGTATATATATTTATATATTTTAGATATATGATTGCATATGTATGTGTATATTTACCACTAATATTATCTATCTATCTCATATATATATATATATATATATATATATATATATATATATATATATATATATATATATAAACAAGTTTTAAGATAGGGGTCATAATTTAATATTTAATGATTAAAATCGAATAAAATAAATATAACCTACTCTGCGTTTCGACCGATACTTTGTCGGAAGTCAATCCTCGGTATATATACTAGTGAACGGGTGTTTTTTTTTGTTTTTTTTTGTTTTTTTTTTAAATAGGATCTTAAAATTGGAGAGAAGACAAAAGGAGGAAATTTATTATTGTCATCCAGATTGAGAAAATGACTCCTCAAACATTTTCAATTTGTGTTTGAGCTCCTTCTGTCTATACAGTGTCGGACGCTGTGTTAATCACAACAGCTTATAAGATATTTAGTTGGTGTTCTGTCCGGGCTCTATGCTACAGAACAGAGACGAACTCTTCTGAATAACTGTTCCAATTAAACATTTTTGCTTAACAAGTGTTCACTAATGGCAGACTCGTGTGTCTGTGAATGCTCGGATGAGGTTATTGTTATATATCTCCAGGTAGGATGAGAACGAATAGAGTACAAGTCCAACGTTCGTAACATTTAATTTAAAAGGGGGTTCAATACAAAGTAGAGCAATATTGATTTACCAAATAATTTTATACTTTTAAATTATTTACTAGTTTCTTAAAGAAGCTATTTATTTATCAGCTATTAAAAAAATTTATGTAGGAAATTCACAAAGCATATAACTTGTTGAACATTTTGTTAAATTACCTCTCCACCCCATTTTTATTCCTTAGGAAACGGCATTGTCTAATTTGTAGAACTTATTTATATCTTCACACCCGCTCCTATTTATGTCTGGCCACCGTTAGCTGCCAATCTACGGGTCATGACCCATTTATAGAAAATAATTTTTAATTTTTGCTTCTTCGCTTAGTTTAAACTTAACGTAGGTCATATTTGATTGGTTGATCACAATAAAGACCACAAACCTTATAGCCCCCCCTTTTTTCTCTTTTCGTAAAAAATGTTGTATTTTCTTTTTAAATCTCAATAAATCGTTCACTCGCCAGTAATTTACAATAGCCTGATGAGATGCAGTAATACGCATCGAAACACGACTGCAATTATGTAGCGATTTTGACATGTTTTCGGTGTAATATCCTAATAACTTTACTAATTTACTTTTTGAATGAATGATTCATTGTAATATGAATTGAACTGCACCACATATTTGATTTAAAAGAACTGATCCGACGTGCAAATTTTCGGGATAACAACTGAGACATTACTCTATTTATCGAACAATTTAGTTCATGCCACATTGACTGATAAACTCCTACAACAAAAATTCTCAAATTGCCATATTAGTAAAAAACGCACTCTCTTAAATTTTCAAAAACATTCAACCTTAGCGTTGCGACTGCACGCTCCACAAGTTTGCATCCGTTAATAAGACATTTCAAAAAACAAAAAACAAAAAAAAACGTATTTTGATTCGCATTATATTTTTTCGCCTCGGATGCTACATGAATTTTACCAAAAACAAAATAATTTCCATGTCTGAAGATGACTGAATGTACAGTCGAAAGTACTTACATCTTTAAGAAAGACATAATACAGTTTATAATTTCAAAAAACAAGGATCATAACATTCATCGAGTCATTGTTAGGTTAATGCATCTTTAAAATTTTGTTAGCGAAGGGATTTCACCATTTTATATCATTAACTTTACTAATTTACTTTTTGTATGAATGACTCATTGTAATATAAATTGAACTGCACCACATATTTTATATATATATATATATATATATATATATATATATATATATATATATATATATATATATATATGTATGTATATATATATATAATGAAGTTAAGGTATGTCATAGTGGGCTTGCAAGCGGACGTTTGGCATTTTTGGAATATTTCCCAAGTGATATGTGTTCGATCTTGCCTGAAAATAGACAGTCTAAGGATTTCAGAACTAGTCTAATTTTGTCCCAACGCTAAGTATTTGTCAAGTTATAATCGCTTGAAGTTAATCAAAACTCGCACATGTTTAATCATTTATTTTTTGATCATCATTTCTGGGAGGTTGCTTTTTCTGACTCTTTTTTTTTGCGAGGAAAGGCCGTGTTGAAATGAATGTTATATTTGACAAACAAGTTTAACTCGTCAGTCTTTTACAAAAATGACTTATACCACGGGGATTTTCTGGCCCTACAGCACAAAATTCAATTACATTAACACCATTTTTTTAACATTAGCCTGAGTTTTTGTCTCTGAACTCCAAACTAATGTTAATAAAAAATATCCGAGACAATTTTTCTCTTAATATAATTTCATGAATATTTAAACAATTTACATATGAAAAACGTAAGAAAATTGTTCTCGGGAGGATAGTTGAAACGTATTTAGTTTCTTTTGTACGTTAAACTGATTATAACTCACTTAACTCATTACAGACCAGGCATCAAATATCAGTTTTCGATACAACATTTTTTCGTATTTCTCAGAAAATTATGTCCGTCTATATATCTGAGATGAGGTATTATGATTACTTGCATAATTTACATTATTTGGACTGCTGTTCACATCTTCAGTATCTGTCTATATTTCTGAGATGAGGTATTATTTACACTATTTACATTATTCGGACTATTGTCCTCATCTTTGTCGCCATATTTATTATGACGTTTCGGCTGTTGTACGCTCTGGCTTTCTTCAGATGGTTGGAATGTCGAACTGAACCCTTTATTTCGCTCACAGTGGATAAAGGCGTTAGTTAGATCCAATGACAGGACCCAAAGAATGTGAGTTCAATACCTGGTTAAGGTGGTGGAGAACTTGGAGAGGGAATTAAGCAGGAGATAACTGATAACTGACATCCATTAGACATGAGCTCGTGGAACTAGAACTGTCTACCCCAGTGATCGAAATAAAGGGTTCAGTTCGACATTCCAACCACCTGAAGAAAGCCGGAACGTACAACGACCGACACGTTTGAATAAATATGACGATAAAGATGAGGGCAATAGTCCGAATAATGTAAATAGTGTCCTCGTCTGCATTGGCATATTCACAACGTTTCGGCCGTTTTACACTTCGGCCTTCTTCAGGTGATTAGAATTTATAAACGAACCCTTTATTTCGTCCACCGAGGAAGATTGTTTTAGTTCTACGTGCCATGCCTCTTCCGGATGCCTCAATTATTTCCCTTTAAGTCAACTCTCCAAGTTTTGGTTCACCACTCCTACGGCCCGGTATTGCGAATAAAAACGTCGGTTAGATCTAGTGACTAGACCCAAAGAGTTGTGAGTTCAGTACATACATTTAGAATTCGGTAATAAACTTGAATCCAAATCGAATACAATAAATCTTGATCAAAACAGAAGAATCGAATAATAATATTATACCTTCATTAGCTGAAGCACGTGACACCATTCTAAGAAAACCTAGAAGGGCAACGATAGATCCATGGGACGACAATTCTGAGTTGAAAAAAGTGAGACAATAAAGGAATAAACAGAATTATGGAAAATGAAAGAGAAAATGATCAAACAATTAACAAAGAAAAATTCGTTAATTCTTTGAGAAATCAGTATCTGCGGAAAATGAAACCAAGCAGCATAGACAACGTGTTAAGACGTGGAGAAAATCGAAAATCACAATAATACATTACAATCAAAAGCACTACAGAAGAAATGTCCTGGTCTCAAAAACACTTTGAATCACATTTTAAATCTGATCACACTAAACAAGATGCACACACAAATAGATCATATACAAATATTCATCCAATCGGTATAAAGTCCGTCTCCAAACATAAACAATAATGAACCTAGTGATGAGGAAATTAAGAAAGCTATTAAAAAACTAAGGAATAATAAAGTACCACTTGGCATTGAGTCTGAACTTTTGAAAATAGGTAACTTTATGAAAGAAGTCTGGAATCGAAAATGCTTCCCCAAAAAGTAGGGTTTATCACGCATTAGTGTACTATGGAAGGTAGCCCCAAAAAGCCTTACACATACAGAGGTATCTCAATTCCATCCATGGTGAAAGTATTAATCAACATTGTATTAACTAGGCTCTCATCGTTTCATGAAAGTGAACACTTCACGACCCAGTTAGGTTTTCCTTTTGGTAAGGGATGCAATGATAGCATATATGTCATGAAACAACTCCAAGAAATTGCTTACCTAATAGAAGACAACGAACCTGCTTTCCCTCCTGGGGCCAATGTACTGAGGATGAGTGGCTATGATGATGACATAGGTATTCATAGTTGGAATAAGAAGGATTTTAGAAATCAACATCCTCTCCAAGTGTTTCGAGTGATTCAAAATAAACCTTTCCAAAACAGAAACTAGGATCTGGAATCGGAATGAAAGTAGTAATCGCACCTATCTTGAATCCGTCATAAGAATTCAGAATGTGAAATTAGTAAATACTAAACACTTCAAATACCTCGGAGTATGGATCAGTTCTGACAAATTTAGTATAGAACAGCGTTTCCCAACCTTTTCTCAACCAGCGACCCCTTTGGTCACAAGGTTTTTGTCAACACCAGCTATCAAATTAAATTTCGAATATTATACTGAATTCATCTTTCATAGCAAGATAACACTTAGGTATTGGTGCAAAAATGATGTTAATACTGTTTTCATTTCTATTAGAAATGCCAATGATTAAAATCCTAAAAAAAACTTTTATTTGATAGCTTATCTCAATGTTTTCATTGCGATGGTTGACTTTGGAGCTTATTGGCTAAGGCTCTTACTCTATGTTCCATGCTTCTTGGAAGTAATCGTAGATCTCCTTGTTTTGTAATCTACAGGTGGTTTATTTGTTTAGTAAGAAGCTGCATAACTGCGTTGAAACGACATTTAGCCATATTGTAAGTTGAAAAAGCAATGAAGAAAAGTTTGATAGCTTTCCACAGCACTTCAGAAATTTCCTTTTGTAGCCAATATTGAATAATTTTTGAAAATCTGAAAACAAAAAATGGATACATACCGACCGCCACCTAAGTTTGTTCACTGCCCCTCAAATGAAATAAAAAAAAACTCCCTGAGTCCACTTTCAACATGACAGAGCCCACAAGGGGACGCTATCCTCCACTTTTGAAACACTGGTATAGGAGATAAGGAAATTGAGTATAGAATAGACAGTGCCAGAGGTAGTTTCGCCCAACACTGCAAATGGCTACAAAACAATCAATAGCCTGAAAACTCGATTTATGTTTTAAAACAGCCCCGTCAGATCGAGACTTTCATGTGGATGTGTGTCATGCATGGCGCCAAACCAGGTCAGAAATATCTAAACTGTCAGCTTTATACAATCGCTTTCTCAGGGCAACGGTTAAAATGTCTTTGAGCAAGTGAAGACCGAGGATCTTGACAAAGACCATCCTTCTCTGAACATTGTGGACTGGCGTTACAGAATCACAAACAAAGAACTGTATCAAACAACAGAAACAGCATCACTTGAGGATTTTTACCAGCAGTAACAACTAAAATGGATAGCACATGTAACTCGAAGAGAAAATAATGATATAATCAAGATGTTGACATTCCCCATTACTTCAAACAAAAGGTTGAAGAAGGAAACCGACATTAGTAATTGAAAGAGCGATAGCAGCTACTAAACTTGAGAAACCTATTTTCCTGAATAATTGTTTTAAGACAAATTTCAACCGATACCAGTACCAGCTGCTCGGCCAATGGATGCCAAATGTTTCCTTATAAGGAAACGGCTAATATTACCATTACTGTTGGTAGGTGGGCAGCTGCTTTCGAAGATATTGCTTTATAGTCTTAACTATTGCTCTTAAAAGCACCAGACACTTCAGACTCGGATAAAATAATTTACTGTCCACTTCTTAGAGGGTGTCCGGATCCAATCCTATACGGGAGCCATAGTGTCATATTTACTTAAATGCCATAAACTGTTTGTATTTGTATAAAGCCTAACTCCATTATACTTTAATATTAAACGTCAATACGAGAGTCTTATACGCGATGTTTAGGTATCTGATAAACTAATATTTATCCAAACGCCGTAGATTATTAGTGCTTGTATCTATTAATATGTAATATTATGAAGGTGTTATGGGAACTTACCCATAATAGTAATGGACTATCCCATACACCTTAAATACTGCGCCTCAAGAGGAAGCAGTAGTGTGAGACCCAGTCCTTTTTGGACGTCTCAGCTATTCGGTCGAACTCTCTGCCTCTGAGGAAGAGGGGAACTCTCTGCCTTTGGGCGGAGAGGAACCGGACGAGGTTCCGCCGAAGGGCAGAACCTCGTTCGGGGTGGTTGACCGCCCCGATCCCGTTTATACGGGTTCTACGGGCAATTTTTGCCCGAGCCTACGGGCTCGGAAAGCCCACATTAAACCGGCCTTGTGCCATATTCGACACACGTGGGCGTGTTGCTAAACAACGTGTGAGATGCAGTTTTTTGGACGACTCACCTAGCAGGTCGAACTCTCTGCCTCTGAGGCAGAGGGGAACTCTCTGCCTTTGGGCAGAGAGGAACTCGGACGGGGCTCCGCCGAAGGGCAGAGCCTCGTTCGGGGTGGTTGACCGCCCCGATCCCGTTTATACGGGTTCTACGGGCAATTTTTGCCCGAGTCTACGGGCTCGGAAAGCCCACATTAAACCGGCCTTGTGCCACATTTGACACACGTGGGCGTATTAATGAACATCGTGTGAGATCCAGTACTTTTTGGACGTCTCAGCTATTCGGTCGAACTCTCTGCCTCTGGGCAGGGAGGAACCCGGACGATGCCCCCGCCGAAGTGCAGAGCCCTTGTTCGGGGAGGTTGACCAACCCGATCCCGTTTATACGGGTTCTACGGGCAATTTTTGCCCGAGCCTACGGGCTCGGAAAGCCCACATTAAACCGGCCTTGTGCCACATTTGACACACGTGGGCGTATTAATGAACATAGTGTGAGTCAGACACAGAGTCAGTCAGTGAGTTAGGCAGTCGACCAGTCAGTCGATGTCGGTCAGTCAGAGACAGTGTCGCGTCAGACGATTACTGTAAGACATTGGAATAGTGATACTGGTCGAGACAACATAGTTCTCTCTAACCTAACCTGATTGTTATTACTAACACTTCTACTTCTTTTGTACATATTCTGTTTGTAATATATCTGTGTTATTCCATACCTGTGTTCGAGTTATTCTTCATTGGTTCTACCTTTGTAACATCACCGTCGTACAAGGAACCTGGACCATAACAGAAGGTGTACTGAAAATTAAGAAAAGCGATAATGTCACGAGGACGCAGTGGGTAATGGGTGTGATATAATTTATTGAGGGGAAAGGACAATAAAAGAACAGAGTTGAGGAAGACAGGTGGCGATTGGCGTTGAATTTAAATTTTTGAAGACAGTATGTCGCAAGGAAACAAGAACTTGGAAAGGGTTTCTACAGGCGAGAAGTGCGAGATAAAACTATTACAATAGAACATATGGTTGTTTTTAGCTAGTCCAACAGTAAAACGATGAGACCTAATTGCCAATCTAGTAGCTTAAATTCTTGTAGCCGTAGCAACAAGGAAGAAAGCTCATCAGAACAATTTCCATAAAAATATTTGTAGAAAAGACAAAGGGAAGCCACGTAACGGCGATGAGAATATGACTAGAGCCGAGATGCCTGGTTAGGACTGATAATATTGCACACCCTTCTGTGAATTTTGTCAAAGTTCGTGAGATATATAACAGGAGCATCAGACTAGTTATGTATAGTAGCAATTTCAACGCACAGACGAATGGTAGATTTATAAATATGCAAGATGGTTTCCGACGAGAAAAATTGTCTGGCAAGACACAGTGAATCAACTTTCCTAGTAGGAGACCAAGGAATTGATTCAATATAATCACTCCATTTCATGTCTGTGCAAAACGTGAACCCAAGAAGGGGTAAAGAATTGCTCTCCTGAAGGTGAGCATCAGCCATGCTGAAGGCCGACAGAAAAGTTTCTCTACGGTGATTAAATGAAAGCAGTTTTGTTTTGGAGATGTTAAAATTTACAAGCCATTCCTTGCCCCAGTTAACCACTGACTGCAAGTTTTTTTTTTTTTTTTTTTTAGAGCAGTTGACAGTTTTACTTTGTCGAACCTGTCGGCCTTTCTACTCGGATAGGCGTAAATAGTTGTGTCACCAGCATAAATATCTACTTGGGAACTGATGATGAAGATAGTTGAAGATAAGAAACAGCGTATGTCCAAGGATTGAGTACTGAGGGACCCCACATGTGAATGGAACTAGAAGCGTGTCCCTTCAACATAACCTTCAGCACACGATTTGTTATAAACGATTGGATTAAGCTAAATATTTGTGTAGAGCGACCAGAGCACTTTAGCTTGTGGAGAAGGCGAGTATGCCAAACCCTATTGAACGCCTTATCTAGAGTTACAGCTTAAACTTCATCGTTCTTATCTAAAGCTTGATAGACAAATTCAGTGATAACCGCTAAGTCATCGGCGGTAGGCCTGGAGAAAGAGAACACATTGTTTTTTGTTTGCAGTGAGATAACCAATTCGGCGTTGATTAGAGCCGCTGATACTTTGTCAGAAACAGGTAAGAGATTATTGGGGCGATAATTCGAGAGGTCTGAAGCTTCCCCATAGTTGTTAAAGACAGGAACTACAGAGAAGGACTTCCAACGAGCTGGAACGCAAGAAGCTGCCAAGCATTTATTGTAAAATGTGGAGAGATTTTTGGTCATATTTTCGGAAGTCGGGTGGATCGACAATTTTTTCAGCACCAAATAATTAATCTAAAGGGATCGAGGTTCTTTATAGGCCGTTAAAAATGTTAGCTTTAAATTGAAAATAAATAAATTACAAAGATAGAAACAAACTGTTTCATAAGGATTGTCTTTTAAGTGATCGCAAAACAACAATTAATTCTGACCTAATTATTTCTGGCTAGTTAAGCTGTACTTACAATTCCTAAGGTATGCATTTAACCTATAATTACTAATGAAACTCGCCCTGCGAATATAATTTGTTTATCGGTCTAATATAGAAAATTACAAATGACATGAAAGAGACATTAACTATTATGCATGTAATGTCTTGCATAGCACACATGCTTCATGCTTCAAAGATCAAATGTGTCTAGGATGATTTGTTAGCTAGAGAGAACTGGAATTTATACCGAAAAGTGTGACACACAGATCCGAATGCACGTTGGAAAAGCGAAAGGTTTCTTCCAAAATCTAAAAAAATATTAAGAAACAAGAAAAATTTCATTAGAAACAAAGAAAAGAATATTTAACTTTTATGTAATATCAATCCTCCTCAATGGCAGTGAATACGGGACAATTTCCTCACAGATGTAAAGAGAGCATTCTAAAGCTGACTCTTGAACTGGGCCTTCATCATAATAGGTATAGAGGAAAAGATGCGATAGGCAACAATAAACTACAGACGAACTCAAGATTGATCACTGCATTTAAGTAGTGCATTAATATTTAAGCTTAACTTTTAAAAGTGCAACGATAATTCTTCTGCCGCCATTTAATTTAAAGACAATTTGATGTACGTATGTCCTTACTTTCCGTACAAGCAATTATTTTTATTTCATGGGTGACTCTCGCTGGATTTTGCAATTGATTTCGATTATTCATAAATTTATTTCCAAGTTATAAAAACTGTTATCGTACAAAAAATTCGTCGCAAAAAAAACATGTAAAAAAATCAAAAATCAATGAAAACAATCGCAGTAATCAAAACTTGGGAATCCAAAATTTCAATATTGCGAGTCCGGATCCGGGACGAAATGTTTTTAATTTACTCCTGAGTTATCCTGATTCCAAAATGGCATATGTTGGGTTACGGCCTCTAGGCCAGTCAGTTATGTGCCATGCACGATACACGCTTAGGCGATCATGTATATTTCGATACATGACTGACGAGGCAGATTTTTTTCCCTTCGTAGGTTGCCATTTCTTTCTGCAGTAGACCAACTGCTAGAGAACCCGATCTGACCTGTCCTGAAACGTTGTGATAAACATGGCGACAAAGATGAGGACAACAGTCCGAATAATGTAAATAGTGTATATAATACCTCATCGCAGAAATATAGACAGATGATGAATACAAGCTTGCTAACCATTACACCACGCCGAGGTGCCAAGACGCCATGCAATCGTCTGTTTAATTGTTTCAGCGTCCTGGCTTAGTAGGGGTTAATTAAACCAAAGAAGGTAGGAAAATTTCTAATTAATTCTAGATGGCTGTCCGAAATTTTTGACATTTAATGTTTCAGTGAAATTATGGTTTATAATTACAACTTAGATATCTTAAAAAAAGAAGTTTAAACTGACGCCAAGAGAACAAGGTGCAATGTGCGCATCAATTGTAGCCCTTCATTAATACATAGCTATAATTATTTTAACCGTACATTTTCTATTACCCTACACGTGAACGGGACCCAATGATTCGTGTATCTACAAATTATTAATCAAGCACCTTCATCTACGCGTCTAGATATTTTCAAGATCCAAGACCATAACAGGGAACTAAAAATTATATATATTAACTGTTTCTTTAAATTCATAGTTTAAATGTCGGCATTATGAGAATGTCACGTAAAAGGCAACACACGATGGAAAGTAGTTGCTAGTTACAGATTGATTGATTTGGGCACCTCGAGGCGGTGTAGTGGTTAACAAGCTTGTCTCGCTAGAACAATTACAACTAAGTAGTGAGTTCGATCCTCACTGGGTGCTCCCCCATTTCGGCCTTGTGCCACATCTAAGCTACGCTTGGAAAATCACTATTGATTGATTTGTTTGCTACGGTTTATCAACCCATTTGTAAGGTTATTTAAAGCCAGAAAATATTTTTAGATTGTAAGAATTATTTTTTGACATTATAATAATTTAGTGATAAAAGTCTTACTAATTACCCCATAGCTGGGCCGGAAGAGGTGGATTCATACCATTCCCAAGACTATTTGCGCGTAAGTGAATATAATGAACCTAACCTGAATTGGAGCTCGGCTCTCCGATTAAGAATTCCAAGCCATTATTCATTACACCACCCGCATATCTAAACTTACAGCACCTGGTATTCCTAAGCAGTCACTCATCTAGGTACTGAGCAGGCTCGACGTTGCTTAACTTTAAGTGATCGTACGAAAACCAATGTTTCATCGTGATGCGGCCGTAAGCCCGGCAGGTAAGTTAATGTGTTTGTGCGAATGGAGCAGGAACAAGGTGGGATGGTAGAGAGACAAACGTTGCTTAGAGCTACAGGGACAGGAAGTTGTGGAGAGCCATTATGGCTCTCATCCAGAGGGGACACGGTACGTAAATGATATCGATGAAAGTGTTTCCCAGTTTTCACTACGATGTTAAGTCTTAAAACACTCTCTGAGTTGGAAAAAAAAAAGACACAGGTATTCCCAAAGAGTCACTCGACGTTGCTTAACTTTGGTGATCGTACGTGGACTAGTGTTTCAACGTTATATAGCCGTAAACCCCAATTGTTCAAGTGGTTTATTATTTAGTAATGCGTATATACGCAAACTAGTTCGATAACTTTTGCTTAGTTGACGGTATGAAGATCAAATTTCAGATCTAAATTGCTTGTCCATCTAAAATAATATTTTAAAAAAATAAATGTAGTAATTTAAATGCATAAAAAATACATAAAATGACTTTACAGAGCCGGTTTATATTCTTTTCCTGCTATTCAGTGGTTCTTGCCGGATAGAAACGGAAATTAGCCCTCGTGGCCTATATGTCTATTTCAATTTCATTCAAATAGTGTATGTCCTTTTGCGTGGGCCTGTGTATATTTTAACTCAACCTATAAATATTTCTACAAATTATAAAATGCTTTAAAAATAATTATATCTTGTAATTATCTGATATTTTTAAAGTTAAAAATATTTTTTATTACCTCAAACTTTGTGATTTTATTGCTCAGCTCACTGTAGAAGTTGTCTAGATTGAAGGAGAAGGCAATGTATTATTCCAGTGTTTTATTTCAAAATCTGTCAAATTGTGTGTATGTGCGCGTGTATGCAAAGTCAGAGTCAGACCGTGGGTGGCAGATCAAGGATCAACAAGGATTCTCTATTTTTCTCTGTCGATTATAAATAGCGTATAGCTGTTTTCCAGTTTGTTGTAGATGCAATTGTTGGAGAGATATATTTTTTGTGTTGTGCGCAGTGTGACACGCGGTTCGCTGGGGATTGAGGGGTCTCCTGGAAGAGAAGCGAGACACGTCTTATCCCTGAGGGTGAATATTTTGTGTTCCTTATTTTTATACTTGTTTATACAACGCCGCCTAGGGGATTTTAGGAGAAGTTGCCTGGCAGACAATGTTGGGTAATCCCACACGAAATTCTCCTCAATTTTCTAGTGAGATATATTTGATGAATATTCGGATTTATCAAAACTATAAATTCGAGTTCCATAAACGTTTTTTTAAAAAAATATCATTTCACCCGAAGCAAGGCAATAAAGCCAGTAAGACGCAAGGTGTTACTGAGTGTGAAAGAATAGCAGAAACAGAATGAACATTATTAAGGAGAGAGAACAGTAACCCCCCACCAAAAAAAAAATAAAGCCCCAAAAAACAGGAATTATGAAGACAGAAGATAACGAGTGACATCGCTTTTAAAGTTTTAAAAGTCAAAGTTGACTAGAAAGCAAGAAGCCGGAAAAGAGTTCTAACAAGCGAGAAGTATGGGCGAATAAACTGTTACAGCACCTAGGGTAACATCAACCAATTTCAACTTTAAAATGATGAGCCCTATCTGCCAATCTAGGATTGCGCTTAAATCGTAAAGTCGTGGTACCAAAGAGGAAATCTCAGAACAATTACCATGACAATATTTATAGACAAGACAAAGGAAAGCTATACGTTACGGCGATGAGAAAGTGACTGAAGTTCAAATGGTAGGTCAGGGCTGATAGGACTGGGGATTCTTCTTTGTATTTAATCAAGAATCTCTAAAAATATGGCACCAGGTTAGACGTGACAGCAATATTCAATGCATGGACGAATGGTAGACTTATAATTATCTGATATTTTTAGAGTTAAAATTTTTTTTTCTTACCTCAAACTTTATGATTTTATTGCTCAGTCTAGTCTAGAGGTTGTACATACTGAATTGGAGGGGACTATATTTTTCTAGTGTGTTATTTCAAACTCTGCGTACACACGCACATACACACAATTTGACAAAGCCAGAATTAGACCATGGGTGACGGATCAAGGATTCTCTATTTGTCTCTGTCGATTATAAATATCGTGTAGCTGTTTTCCAGTTTGTTGTAGATACAATTGTTGAGGATATATATTTTTTGTGTTGTGTGCAGTGCGACACGCGGTTCACCGGGGATTGAGAGGTCTCCTGGAAGAGAAGCGAGACACATATCCCTGTGGGTGAATATTTTGTGTTCCTTTGTTATATAATTCTTTATACAACGCCACCTCGAGGCTCTTTGGAGATTCTTTGTATTTTATCAAGAATCTCTAAAAACATAGTACCAGGTTAGACGTGACAGCAATATTCACTGCATGGACGAATGGTAGACTTATAAATGTTGAAGATTATGTTTGCAAAGGCATATATGCGTCTAGCTATTCTAAATATACTCACACAAAAAATTAAATACATTTTCTACTAACATGAAGGCGAACAATTATATTGAATCAATTGCTAGATCTACTGCTAGGAATGTTGATTCGCTGTGCCGTGCTAGACAATTTTCTCGTTAGAATACATCTTGAATATTTATAAATCTACCATTTGTTCGTGCTTTGAATATTGCTGTCATCTTTGGTCTTGTTCCCCGGCTGTTCTCGACAAAATCCTAAGAAGGGTCTGTAATTTTATCGATTCTAACCTGGCATCTCGACTTCAGTCACTTTCTCACCTTTTCTACAAATATTTTCATGGCAGTTGCTCTCTTTGATATTACAGTCGCGTGAATTTAAACGTACTACTGGATTGGCTATTAGGTCTCATCATTAAAATATCCAGAAATTCGATTCTAATAATTTTTTTCTTCAAATTCTTGTTTTCGCTGTTCAAAAATTTAAATGCGATACCAATCGCCTTTCTTCTGTCTTCCTAAACTCAGCAATTTTATTGTCATTTCTCCTAAATGAAGTCTTCTCATTCTCTTTCCATTACAATAACACCTTTGCGCTTTAGTGGCATTATCGCCTTGTTTGACGTGAAATTTAAAAAAAAGAAGACTGAGTGCGAATTCAGTTATCCAGAATCAATTCAAAATTCGACCCTTGTGAACAACAGAAACCATATCAAGTGAGGACTACCAACAGCAACATCAACTAAAATGGATATCACATATAACTCGAAGAGAAAATAATGACACAATCAAGATGTTGACATTCCAAACGACTTTAAACAAAAGGTTAGGAAGGAAACCACCATCAGTATTGGAAAAAAGTAATAACAATTACTGGACGAGAGAAACCTAGTGTCCTGAAAAATTGTTTTAATAGAAGCTTGGAGAATTTAACGCTCACAGGATATATTGAATGCAATAAGGATAGAAGAAAGTAGCGCATAGCTGACCTAACTAGCTTGTGTAAATGGTTGACAGAACGGGGAATAGAAAAGAAGAATTTCCCTGTGTTAAGTTCTGAAATAAGTAAATATACAAATAAATAACATTTTTAAATACCGAGGTAACTTTCGGGACACCTTGTATTTATAAATATAGCCACACGAAAGACTGTTTGATGTTTAGGTTCTAACCCAAAACCTTTTTGATCTTAGAATTTAATATTTTCCCAGCTGTGTGATTTTGATTGATAATCTGTGCGAATGATCTATTATAACGTTGATCTCTGTCTGTTAGTCTGTCCTTCCACTCATTTGTACCAAAAACAAGTACCGTCTGGAATTGTCATGCCGGTGGGAATTTTGCATGCCATAAAAGAAGCTGGTAATTTTTAACCCCTGAAACAAAATAATTGTACCGCGGAGATTGATTGACTTATTTATATTTTTTTAACGACTTAACAACCTTTTACCTTTATAAAGCCAGAAAATATTTCTGGCTGTAGGAATTCTTTTAGAGATAATAATTATACGCTGCTACAAGTCTTACTAATTAACCTACAGTTGGGGGTGTTGAGAAGAAGTGAACTCATACTTTTCCAAAAGGTATTTAAGCGTAAATGAATATAACGAACCTAACAGGAATTGGAACACGGCTTTCCAATTTCCAATTCTGAGCAGTTATCTATTAGACTATCTGCACATTCATGATTACAGCACCTGGTATTCCCAAGCGGTCACCCATCTAAGTATTAACCAGACTCGATGTTGCTTAACTTCGATGATCGTACGAGAACCGGTGTTTCAACGTAAGCCCGTGTCGCGTAGAAATACTAGATATTCACTCTGCCGATTGGGCGGGGGGAGTAGTTGAATGAAATAAATTAATCATGTCGGCACTTGTATTTAGTACAAAAGAATAAATGATAAACTCAATAGAGCGCCTTGAGTAGAAACATGGTAAACGAACTACCTAGGGTAATAGTTATGTGTCCAACGTACGAATTCGATGATTTTGGGGAATACAATTGTCCGAAAGGGAAGAAATTTAGTTGATGTTTTTTAAATACCATTTCCTTTCAGGAAGTAGGCAATCATGGCTTTCCATTTTTCCTTTTCTGTTTGTGTTTCTATTTTTTTAAATAACATTTCCATTCAGGATGTAGACGGTCATATCTCTCCACACAAAATTTCCTTTTCTTTTTATTATCTCAGACTCACCATGACTTCAGTATCTGTCTGTATTTCTGAGATGAGGTTATGTACACTATTTACATTATTCGGACTATTGTCCTCATCTTTGTTGCCATGTTTATCACAACGTTTCGGCCTTCTTCAGGTGGTTGTAATGTCGAACTGAACCCTTTATTTCGCTCACTGGGGTAGACTGTTCTAGTTTTACGTGCCGTGTCTAATGGATGTCACTTATCAGTTATCTCCTGTTAATTTCCCTCTCCAAGTTCTCCACTGCCTTAACTAGGTATTGAACTCACACTCTTTGGGTCCTGTCACTGGATCTAACTAGCAGCTTTATCCACTGTGCCATGTGTCCTCGAAGATAACTGTTAACTGACATTCATTAGATATGACACGTGGAACTAGAACAGTCTACCGCACCGAACGAAATAAAAGGTTCAGTTCGACATACCAACCACCTGAAGAAGGCCGGAGCGTACAACGGCCGATACGTTGTGATAAATATGGCAACAAAGATGAGGACAATATTCCGAATAATGTAAATAGTCGCCATGACATCTTCAGAAAGACAATAGTATGGTTTCCCACCGCCATCTTTACGGTTTTGAATTCGGTGCTGTCCTTCCCGAAGAGCTGGTGCAGACTACGACTATAGAACCCAGTCTACCCTGGAATTTAAGCTATAGCTGGGGGTGACAGAGAAAAGATGGATTCATGTCTATCGTAAGGACATTAATGCGAAAGTGAACTCAACTAACTGGTCCAGAATTTGAACTCGGCTCTTCCATTTCACTTTCCTGCTCATAATCGTTATACTGTCTGTGTGTGAAGGCGTAACGTTATTAGTAATAAGGTCATATCAAATTCAACCGGATTGGTTAGTTCTGTTTAGCGGCATATCAACCTCTATGGGTTATCTTGAGCTCCTTGATAAAATCCAAAGAAGAGTCAACAATATCAACATTCCTAATCTAGCGTCTCGGCTTTATTCCCTTTTCCATCACCATAAGGTATCCTCCCCGTGTTTTTTCTATAAATACTTTCACGGCAATTGTTCGGATGAGCTCTTCGCTATGGGGTTAGTTTTTTAGAATTGTTATTTTATTCCCCTCCCCCTACAGACACTGAATTGTAAATGTGGGGACTAGTTAGTATTTTCATAGAGACAGTGAGGTATTATGGTGGTTGTAGTAAGAAAGGTACGTATGAATGTGGTGTTTTGGTGTAAGGAATATTGTTCGTACGATTGGGTCAATGTTGGCGGCTAGCTAAGTTATAGTTAAGACAGAAGAAGACAGTCCTTTCCCCAATCCCCCCTTCGGCCTTGTGCCACATTTCTGTAATTTATACAGAATAAATATCGCTCTTCGCTGTGGTAGCTAGACTTTTTGAATTTAAGCGTTGTACTAGACTGGCGTCTAGATCTCATCAATTTACGGTTGAGTTGGCTAGACGTAAGTTCTATGCTAACAGTCTCTTTTCTCGCACTTCTCGCTTGTGGAACTTCATTCCGGCTCTATGCTTTGCAGCCAACTTTAATCTGCAAAAAATTTAACTGTAATGTTAATCGTTATCTACTGTCTCCCTGATTACTCTTTTCTTTTTCGCGTTTGTAACGGTCACTTTCATAGAAATAGGCTTTGGAAAGGCATGAACTCCTCTCTTTGCCACTAATAGTTCGTCAGAACATTTAACTTGGAAATAACAATAGGCTTGCCACGTTTCGTTGGTTGGGTCGTTTATTTTGTTTTGCAACACATCAACACCTCTATGGGTTATTTAATGCCGAAATCTAAATATTTTGTGCATAATTTTAAGCTTTCAACTACAGATATTTTATACATAATTTTATACTTTCAGGGTTAAGGTACGTTTTTAAATATATGGGTTGTAGACTATAAAATGTATTGTTGGTATTTTACTCTAAAAATGTATTTTTGCTCATTCTATTATAAAAAATTACTGTTGATCAAAAAGAATTTTTCAAGGCAGGTTTTGAATCTCTTTTCTCATCTCCCGGACCTTTGTCTACCATTTTCACTCTAGTTAGTGTATACTTTGACTACCATTTTCACTTTAGTTAGTGTATACCGGAAACTCGACTACTATTTTCACTCTAGTAGCGTATACCGGACCTTTGACTACCATTTTCACTTTAGTTAGTGTATACCGGAACTTTGACTACCATTTTTTTCTTTAGTTAGTGTATACCGGAACTTTGACTACTATTTTCACTCTAGTAGCGTATACCGGACCTTTGACTACCATTTTCACTCTAGTTAGTGTATACTGGACCTTTGTCTACCATTTTCACTCTAGTAGCGTATACCGGACCTTTGGCTACAATTTTCACTCTAGTTAGTATATACCGGACCATTGGCTACCATTTTCATTCTAGTTAGTGTATACCGGAACATTGTCTAACGTTTTCACACTAGTTAGTGTATACCGGATCTTTGTCGATATTAATTCATTTTGACTTTTCGTATAAAGCTTATATTCGATATTAAATAACCCATCAAGCATCGTTATGTCGTTAACGTAGCCAACCTAATCTACCTTTCCCCCCTTTCGCCCCCATGGTCTTGTGGCAGGCTAAGTTAAGTTTGCCAAAGCCTTTTGGTAAAGGCGCTTGAGAATAAATGAATGCGTGCATGTTCAAATTTAAGACGAAATGCGTAGTTGTTAGCGCCAGTGTCTCTACAAGCCTGGATTTGTGATTATGGACCGATAAGAAAATGTGTTTATACCTCTCGCCTTCCTGAAACCGATAAGGAAAATAATGACTTACCAGCCTCCGAATATGTTTTGCGAAATAGAACCAAAGAAACAACAACGATTACAACAACAACAAAAAGCTAATTTCATTTAAAATTTAATGCCAGAACAGCTGCTTCAACAGATGTGGAGCAGACGGCTTTTTTTTTCTTTTTTAGTCTTGTTTTCGTTCTCTTTCTCCCACTTTACTTTTACTTCACCTCCTCCTCCTTCTCGTCGTTATTTTCTCTACCTTCCAGCAACCAATAATTACGTTCGGTGTTGTTAAGAACCAAGTATTAACTTAGTTATCATAGGAAACCCTGGAAAATCCAATAGGTTATCTTAGGTCTGGAAATGATTTCTTTCCACCATCTCAATCCGCTAGTCGCTCCGAGGTTATTATTGGGAAGAAGTTCAGTTGTAATTATTCGTCGGTTGCTCAAACCCCAAAGATCAACAAAGAAACAGAGATCTTCACTTCAAAGTATTCTTGCCAGGGAAGCCTGATATTTCAAGAAATGGCAAGAAAGTTACTTTGTATCTATTTTTTTTTATTTAGTTTCGCTTATATAAGCCAACTTGTAAAACAGATATTTAGTACACGTACAATCCTTGTTCGCTGAACCTCAAATCGAATTTTGGGGATAAAAAATATCGTTTTAAGGCTCTTTGAGTGCTTCGCCAATCTTACCGAAATTTTTTTAACCTTCTGTCTATATCACCCACCACAGAATGCTACCTAGTTGATTTTGTTTGTGTGCTTTTATAATTCCAAGTTTTTCCGCTTCATTTGCAACAAACTTCAAGCTATTTATATATATATATATATTTTTACGTTCTGTGTGTGGCCTACTACTACTATTACTACTACGACGACTTGTGTATCATAATATCAGTGATTTACTACGCGCAGCTTAGGTATGGCACAAGGTCGAGATTAAGCAGCACCGAGTGTGGATCAAACCCACTACTCAGTCGTAACTGATTGAGCGAGATTGGAAGGCTTACTCGACGTGAATCGGGTCTTCAGAGCGCGCTCTTTCTCTTACTCTATATCTCTGCTGCTCTATCTCTCTCTCTCTTTCTATGTCTCTTTAACTCTCTCTCTTACTCTATGTCTCTTTAACTCTCTCTCTCTTATGCTATGTCTCTGTTACTCTCTCTCTCTCTCTCTCTTGCTCTATGTCTCTGTTACTCTCTCTATATCCTGTTCTATGTCTCTCTTACTCTCTCTATATATCTTGCTCTATGTATCTGTTACTCTCTCTATATATCTTGCTCTATGTCTCTGTTACTCTCTCTATATCTTGCTCTATGTCTCTGTTACTCTCTCTCTCTCTCTTGCTCTATGTCTCTGTTACTCTCTCTATATCCTGCTCTATGTCTCTGTTACTCTCTCTATATATCTTGCTCTATGTCTCTGTTACTCTCTCTATATCTTGCTCTATGTCTCTGTTACTCTCTCTATATATCTTGCTCTATGTCTCTGTTACTCTCTCTATATATCTTGCTCTATGTCTGTTACTCTCTCTATATATCTTGCTCTATGTCTCTGTCACTCTCTCTATATATCTTGCTCTATGTCTCTGTTACTCTCTCTATATATCTTGCTCTATGTCTCTGTTACTCTCTCTATATATCTTGCTCTATGTCTCTGTTACTCTCTCTATATATCTTGCTCTATGTCTCTGTTACTCTCTCTCTCTCTTGCTCTATGTCTCTGTTACTCTCTCTCTCTCTTGCTCTATGTCTGTTACTCTCTCTCTCTCTTGCTCTATGTCTCTGTTACTCTCTCTCTCTCTTGCTCTATGTCTCTGTTACTCTCTCTCTCTCTTGCTCTATGTCTCTGTTACTCTCTCTCTCTCTTGCTCTATGTCTCTGTTACTCTCTCTATATCCTGTTCTATGTCTGTTACTCTCTCTATATATCTTGCTCTATGTATCTGTTACTCTCTCTATATCTTGCTCTATGTCTCTGTTACTCTCTCTATATCTTGCTCTATGTCTCTGTTACTCTCTCTCTCTCTTGCTCTATGTCTCTGTTACTCTCTCTATATCCTGCTCTATGTCTCTGTTACTCTCTCTATATATCTTGCTCTATGTCTCTGTTACTCTCTCTATATCTTGCTCTATGTCTCTGTTACTCTCTCTATATATCTTGCTCTATGTCTCTATTACTCTCTCTATATATCTTGCTCTATGTCTCTGTTACTCTCTCTATATATCTTGCTCTATGTCTCTGTTACTCTCTCTCTCTCTTGCTCTATGTCTCTGTTACTCTCTCTCTCTTGCTCTATGTCTCTGTTACTCTCTTTATATCCTGCTCCATGTCTCTGTTACTCTCTCTCTCTCCTGCTCTATGTCTCTGTTACTCTCTCTCTCTCCTGCTCTATGTCTCTGTTACTCTCTCTCTCCTGCTCTATGTCTCTGTTACTCTCTCTATAACTTGCTCTATGTCTCTGTTACTCTCTCTATAACTTGCTCTATGTCTCTGTTACTCTCTCTATATCTTGCTCTATGTCTCTGTTACTCTCTCTATATCCTGCTCTATGTCTCTGTTACTCTCTCTCTCTTGCTCTATGTCTCTGTTACTCTCTCTCTCTCTCTCTCTCTTGCTCTATGTCTCTGTTACTCTCTCTCTCTCTCTTGCTCTATGTCTCTGTTACTCTCTCTCTCTCTCTTGCTCTATGTCTCTGTTACTCTCTCTCTCTCTCTTGCTCTATGTCTCTGTTACTCTCTCTATATCCTGCTCCATGTCTCTGTTACTCTCTCTATATCCTGCTCTATTTCTCTGTTAATCTCTCTCTCTCTTGCTCTATGTCTCTGTTACTCTCTCTATATCTTGCTCTATGTCTCTGTTACACTCTCTCTCTCTTGCTCTATGTCTCTGTTACTCTCTCTCTTGCTCTATGTCTCTGTTACTCTGTCTATATCTTGCTCTATGTCTCTGTTACTCTCTCTCTTGCTCTATGTCTCCGTTACTCTCTATATATCTTGCTCTATGTCTCTTTTAAAACCTTGAAAATGGCGACTTCGCGACTCCCCACCCCCGTTAAAAGCTTTTTTGGGGCTTTTTTCGAGGAATTACATTAAGTAAGCCCGATTACACACACACACATTATATATATATATATATATATATATATATATATATATATTATATATATATATATACACACACACATACACACAGAGACTGAAACAAAATAAAAAATACATTCCAAACAGCGTCATGGAAAAAAGGATTTATTACTTACAATTCGAATTTCGTATTAATCTTGTTAAGCTCGAATCAATGGTCATTTAGTGAAAAGTGTGGCAGACTTTAAATACGTCTCGATTTCAGAAACCAAATTCGATGGGTTGGATGGGTTAGTGAGGTTGGGTAGGGGCGTCCAAACAAAGACGAAGTCACTTGGTAGCGCCGTTGTGTTCACTGAGGTGATGTGGAGAGCCGTGATCGCCTACGTCCTGAAGGGAGACGGAATATAAAAATGAAACTCTAACTACTCCTCTTGCCATGTGCTTTTTATATGGCTTATAGGAACTGGGAGAAAAAAAAATCTCAGTTTTTTGTTTAGTGCTAATGTTTGACATGACTTGAGGTCCTGATGTTAAATTTGTTTAAAATGTTATTCTTCTGATATATCCTATCTATTTATTTAAATGAATAAAAACAGTAAATAATAAACGATTATGGCTTTAAATAATCTAAAACTTTAATCCCAAACAACAACTAAAAAAAAAACTGAGATTAAAAACAAAAACTGTTTACCTTCCTCAAACTACAAAAAGAGGGCTTGGAGAATTTGACACTCACAGAGTATAGTGATAGTAAGAGGGACAGAGGAAAGCAGCGAATAGTCTATCTAACGATATCGTATAAATGGTTTGCAAGATTTACAAGGATTAGGAGGTATTACAAAAAGACAAAACTTAGTAAGAGCTACAAAGGAGAGGAAGTTGTGGAGAGTTATGATCGTCCAAGTCCTGAAGAGTCACGCCGCAAAGAAGACGGAGACTATATATATATTACACACAGAGAATGAGGCGGTGAGAAAGATGACGCAAAGAGAAACAAAACAGTTTGATGCTTGCTTCAAGCGTGAAATTGAATACACACACACATATCTCTATCTATAAAAGGCAGGATGTGTGTGTGTAACGAATGACGGCCGCAATTTTCGACGGATTTGCACCAAAATTTACATGCACATGTTCCATATATATATATATATATATATATATATATATATATATATACACACACAGCGACATCTACCGTAAACATTTTAAAAACTTAAAAATATCTTAAAAAACGAAGAATTTGAGGACATAGGTTTATGAAGAATTTTGACATTGTTTTGGTTTGAGGAACCCGCCCCCCAAGTTTATAAAAGTATTTTTGATACAACCTTACACACACACACACACACACACACACACACACACACACACACACACATATATATATATATATATATATTGCCAAATAGAACAGATGGTGTAAAAATTCACTGTTCGTAGCGTTTACTTTTAAAAAGTGCTCAATACAAAGTAGACCAATATATTATTATTATTATTATTATTATTATTATTATATTTTTATTATACGAGATTGTAATAAAAAACATTTTGAAATCGTTACACAAAATCTTTCATGTCTCGATACTATGATTGTACTTCTTCAGGCGATGGTAAGTAACTGATGAGTAAAAATTACTGCTATGTTATATACTTAAGTTGACTTATGTTTCGGCGAGTGTATATAGACACATATTCGTGCATGGAAAAAACACATTTGCCCATTCTCTTCTGGATAATTCATTCAAATCTTGCGATTCTGCCCGCTGTCCTTTCTTTCTGTGTTTTTTTTTTCGTGCCGTATTAATGCCAATTACCGTCTTGAAAAAAAGAATCATTTTTTCAGCCCATCATTAATTTGAAAAATCGAAGTCCAGACTCTGAAAATAGTTTATAACTATTCGTCATGATAACATTGTTGTTGCTGCTGCTCCCACTTATTTTCCTTTAAATGCCCTGTCACTTTAGCACGTTGGCAATCACGGCTCTCCGCAGCTTCCTTTTCTTTATAAAACCTATGAATCTTGGTAAAGGTTATCAGTCTAAAAGGTTATCAGTCTAATGCAGTTTTTCAGTAGCTTTGTTCTCAATTTTAGAATTCAAAGTTTTCTTTCTCTTATACTGCCATCCAAGGTCTTAAAACCCCATTCTACCTTGTTGTTTAATCCATAGCTGGGGGAAGAACAGATGTATTCATACCTTTTCTGAGGTTATTTCTATGAAAGCGAACACACAACATCGATGGGAATTTGAACTCGTCTTGCCGATCCTAGTTACCTTCCGATAACCGCTACACTACGAGCATATTCAGCTGTTGCTACTGCTATTGTTGCCAAGTAGTAGTCTTTAATCATTTCATCCCAAAGCAAGGGAATAAATGCCAACAGAATAAAAATGTTTGAAACAAAGAGTCTAATAAAAGAACAATTTCAACAGTGATATTATGAAACCTATCTACCTAGTGTGTTTAAATTCGTGCGGTCGAGGTGTCAAAGCGGAAAGCTCATCAAAAGTAAGAAAGTGAATGATGCCGAGATGTCAGGCCAGGATATGTATAATAATGATAATATTCACGTAGTTGCTAGGTTTGTGAAAATACCAAGAACGTTATTGGCGATTTGAGGAGGCGTACCGTCACCCAGTTTTCAGAAATTACCGACAGACATCTGACAGTGGATATGAAAATGCATGGATATCAATAATAATTAGCGGCACCGAAGTGAATCCTACGGATATTGATTCGCTTCTCTCATCTTTTGCCTGTATCTTCTTATCCTCTCCCTTATCCCTTCCAATCTCTGCTGTCCAAATATTGTTTTTAACGTGAATGATGTTCAAGCATTTATCTATATTTCTGAGATGAGGGATTATGTACGCTACTTACATTATTCAAGGACACATGGCACAGTAGATAAAGGCGTTAGTTAGATCCAATGCCAGGACCAAAAGAGTGTGAGTTCAATACCTGGTTAAGGCGGTGGAGAACTTGGAGAAGGGAATTAACAGGAGATAACTGATAACTGACATCCATTAGACATGGCACGTGGAACTAGAACAGTCTACTCCAGTGAGCGAAATAAAGGGTTCAGTTCGACATTCCAACCACCTGAAGAAAGCCGGAACGTACAACGGCCGAAACGTTGTAATAAATATGGCGATAAAGATGAGGTCAATAGTCCGAATGATGTAAATAATGGCAGTAAATACTGAACAATCTTCTCACGGACGAAGAAGATTGGTTTCATT
>OZ038476.1:124266248-124271248 GCA_964036315.1 Acanthosepion esculentum
TGCCAGAAAAGGAACACGCAAGGGGTCAAAGGATACGGAGGAATTAGTAATAGAGGAGGAGTAGAAAGAGAAAAGAGCAGTCAGGAGGACAGTAGATAGCGATTGACATTGCATTTAAATTCTAGCAGATTAAAATCGGCTGGAAAGCATGGAGCCGGAAGAGAGTTCTACAAGTGAGAAGTTCAAGGAAAGAAACTGTTAGCATAGAACTTACTGCTACATCTAGCCGACCCAACTGTGAATTGATGAGACCTTGATGTCACTCTGTTACTGCACTTAAATTGATAAAGTCTAGTTGCCATAGTGAAGAGGTCATCCGAACAATTGCCATGAAAGTAATTATAGAAAAGGCAGAGGGAAGCTACGCTATGGCGGTGAGAAATTTCTGAAGCCGAGGCGCCAGGTCAGGGCCAATAATCTTTTCAGTGTGTAAATTTTGTATTTATGAAGTAAGTACATGGGCTGGTCCTGTCCTGTTCAATCCTCACATGCCAGCCCTGGCAGAGTTCAAAAGCGTTTACGCGGCCTTGTGCGTGGTGAATTATTTTTCACTCTGCAGCCGTTTTTCCGCAGACACAATGTTGGAAGCCTCTTGTTACTCTATTGCTATTTTCATGAAAAATGTTGAGACGATCCCCATTCTTTCGGGCCACAAGATCAGCCTTGCTACGTCCACAGGGTTGAATCACCCTCATCCCCTACATACTCCTTTGGTAAGATGGAAGTTCCATCTAGGTCTAATGTTTGAGCGGTTTTCTTTGGCTTCTCTCTCTCTCTCTATCTCTCTCTAAATATATATATATATATATATATATATATATATATATGAATTGTTTTTTTTAAATATATAATCATTGCAACACCAGAATTCCCCTGTTTCAAAACTGAAACCACATATCAAATTCAGTCATAAAAATTAGACAAAACATAAAGTTCCGTTCCATTATCCATCGTTGCTAAGGATAACTTTTAGAAGTTGATTTACTTAATTTATAAATCCAGACAAATTTGATATTTTTAGATGTTGGGGTTAAGGAAAATTCCATCTTTTAATTTTTAGTGTGTTAAGATTTAACTTATTTAGAAAACTCATGTATCTAATGTACTGTAGCTATCAGGTCAGTCAAGTCAAGATGGGGACTGGGGAATCTGTTTATTGATACAAACGCCCTTTTTTCAAGTAGAAATCTGTGAGCGTGTCTATGTTCCAACACATCGTCTGGGTTTCAATAGCAATCGAGCACAAAAGTAAATGCTAAGAACTCTGAATTATAAATCTCATTGTACTTTCCTATTATTTTAATATATATATATATATATATATACATATATATATATATATATATATATATATATATCAGTACAAGTATAAAGTTTGTCACTTAGGTGACTAATGTTACCTTCAACATCCCGACTCCTGAGTTTCCAGGAATCACACCCTCCACTCGTCAGGGGCATTCAGCAATTGGCTGTTTATACTTCTCGATTTTGCTTTTTTGATATGTACTTTTCATTCGTGAAAGGTTGATTTTTTTAGTGTATGCGTCCGTGCGTGCGTGCGCCTATGCGCTAGTTTGCGTATAATGTTGATTACTTTTGTCCACAGTGTCGATAACTAGAAATGGTCTATCTCCGATAATGAGCACACTTCTTCTGTAATATAACAGGTTTTAAACAATAATATATAATTTGCTATATTTATGGGGGCAGAGTACTCAGTAACCGAGTGTTTTTAGATATTAACAGCATGAACATAGGAATCAATACTGCATAACGACTGTCTGTTTCATGCTTCGAGGGATCGTTAATATCGTTACGATCGGAATATCACTTGAGGAGTGAAATTGCGAGTTCATCTGTCACCTCCTCTCTCTCTCTTTCTAGTCAAACCTAATGAGCCAGACAAACCTATCACTTAGGCCAGCTGATCCTGACGATCTGCCTAAGTGAAACCTTGGTAGGTTTGTCTGGCTCATTAGGTTTGACTATATATATATATATATATATATATATATATATATATATATATATATATCAGGAAAAGACTTAAGAATTAAGTCTTTTCATTATTTATTTATATTGGTCTGTATATAAATTTCTACATTGAGCTCTAATCATGGAGTCAACTTTTTAACATTTTTATATTAAAAATCCTCATTGGAATAATCCCTACCACCTACGAAGTGGACATTGAGATCAACAGCGACAGTTTATTTCATTCTTGAACGCATTCTTCAGACTTGAAGTGGTCTACAGACGCAAGATTACATTATAGGAATAATAAGCAATGTTTAGTCGTATGCTTTCGAAACTTTTTAAAATTAATCAACGTGTCACCACGTGTTAGAAACTAAAATAGAAATATTTGAAGGAATCGCCTTTACATTTAGAATAGAAATGAAAGTAAAACGACAATGGCAATATCAGAAAAAAATCAAATATTAAAACGAATTAAGATCACTGAGTCAGAAGAAGTAGAGAAACTTTTGACTCGCTGTGGTTTGACAATCCTTTCGAGCCGCCTACTCAAGATTGTATTGTGTTGTAGAATTTGAGGTAGATATTGACCATCCCTACTTTGACTATTCGTGCAGTTGCCCCGCTCTTTCGATATCAAGCCAGTCTTATATTAACAAAAAATATTTTTGTCGTTGCACTTAGTAGCAGCATCAAATTGAAAATGAACGTAAGACATTTTGAATTTGTCTTTCCACATAAACCCGACTTCATTTTCTGCCAAAGGTGTTTTTTTTTTAAATAAACGAAGTATTCCAGTTGTTTTCAGAGAGAGAGAGAGAGAGAGAGAGAATCAAAAACAGAAGGAAGGAATTGAAAAACGAAAGAAAAGGTAGGAAATGACGAAATAAATCAATAAAAAAAAAATGACACAATCAAAACAAAATACGTTCAGCACTAAAAACATTGTTTGCATCGAAGTTTTTTTTAAAAATCATTTCTCTTAAAGCAAGGCAATAAAGCCACTAAAACGCAGGAGGGTATTGAGTGTTAGCGAATATGAGAAAACCTACTATTAAGGATAGAACAAAAATAAAGAAAACAGAAGATAACGATTGACATTGCATTTAAATTTTTGACGATCAAAGTTGCCTTGAAATCAAGAAGCAGGAAAAGTGTTCCACAAGCGAGAAGTGCGATAGAAGAAACTGTTAGCATAGAACTTACGGTTACATCCAGCCATTTCAGCTGTAAAATGATGAGAAATTGCCGCCAATCTAGTACTGCGGTTAAATTCTAGGTACCACAGAGGAAAGTTCATCAGAAAAATTACCATGAAAGTATTTATAGAAAAGACATAAGCAAACTAGTCTACAGCGGTGGGGAAAAGACTGAGGCCGAGACGCCATCTCAGGACCAATAATATTCTTCTTTGGATTCTATCAAGAATTTCTAAATATATAGCAGGAGCACCAGACCAGATGTGGCGGCAGAATTCAAACCAGGGACGAATGGTAGACGTATAAAAATGTAAGATATATTCTGGCGTGAAACAAAGGACTAACACGACACAGTGAACCAACTTTTTTAGATGCAGGCTTAGGAAATGATTCAATATAATCTTTCCACTTCATGTCAGCTGAAAACGTTAGTCCGAGAAGACGCAATGAGCCGTTCTCCTGGAGGTTAGAATCAGCTAATTGTTTCAAGGTATTTTACAGGTATTTTACAGGTAGTATGAAACAGCGCCTGCGTTTGAAGCGAAACCCGATTGATAACAAACTTTATGCTGCGTTAATGGTTAATATGCGGTTACGTTGGCGGATATCACGAGATCAAGCGAATCCCAATTATTCGACATGAGACCAGTTGTTTGGGGAATTAAATGAAGCGAATTGGGAATTAAGATAAAAGTTGTTCTCTAAGTGAATCAAATTATTTGGGGTCAGACTAAATGATGTAGCATTAAATGTACAAAAAAATGAACACACCCAGATAGGAATATGAGATTCATGTAGAGGTAAGATATTTATGGCTCCACTCCCAGAGGAAGAAATACCTGTGTTGAAAAACCACGGGTGGACGGTTGAACATGAATGTAGGTCAGCATTTCGGAAGTGACTGGCAAAATAGATAAATCTATGTGTAGCGAAAAAATCAAAGAAAGGATTTTGGAAGTGAAACGCATTCATATCAGGAAATGAGCTTTGATCATAACATAATCTGTATCTTCTATGTGTTATGTTACTTCATGACGATGACGATGGTGAAACGCCACAACTTCTTGTCCTTTGTAGCACTTAGTTAAGTTAATTTTAACACCATCTCTCTTAGTCTCTGTTCTGTCATCCATTTACACTAACTACTGATGTAGATTACTTGCTGCTTTTCTCTCTCCGCCTTGCCTTCAGTAGGTCCTGTAAGTGTTAAATTCTCCAAGCCACCTTTATTCATAATGTGTCCAAGAAATTTCAGCTGGCTTTTCTGATTATATAGAGAAATCATTTTTGTTTCCTATCTTCCTTAAAACTTCCCCATTACTCATATGTTCAGACCACAGTGTTCCCAGTATCCTTCTGTAGAACCACATTTCTGTTGCCACAAGTCACTTCTTCATCTAGGCTTACGACCATATTACGGTCACCAGTACAATCACCGAAGTTAAGCAGCGTCGAGCCTGGTCAGTACCTAGATGAGTGACCACTTGGGAATACCAGGTGCTGTAATCTTTGATATGCGGGTGGTGTAATGGATAATGGTTCAAAATTGTTAATCGGAGAGCCGGGTTCCAATTCTAGTTGGGTTCGTTATATTCACTTACGCGAAAATATCCGTGAGAAAGGCATGAATCCATGACATCTCCCACAGTTATGGGTTAATTGGTAAGACGTTTCACTAAATCATTATTATCACTAAAAAATTATTCCAATATATATTAAATAATTCCTGGTGTTAAATAACCTGCAAATCGATGATAAGCTGTAGTAAATGAAACCAACCAACCAATCTTCTTCGTCCGTGAGAAGATTGTTCAGTATTCACTG
>OZ038476.1:124281248-124293748 GCA_964036315.1 Acanthosepion esculentum
AAATGACCAACAATACATTTTATAGCAAAATGACCAACAATACATTTTATAGCAAAATGACCAACAATACAGTTTATAGCAAAATGACCAACAATACAGTTTATAGCAAAATGACCAACAATACATTTCATAGCAAAATGACCGACATAACTATTTTATAGCAAAATGACCAACAATACATTTTATAGGAAAATGACCAACAATACATTTTATAGGAAAATGATCAACAATACATTTTATAGCAAAATGACTAAAAATACATTTCATAGCAAAATTACCAACAATGCATTTTATACCAAAGTGACCGACAATACATTTTATAGCATAATGACCAACAATACATTTTATAGTAAAATGACCAACAATACATTTTATCTGTAGTTGATGACATGTAATTGTGTTCCTAATATTTATATTTTGGCATTAAATAACCCATATAAGTTAATATATCGCCAAACAATATCAATCAATGAACATGAAAGAACTCTTTCATGACATTAATCCATATAATATCCTACAATTCCTTAAAGAAATCAAACTATTTTTCAAAATATAACTTCAACAAAACTAAGACATTAAACACACATATCTCCGCCTCTAATAATCCTGTACGCACAAAAATGTATATGCACAAAAGCAGAGTATCATCTACCATGTGTTCAATTGTGAAAGCAGAATAACATTTTTATTACTTCAAAGCTCACTAGAAAATTAAATATACTTTCATGGTAATTGTTCGGATAATATGGTACCTAGAAGATATGAATTTAAGCGCAATACTAGGCTAGCGGCGAGATCTCATCTGTTTATAGTTGGGCTAGCTAGATGTAGCCGTAAGTTTTATGTTAACAGTTTCTTTTCTTGTGCTTCTCCTTTGCGGGTCTCTCTTCCAACTTCATGCTTTCCAGCCGATTTTAATCTGCAAGAATTTAAATGCAATATCAATCTCTATCTACTGTCCTCCTGGCTGCTCTTTTCTCTTTCTACTCCTTTCTGTTACTAGTTGCTCCAAATCCTTTAACCCCTTGCGTGTTAGAGGCTGTACTGCGTTGCATGGGGTGATACTGATAAAAAAAAACGGCATTAAATGACCCGTAAGGTATTGATATGCCGTAAAACAAGGAAACAGGCAAAGCTTTTCAAAACAGTGCCATTCACTAGAGAGTGTTTGCAGAAATATAGAGGCTAAAAATTATGAGTCGAGGAAATTTAAGTTAAATTTTAGTCTCCACTGTTCCATTTATGCAATATATTTTAAGTTTTGTTTGTTTTTGTTTTTTAGTATCAGACGTGCATTAATTTTGATTATTTTACTGTTATCAATAATAAACACACAAAGAAACTTAAAAGACAATATCTGCTTACACATTGTGTTAAAATAGAACTTATTACTTATTAATTTATGTTGATTTTTAGTCAAATTTTGTAACCATATCTGGGCACGAAATGATTAAATCAAAATAATTCCTCCTCTTAGCACACACCTCATTCAGTAATCTTCTAGCTTGAATGGCCCTTGAGCCTTTATAAACTATTTGAGGACCGGCGGCTTAGGCTGTTCACTCTAGTATCAAATGCAGAAGGGCTAAAGTTACCAAGAGCAAGTTTCTGTTGAAAATGACAGGGGGCCAGCTGTTGCAGTTTCAAATTGGAAACATCGAAGTGGACTTATAAGTTAACAATGAAATAACTAAGTACAGAAAACCCTTTAAGAAGTCGGGGATCTATTTGACACTATATTTGTATTATGAATAGGACCAACATTTCTAAAACGATAAAAAATAGATATTTTTCGATTCTGATAAATGTCGTGGGTAGTGGTCACTTTTCTTTTACATTTCCAGTTAGAACTCTGTCATTGTGCATCGGAACTATTTTAGTCGAAGAGAAAGACACGTCGCTGGATATCATGGTCGCAAGCTTTCATTTTCAGGAAGTAGTGAAAATTACAAGTGAACCCACTAGCGCTGCTGCTTATGAAAAGAATTCAGACGACAGATATTTCACTATATTACAAATATACAGAAAATAAAGAAAAAGAAAATGTAGAGAGCTATTACCCACCTTCTGAAGGGATGTGGCATTAATAAAAAAAACTTGTACCTATAAGCAATACGAATCTATCTTTACCATGAAAGATACCTAATAAATCTATGTTCATTTATTTTTGTTAAGCTTTGAAGAAATATACGACATTGTTGTGTTGTCTGAAAGAAAACTTGTATTTTTGTTATAATTATGCAATTAAAAAAAAAGGCTGGTTGTTCATATGTTCCTCTTAAAATGTCGCATATAATCCTTATACAGAGCCAAATTCATCTTCAGCTGGAGGCATTATGACAAGAGGGTCAAATTGTTATTGTTCGGCACAAACATTATTTTCATTTTTGTTAACTCCAAATCATTTAAGGAATTTACGGCCATATCACATTGAAACACCGGTTCTCTAACCATCACTGATGTTAAGCAACTTTGAACCCAGATACTTGGAAACACCAGTTACTAAGCTTGGATGTACAGGTGGTATAGCTTACGGTCGTATCACGTTGAAACACCTGTTCTCGTTCTAACACCAAAGTTAAGCTAACCCTGATTAGTACCTAGATGAGTGACCGCTTGGGAATAATAGGTACTGTAAGCTTGAACATGCGGAGGGTATAGCTTACGGCCATATCACGTTGAAACATCAGTCCTCGTCCGATTACCAACGCTAAGCAACGTTGAGCGTGGTCAGCACCTAAATTGGTAACCGTTTGAGAATACTCGGCGTTCTCAGCTTGGATGTGCGGGTGGGATAGCTTACGACTATATCAAGTTGAAAAGGCGGTTCTCGTCCGATTACCGAAATTAAGCAACGTTGAACCATGTCAGTACTTGAATGAGGTGACCGATTGGGAATACCATATACTGTAAGCTTGGATGTATGAGTGGTGTAATGGATAACGGCTAGGGAAGTCGGAGAGCCGATTTCCAATTCAAGTGTTCCAATATATTCACTTACACCCAAATACCCTTGGGAAAGGTATGAATTCAATTCTTACCCCGCTAGCAATGGGTTTATAAGTAGGAATCCATGAATCATTATCTCCAAAAGATTTTTACAGTCTAAAAATATATTCTGGCTTTAAATAACCTACAAAAGCTTGATAATCCGTAAATAAATAAATCTGTTTATAATATACAGTCTCAAATCGAGCTTTAGTTTCTTTTTGTTGCTGACCTTTTCTTAATTTGTAATAGTAAGCAGTTATCAATGACAATGTCAAACTTTATATTTGTAAATAAAAACAAAGTGCTGATAACTCTTTAAGGAGTCGGGGATCTGTTTGAAACTATATTTTTATTATGAATAGACCCTTATTTAAAAAATGATAAAAAATAAATATTTTTCGATTCTGATAAATGTCGTGGGTAGTGGAAGGTCTAATAACTGCTAAACTACAAAAACTTTTAAAAAGTACTTCCCAGTTTGTTTTTTTACCAACGGACCAGTGATTTTAAGTAGTTCAAATTTTACTGCTAAATACACGTTTATTTATTAAGATTTGCCTGGTTTGGTATAAAGCCACAGTGTTTTTATCGAGGTTAAGTTTAGGATTCACAGTGAGGGTCGAACTTTTCTAGTCTCAGAGATTAGTTCGTTAAGTATAACCCAACAGCGAGGCGCCACTAAAGGTGTTTTCTGAGCTTAACCGATCTCCTTTTCAACCAGTGAAGATCAAACTCGTTACTCTACAATGAGGCGGCTAACAGTGAATTTAATCTGGCACAAGAACACAAATGTGGAGCGCCTAATCATGGCAGAATTGGCTACGTCGTAATAATCTGCTCGATTTACTCGTTAACCATTACTTAAAAAGGCAAGACGCCCATTATAAATGCTATTTGGTTTGGTTTGTTTTACGGCATATCAACCTCAATGGGTTATTTAATCCCGACAAGATTTTTTATTGCTGGTAATATTTCTTTTTTTACAACAACGTATTGCTGGTATTAAAACCTATTTTTACGCTTTCATAGCGTTTTGACCCCACTTTGGGGTCTAAATATTTTCACATAGCTGGGACCTTAAACAGGTGCTACCACCCCGGGTCAAGGTAGACATGGGAAAACCAGAAGAGGTGGTTCGACGCTCCTCAAAAGCTCCGGATCAGAGGCCTTACCCAGGAAGCGTATGTAGTTTATCGTCTAACCCAGGACGATATAAATGCTATCGTGCCTTGAGTAAAATAAGGCGTTGGAATAAGAGGGGTGTGGATTTTTTTCAAAAAGGAATAAGCGGGTAGGTTGGAATCGAGCAAAGGGCGAAATAAATAAGGAGAAGGATGTCGGAATAAGAGTCGAGTGGTTCACTTGTTTTTAAAATTAATAAGTGTCGTGGGTACAATTATCACAGACCCGAGTGCACCCTTTCTGTTCTGTAGAGTTCGACGTCGAATGCATGTCTGTAGATAACAGCATCCACCAAATCGTTCGTCGCTACATGACCTTCCAATAGATCATGTAATGGCGAGCACATATGACTGCTGAAACTCAAGGAAACGTTTGATGATTCGAACAAATTAAAACAAAATTAACTGGATCTCATTTGATTATTGAACCGGAAATTTTTTTTTTCGCATTGAGGCGTGTCAACCAGTGTAAAACAAAGCATATTTATGTACTATTGAATTGATATTATGCAGTGATTTAAAAAAAAAAGTACAGCACAGACATGTGGTTAGTTGAAACCCACAGCACAAAAGTTTAGATGTTTATGAATTGTTTCGAACTATAATATCCATAAAGTTCGTGTGCACTTAAAATTTATAACTTTATTTGTATTTGCGATAGAAATAATTTGTAAAAAATGTTATAAAGTTTAATGTACCTAGTTTTAAGTATAGCTAAAATAACTAATGTGATTTAAGGCATTACTGTAAATCAGTTGGCAAATGTTTTCCGTGAAATGCAAAATCGTATTACCCTTTGTATTGCTAATGATGGAGGACATGTGGAAACTTAAATAAAATGTCAATAAAACCTTAAAACAAAAATAGATTTACTTCTTTCTAATCCTTTTTATAAATTATTTCTATCGCAAATACAAATAAAGTTCTAATTTTTTAAAAGTGCACGCGAACTTTATGGACACCCTGTATAATAACTATAATCAAACGGACAGTTTAATAAATTGTACATTTTTATATATTTTAATGTCCTTTTTTTATCTTTATTAAATATGTTACGTATTATTGTTTTGACCATTTTATTATAATCTATGTTATGCGCATTTTTATTATTAATATTATCATTATTATTAACTTAAGAGAAGAGAGCGATTTAAGGAAAGAAAAGGTGTTTGACAAGGTCAAACAATATTTCGACAGTATGTCTGTTTTCAAGTTAGATTTAAAAAAAAGAAAGAAAAGAAATCTACAAAAATTATAAATCTTTGTACAAACATTGCTTGTCCTGTAACGAAAAAAAAAAAAAACAACATAAAAAACAAAACAACAAAAAAAACAAAAAACGAAAAAACAAAAAAACAAAAAAAACAAAAAAACAAAAAACGAAAAAACAAAAAAAAACAAAAAAAATGGGTGTAATGGTAATTCTAACATGAACAAGATCGCCATTATAGGAAGCACGTTTCAGTTACATGATCACATTGGCGGCGTTTCATTCGTTTTGATGTGTTGTTTACCAGTACAGCCGTTTGTTCATGTTTCTTCTATTGAAAATGGAATCATCAGCACGGAATTATTTTTCTGTATATGAATAGAATAATTCCAATAATAAGCTTTTTTTCTCATTGTGTTCCAAAGACATTTTGCATCTCTTTCTTGTTATTAGCAACAGTTCCTTTGTAGCTCTGATTTTGCTTATAACTTCCTCATTTGCCCAATATTCTGTCTACGTTATTCTCGTCTTTTTATTTATTTATTTGTGATTAAGTTGTCTAGTATTCACCGTCATATAGAAGGGCTAGATATAACATAACAGTCAAAAACCGTTTTTTTTTCAATGTTCTTTTCCTATCTTTTAATAAATTGCTCAAGGACACATGGCACAGTAGATAAAGGCGTTGGTTAGATCCAGTGACAGGACCGAAAGAGTGGGAGTTCAATACCTGGTTAAGGCGGGGGAGAACTTGTAGAGGGAAATTAACAGGAGATAACAGACATCCATTAGGCATGGCACGTGGAACTAGAACAGTCTACTCCAGTGAGAAAAATAAAGGGTTCATTTCGAGATTCGAACCGCCTGAAGAAGGCCGGTTTTGTTTGGTTTGCTTTGTTTTACGACATATCAACCACAATGGGTTATTTAATGCCGACAAAATTTCCTTTTTTTTTCAAAAATGTATATCTGGCAATTTTTTAACAAAGAAAATGTAGTTTGGTTTGTTTTGTGTTGTGGCACATTGACCTCAATGGGTTATTTAAAGCTGACAAGATTTTTATTTCTGGTAATGTTTTCTTTTTTCAAATATTTATTGCTGATACTAATTTAAAAAAAAAGTATTTCTGGTATTAAAATCTATTTTTAGACTTTCATAGTGTTTTGAGTCAGGTTGTCGGATCAACTATTTGCACATAGCTGGGACCCTAATAGGTGTTACCACTACGGGTCAGGGTGGACCTGGGAACACCAGCAATTAAGAGGTGGTTCTCCGCTCCTCAAAACCTCCTGATCAGAGGCCTTGCTGTTGGACGTAGTTTATCGTCTTACCCAGGACACGGATGCAGTTTACCGATATACCCAGGACGCCTGAGGAAGGTCGGATCGTACAACGGCCGAAACGTTTGATAAACATGGCGACAAAGATGGGGACAATAGTCCGAATAATGTAAATAGTGTAATAAATTGCTCATTAAAAAAAAACATCCTCCACAGTTCCTTCTGATATTATTTCAATACCTGCTTGATTTTTCCGCTCCATTGTGCAAATCACATCTTGGGTTATCCCTTTTGTTTACAAATCTCACTAATTCAACAGTGGCCTGCCTTTACTTGGTACCGTACGCATTTATTTCACATATGAACACCGAACAAATAAGCAAAATAAAGTGTGTCTCGCTTCGTTGTTGATTTTCTAATTCTCTTTGTGCCGCAACTTGTTAATCATCGTCGTAAAAGTAAAAGTAAATTCTTGTTCGTTGTAAGTGTCTTTCCCATTAAGCATTGCTCGGTTTCAATACGGTGTTCAACTACACGATCGACGGACCGTGAAACATTTTTTCACAAAACTGCAATAGACGTTTTCTCGTTCACTGAGAAGCTGTGACATGATTTCATCATAAAATGACCCGTCATGCGTCGGCGCTTTTAATAACTTTCGCTTGAGTGAATCCTTTTCTTATGATAAAACTTAGATCAGTGATTCGCAAACGGGAAGTACTTGGCTCCCAGATGAGGAATTTCAAATCTAAGAGAAGGAAGTTTAGCTAAAGAAGGAATCGGCGAGAATATGTACAAGCATGAAGGTAAAAGAATTCTTAGACGACAATTCCAAAGAGAGGGGTTGTTGAAGAAATCTACAATCAGAACTTTGATTTGGGTCCAGGAAAAGCACTGTATTAGATGGAATATTTAAAGATTATATATTTGGGCTTCGATAATAAATTTAAGAAGGCACGGTGGAGTAATGGATAGCGGCTCGGGTTGCGGAAATATAGATTCGAGTTCGAATTACAGTCGGATACAGTACATTCGCTTACGTGCTAATACCCTTGCGAAAGGTTTGAATCCTCATTTTTTTATGGGTAAATAGCAAGGAAGACTGGGTTCTATAGCCTTGGGTGGAAACCGGTCTAGGAGAGGGCTGGGCTCCGTCAGGTTATCTTGCCCAAGAAAGAGTACATGTAGTGTACATACGATACTGATAGGTCACCGGATTCACGATAAAAGGGTAAAAATTAGACGTCGGAATATATGCCACCGAAATCTGAAAATGTGCTGGAATAGCGAAAAGGTGCCGTCTAAAAATTAAATGTATTAATGTTGTGGAGTTGTTTCCACAATAGAACTTGTAGTCGGACTAAATGCGTCCTAAATAGGTTAAACGTACAGAAACGTTAGGAACTTGTAATAAAGTGTTACGCAGAGTAATCGAGTTGTGGTCGCTGAACACTACTCCTCCTCTCGACTACTCCTGACTCCTACTTATAATAGGTGGGAGAGTCTATTACCTAGACAAGGTGTCTTTCACTATAACAATTAAGAAACAGGAAAAAGAAGAAACAAAGAAGAGGGCTAAACCGCTATTTAATATTCTTCTATATGGCAGAGAATACTGGACAATTTCCTGCAGATGAAGAGGAACATAGGTAACAGGGATGTAATTCTATAGAAGGATGCTGAGAATACTAAAAACGGAACCTTTGAGTAACGATGCAGTTTAAGAAAAATTAAGAAACCTGTACTTACAATCAGAAAGGGACAGTTGAAATTTCAGGGGTACAAAATCAGGCGAGAGAGTTTGGAGAATTTAGCACTCAAAGGACATACTAAAAGCAGAAGGAGTAGAGAAATTTCAAATCGACGTATTCGCTGGCAATGTTTTAACAGTGAACGAAAAATGCGACACCGAAATGTGAGGGCGCATTGGAAGAGCGAAAGATGCCTTACACAAGCTAAGCAAAGTATTAAGAAACGGGAAAATTTCGTTAGAAACAAAGACAGGAGAACTGAACAGTTACGTAATGTCAGTCTTCCTATATGGTAGTGAATGCTGGACAATCTCCTCACAGATGACGAAGAGACTTGAAGCAACAGAAATGTGGTTCTACAGAAGGATGTTGAGAATACCATGAATTGAAAATGTGAGTAACGACAAGTTTTTAGAGAAAATAGAAACTAAAAGAACACATTTAGAATCGGAAGGAGAGAATTAAAAATTTTAAGGCACGTAATGAGGAAAGAAGGCTTGGAAAATTTGACACTCACATGACATATTAGAGGCAAGAGGAAAGCAGCGAATAATGTACCTAAAGAGCTTGTGCAAATGGTTGGCAGAACAGGGATTAGAAGCGACAGCGAAAAGACAAGACTTACTAAAATCTACAAAGGAAGTTGTGGAGTGCTATGATCATCCACATCCTTAAGTGGCGCGGCACATTGAAGAAGAAGAATTATATCAGATTATTATGTGTTGAAATACTAAGTTGCTTCAAATATTTTAATTCAGTTTCGCTAATAAAATCGGAAAATGAAATCTTACCTAACATAACTGAGACGCAGACAAGAGGACATTTTATTGCATGTGCAATTGCATTCTAGATATGCATCGCTAGCAAAACATATTTTTAAGTGCCGGGAAAATATTTGTTTTTACAGATTTTACACATTGTACGAAATGGTGCCGAACGTTGCGTTTCTAAAAACAAAATTACCCTTTATTACATGTTACTGTCGTATGACTTGACGCGTTTAGCAGCATACAACTTCATTGTTTAAAAAATAACAATACATAAAAAATGATGCAATCTACTTTTTAAAACACACCTAATTTTCTTTTCTCACTCATTCGCTCTTATGAGGACTTATGTTGTCCCAGGCTTTCGACCCACATGACTTTTTGCCAGTTTGTCAACACACAACAACCACGTTTGCGAAAGGATATTTGTACGTTAGAAAGAAATATTAAATTTTATATACCGTACTAGCAGCATGGCCCGGCGTTGCCCGTGCTTGATTAAAAAATCCTACGACTCATACAGCAATCGCTATCACTTGACTTAAAATATTTTTGCCCTTCCTTGCCTTTAAAGGAGTGCCTTTTGCCGTGCTGATGTTGCTACATGCCTTACTTCTTGCCTATCTCACACTGCGAATTTTTTCTAAGCTCTATACTAAACATTAAATCTGTTACGAAAAAAAAAACTAAACAAAATGAACACAAAACGATCAGCTTTAAAAAAGGACTCGTAACTGGAAAAACCGAATGAAAAAAGAATGTTAAGAACAAATACTTTTTCACACCCAACCCAGTTCTGCGGAATCAGAATCAACGTTGAGTTTAAGCAAGCGAATGAGCCAATTGGAGTAAAGTGCCATGCAGATTTAAATTTTTCCCACTTGTTACGAATGCATCTATCGATTTTTTTGCATGCTAGCATGCTAGTTAACATTCGTGTCAGTCAGCTGTTGGCTCTCACGCTGGCCAATAGAATCTTCCTGCCTATTCGTGGCAGCCAGCTATAGGCTCTCACTCTGGCCAGTAGAAAATGGCCGCAAACTACATGAAAACTACCGTAGAAGCATGAAAAAATCGATTATTTCCACTATCGATGGGAGTTGGGAAATGCAAAGTCGGTCTTGGTCTATCTCCCAACTTGGAGCATGTGCATGTAAATTTTGGTGCAAATCCGTCGAAAATTGCGACCGTGCATTCGTTACACACACACACACACACACACACACACACACACACACACACACACACACACACATCCTGCCTTTTATAGATAGAGATATACGTATCATACGACATTTGAAGTCCTAATCTGAAGCTAATTTTAAGGTGGTCACATCATACACGAGATATAAAAGTAGCGTATGTACTGCTGGCCCTTGCTACGCCTTTGATCAAAGTATATATTCATTTACAGCTGTATTTAACAAACATGATTTTGATAAAATTGATGTTTTACTTAGTTGCATCCAATAATAATGCATGTAATATTCATATATTAATATCGTATTATAAAATACAAACATAGCTAATATACATCTTTTCCATTGTTTACGTATATAAGATGTTTAGCTGTTTCTCGTTCAGTTGTTTATGGCTGTACACGTTTACGCAACGAGTATACCCTTCGAATTTCAGTCAGATCTATTACATTCACTTACGTGCTAATACCATTGAATGAATCCTCTTATTCTCTCCAACCAGCTATGGGTAAATAGCAGGACAGACCGGGTTCTATAGCCTTGGATGGCTACTGGTCTACCTCAGTAAAAAATGGTAACCTACTGTTGGGAAAAAAAAATCTGACTCATAACTAAAGATACATGATCGCCTAAGCGTGTATCACGCGCGGCACGTAACTGACCCATTTTAGTTGTTAACATAGGCATTCTATAACCTCCATTAGTCTTCCAAACATTGATTTGGTAAGTTTTCTAAAAGCCAAAATATATAAATAGAAAAACATACTTGATCCACAGAATATCCCATATAACTTATACTCGGATTGAAGAATCAAAGAGCCAAATTTGAATTCCAGTCGAATTCATTACATTCACTTATGTGCTAATACCTTTGGGAAAGGTATGAATCCTCTTCTTCTCTAAGCTATGCGTAAATAGCAGAACAGACCGGGTTCTATAGCCTTGGATGGCAACTGGTCTACCGCAGAAAGAAATGGCAACCTACTGCAGGAAAATCTGCCTGTCAACCATGAATCGAAAGATACATGATCACCTAAGCGTGTATCACGCATGGCACATAACTAACTATACTTTTATCATGCTCTTTTACTTTTTAACATATTTAAGTAGATGAAATAAAGAGATAGAGGAAAAGAGGTCAGTCAATTGTAATTTGTTCTCTCAAAAAAGGAACTGGCATGTTATACGAGATACATGATAAAATCATTTTTTATAACTGAATATTTGGGGAGTGGAGTCACACGATACGCAGGATATCGCATTAGACGTGTATATACGGTAGATATACATATTTCTTTTTAGTCGGTATATACCTATTTGAGGTACTATTCCTGTTTTTGTTTTATTATGCAGTGAAATTAACAACAACCGGTGGGAATTGATAAGTCCAACTAAAGAAAAAATGTGTCTTCGACATGAATCGAAGTTGCGCCCGTTTATTCTATCAGGGAAACCCCTTTCTGAGCCGAGGAGTGCTGCTACCAGTCTGGTCACAGAGATCAATCTGGCAGGGCAACTTTGGAATTACCTATTAAAGAAAACACGTTTTCTCGTTTGGACTTCTACGAATCTATATTTGCTAGCAATTTTTTAAAACATTTTTTTTATCCAACATTATATTGTAGCGATTACTACTATGTTTGACACTCCTAAATTTTTCTCAACTGTCAAATAATAAATATTAACTATCACAGGACAATTTACTGATGGCATTCACCACGCTGAATTTTTCCTACTGTTAATTCACAAACATGCTTTTGTTATAAAATCACCGATTGGGTAATTTTTCATCCAATCAGGTATTTTTTGTGTGCTCTCGAAATTTCTCCCGCCGTTGTCCTGGGAGCCTACCCATGGTTATATAAACCAGAATTCGTTCCAAAAATAGACAGTAGAAGCAGAACTCAGTAGAACTCAGCAACTCACACGCATCTACACAGACTATTCATTCTACTCACTGCACGCACGCACACACACACAACTTAAATATCATTCACCATCAGTTCTATGTAACAAGCCAAGTTGCAACAGCTCTGTTAGTTATATTTAATCCACAACTGATTTATTACATGTTCTTCTGAAAACATCATTCTATGTAATACAGAACTTTGAACATTCTT
>OZ038476.1:124312645-124315145 GCA_964036315.1 Acanthosepion esculentum
ATATATATATGTGCATATATATATATATATATATGTGCATATATATATATATATATATGTGCATATATATATATATATATATATATATATATATATATATGCATATATATTACGGTTTTCTTAATTATATGTTCTGATGAATCTTAATTCTTAAGGTAAGGTCATGGCGAGTTCTACAAGAAAAAAAAATATTCGTAAAAATGTCCCTATCGCCCCATTAAATATTTGAGCTTAACAAATTTAAAAAAATTATCGTAATAACAATCATAAATAAGGGGGTACAAATGCAAAGATTTGACAACTGTTCCATTTCACTGAAACAAACATCAAATACCTCTTTCTTTTTATTTTTTTTTTCATTGAAGTTGCGTCTCTGATATGTTTTTTCTGTATTTCCACATGATCAAAACGGAATAGATCATTATTTATGAGATATTGGCAGGCGACATTAAACAGTTCTATTTTTTCTTTATTGTTTTCATTTTTTCACTGAAACCAAGTAGCGTCTCTGATATGTCTTTTCCGTCTTTCCATGCAATGAAAATGGAATAGTCCATTATTTCTGCGGTATTGGCTGGAGAGATTGAACAGTTGTATTTTTTCTTTCTTTCATTTTCTCATTGAAACCTATTAGCGTCTCTGATATGTCTTTTCCATCTTTACACTCGATCAAAACGGAATAGTCTATTATTTATGATGTATTAGCAGAGCGTAACGTTTTCACGTGCGAACTAAGGGAGGAGCAATCAGAATTATAATAGGACGGTGCAGTCAAGCTCAGTGAAACCGTTTTACGAATGACAACATTTATACGACACACGCATCTTCCGAAATGTATTGATCATAATAAAGATAAGGATACTAGATCGAACTATTTACAAAATAATAGCAATATTTCAGAAGACACTGAGTCGAATCACTTCAAACTGAAAGAGTGCCGTTTGCGTATCTATTACCATTATGAATATTTTAAATGAGGTTCTGGTCGAACAACGGATCAAAAAATAGACCCATGCTAATACTTGTTAAAGAAAAAAGGAGAAAAAAAAAGACTTCTTAACAAATGATAATTGAACCCAGCGAACTCGGATTAGACCTTTGACACAGGAAGTGCGAACCATCGTTGCAGAAAACAAATATTTACAAAGAGAAAAGAGTGCGGGGATCATAATGTAAAAACACTCTCCAGAAGAAATGAAAGGTAGTTGGAGGGAAATTTACAACCACAGGCATTGTGATTAAGTAATTTCTTATCATACACAACTGATAAACGGTTGAAGGGCATATTTCGAGTGTCTACAGCGGAATATATAATTTAATCGACGACTGGAACAGTGACAGGATTTGAAAGAAAAGAGGGAACGATAAAAAAAGGGAAAAAAGAAACGCCCTGACTTATTATTTTTTTTATTTATTTTCCTTTTTTCTTCCTTTTGTGTTTTTCTTGTTCCGATATATATGAGTGTAGAAAGAAAGTTCAATATCGAAAGGCGACAGTTTGATGCTTGAATGCCATCTTCAGTCCAAAACAATCAGTTCAAGTATGAAACAGACTATTACCATCGAGTATTGAACTGTGTCCACACTACTTCTGTTTACATACGCCCTATTCCGGATACTGATCATTTTTACTATATATATATATATATATATCCACTCATGTAAAATAAGAACAAATGAAGTATAATTTCACTGTAGGTAACATTTATTTTAAAAGAAGGCTCAGTAGAGTAAAGTTAATAAATATTTATTTTAGAATATTAAAACATATTAAAAATCTAAATAAATATAATGGCAATTATGTTTCAACAGTACAAATCTTTCACTCGCTTGTAGTTTAACATCGCACGAGGAGTCACATTTGTAGCGTTGAAACATAATTACCATTATGTAGCGATTTTTAATATCCTATATATATATATAATATATATAATATATATAATATATATAATTTTTTTATTTTTTTAATATCCTTATATATATATATATATATATATATATATATATATATATATATATATATGGCATTAATCCATATAAAATACCCTACAATTTCTTAAGGAAATCAAACTGTATTCCAAAATATAACAAAACTACAACATAAAACACGCACATCACCGCCTCTTGTACTTATATACACATAAACATGTATACGCACAAGACCTGAGTATCATCTACCATGTATTCAATTGTGAAAACAAAATAACATGTATAATATTTTTTTACTTCAAATCTCCCAAGGAAATTAAATTTCGGCATTAAATGCCCCATAAGGAGTTGATATGCTCTAAAACAAACAAATCAAATCATTTATTTTGGGGAAGGCAATTTTTTTTTTAGTTTTAAGATCTGGCTGAAGATCACTACACAAGAAACTGATAGCCACGGTCAAGATGTGTTTCTTCTCTTTTGGATTCTGTATATAAATAAGTATATTTTTTAAAATGATCTATATTTATAGAAGAAGAAGGCTCAATAATGGCGATAGAGCATATATATG
>OZ038476.1:124322645-124335145 GCA_964036315.1 Acanthosepion esculentum
CAAGTGACGCGAAATGTTATGACCTGCTTTATTTAATTTTCAAACTACACCTTTTCGGCGCAGAAACTAAATAATGCTGGTTTCAAAATATTTCAAATAAGCCTTATAATTTCTGATTTTCCTAAAATAAGTTTTGAAAAAATTATAATTAATTTTTAAAAGAATTTCCAACTGAGATATTCATATTTTTATAAAATGGAAAAAAATAGTTGACATGATTGATTATCTGTAATTTTTGATGACTCAAAAAAAAAAAGATTTTTAACGAAAATTTCGACGTGCTAGGAACGATTAAAAATGTAAGAAAAATACCCCCAAAATACTTTGATCTTTCCTCTTAATAATAATATAAACATTTAGACGATAAAATTTTGTTTTCGTCAAGTTTGGCGTCTTTTTCATCATGCTATGCTCTTTTTTAGCGATCTCATAGAGGTACCTACATAATATAGTCTCCCCGTAACTGTTATTACGTGAGCACCCCAAAACAACCCATTAGAATTGTTAGGTTATCGATGCGGTGGTGAAATCCTCAGGCCGAGTTGAAATTCCGACTGATGCCATTGCGTTCATTTTGCGCTAACGCCTTCAGAAAAGACACAGGTTTATATTCCTCCAGTTAGGGATTAAAGATCAGCTAACATCGGTCTCGCTTTGGCTGGCAGTCAGTCTAGGAGACGGAAAACTTTAAATTCAAGAGTGAGGAAGGTTGATTAGAAAATTCCTGATACACGGTGAACCATTTCTCTGATAGCTGTTCTACCCAAAAATGTGGCTGTTTCTACAAAGGCCTTTACCAAATTAAGTACATCAAGTGTGCGGTTAGTATAGTGGCTCAATTCTAAACGGAATTGTTGAGCCTGCATGACAGGATGTAACCAACAAAATCTTGTCTACCACTCGAAAATACACCCAGTTCTTGACAATGATTGAGACAGTCAAAATTACACACAAATAACAGAAGGGAATCAGTCTTCTTGATTTGAATGTATAGCGACTTATAAAAACATTAGAAATATGCAATAATAAAAATTACACAAACAGAACTTGTCGGTTGGAATTAACAATTTGATGAAAAGGAAATAATAGTGTATAAATATACTTAGATAGTATGACAGTGAGGACATAGGAATCAACACTGAATAAGAATAAAAAGAAGAAGGAAAAGCTATGTCTATTTTCCGGTAAAAAGTTAGTTTATTAAATTTCTCTAAACTATAAACAAAAAGTTTATAGCTATATATCTGTGTTCATTTCTTACACTAGGTCTATTCAAACGTCGATTCGTCTGTCTTGGTTTATTCAAACGTCGATTCGTCTGTCTTGGTTTATTCAAACGTCGATTCGTCTGTCTTGGTTTATTCAAACGTCGATTCGTCTGTCTTGGTTTATTCAAACGTCGATTCGTCTGTCTTGGTTTATTCAAACGTCGATTCGTCTGTCTTGGTTTATTCAAACGTCGATTCGTCTGTCTTGGTTTATTCAAACGTCGATTCGTCTGTCTTGGTTTATTCAAACGTCGATTCGTCTGTCTTGGTTTATTCAAACGTCGATTCGTCTGTCTTGGTTTATTCAAACGTCGATTCGTCTGTCTTGGTTTATTCAAACGTCGATTCGTCTGTCTTGGTTTATTCAAACGTCGATTCGTCTGTCTTGGTTTATTCAAACGTCGATTCGTCTGTCTTGGTTTATTCAAACGTCGATTCGTCTGTCTTGGTTTATTCAAACGTCGATTCGTCTGTCTTGGTTTATTCAAACGTCGATACGTCTGTCTTGGTTTATTCAAACGTCTATCCATCTCTTTCGGTCTGTTCAAACGTCTATCCATCTCTTTCGGTCTGTTCAAACGTCTATCCATCTCTTTCGGTCTGTTCAAACGTCTATCCATCTCTTTCGGTCTGTTCAAACGTCTATCCATCTCTTTCGGTCTGTTCAAACGTCTATCCATCTCTTTCGGTCTGTTCAAACGTCTATCCATCTCTTTCGGTCTGTTCAAACGTCTATCCATCTCTTTCGGTCTGTTCAAACGTCTATCCATCTCTTTCGGTCTGTTCAAACGTCTATCCATCTCTTTCGGTCTGTTCAAACGTCTATCCATCTCTTTCGGTCTGTTCAAACGTCTATCCATCTCTTTCGGTCTGTTCAAACGTCTATCCATCTCTTTCGGTCTGTTCAAACGTCTATCCGTCTCTTTCGGTCTGTTCAAACGTCTATCCGTCTCTTTCGGTCTGTTCAAACGTCTATCCGTCTCTTTCGGTCTGTTCAAACGTCTATCCGTCACTTTCGGTCTGTTCAAACGTCTATCCGTCTCTTTCGGTCTGTTCAAACGTCTATCCGTCTCTTTCGGTCTGTTCAAACGTCTATCCGTCTCTTTCGGTCTGTTCAAACGTCTATCCGTCTCTTTCGGTCTGTTCAAACGTCTATCCGTCTCTTTCGGTCTGTTCAAACGTCTATCCGTCTCTTTCCGTCTGTTCAAACGTCTATCCGTCTCTTTCCGTCTGTTCAAACGTCTATCCGTCTCTTTCCGTCTGTTCAAACGTCTATCCGTCTCTTTCCGTCTGTTCAAACGTCTATCCATCTCTTTCCGTCTGTTCAAACGTCTATCCATCTCTTTCCGTCTGTTCAAACGTCTATCCATCACTTTCGGTCTGTTCAAACGTCTATCCATCTCTTTCGGTCTGTTCAAACGTCTATCCATCTCTTTCGGTCTGTTCAAACGTCTATCCATCTCTTTCGGTCTGTTCAAACGTCTATCCATCTCTTTCGGTCTGTTCAAACGTCTATCCATCTCGTTCGGTCTGTTCAAACGTCTATCCATCACTTTCGGTCTGTTCAAACGTCTATCCATCTCTTCCGGTCGGTTCAAACGTCTATCCATCTCTTTCGGTCTGTTCAAACGTCTATCCATCTCTTTCGGTCTGTTCAAACGTCTATCCATCTCTTTCGGTCTGTTCAAACGTCTATCCATCTCTTTCGGTCTGTTCAAACGTCTATCCATCTCTTTCGGTCTGTTCAAACGTCTATCCATCTCTTTCGGTCTGTTCAAACGTCTATCCATCTCTTCCGGTCTGTTCAAACGTCTATCCATCTCTTCCGGTCTGTTCAAACGTCTATCCATCTCTTTCGGTCTGTTCAAACGTCTATCCATCACCTTCGGTCTGTTCAAACGTCTATCCATCACCTTCGGTCTGTTCAAACGTCTATCCATCTCTTTCGGTCTGTTCAAACGTCTATCCATCTCTTTCGGTCTGTTCAAACGTCTATCCATCTCTTTCGGTCAGTTCAAACGTCTATCCATCTCTTCCGGTCTGTTCATGTCTATTTTTCTCTTTGTTCATATTTGTCTCTCTACATCTATCCATCTATGTTTGTACATATCTATCGATCTAAAATCTCTCTAATTATACTTATATAGGAAAACAGTGTAAATGTAGGAACCATCACTGAATAAAATTTAATGAGAAGAATGATATATGTATATTTGTTTATTTTCCGATAAAAAGTTTAAAGTTTCCTATTAAAGTTCTATAAGCTATAAACAAAACATTTACGCCCCTAGGCAAAAAGGAACCGACCACTTAATTCACTTCAATGTGCAATCGAGAGTCATTATGCCGGAGGAGCATATAGCGTAATTACAAACGGAAATTGTTTAATAGACGCTGAAATGTTTAGAGTCCGTCCACGAAGTTCTACACCTACTATATATATATATATATATATATATATATATATATATATAATTATTTATTTGAATATTACAACATAAATATGTTATAAAATCACGACAAAAGTAGCCATTTTGTTTCAACACTTCTAGTGTCTTATCAAGTGACGATGTAGAATATAGAATAAATGGTTTTAAAAGATTCAAATTAATCAACGATCCTTAGCTAGGAGTAAACGCTATTACATAAGCTAGAGTGACCAATCAAAATACAAGTATAGGGTGATTCGAAAAATATTTATGTTGTAATATTCAAATAAATAATTATATCTGCTCTACTCTGTATTGAGCATTCTTTAAAGAATAGTAATTGTTGGTTATTGGATTTCACTCCGTATATACCAATCCTAAACTTGTGTGTATATATATATATATATATATATATATTTCTTTTAGGCTTTTCACCCCAAGCAAGGCTGGAAGCCACTAGCATGCAAGGAGTTACAGAAGATTTGGAGCGAGAGCAGATAGTAGTGCTAGAGGAAAGGATGTAGAGAAGGATAGTGGATAGATCAAGGCAAGGGGTTACAGAAGATTTGGAGCGAGAGCAGATAGTAGTGCTAGAGGAAAGGATGTGGAGAAGGATAGTGGATAGATCAAGGCAACTGGAGATGTCGATTGACGTCACATTTGAATAGTTGGACATTATAGTTGTCAGGGAAACAGGAATAAGGAAGAGAGTTCCACAGGCAAGAGGTGCGAGATATGAAGCTATTGGAGTAGAAGAGACGTCTACATTTAACAGTTTCAACAGTGAAAGGGTGGGAGCGGGATGCCAACCTCGTAGGACGCTTGAATTCAGGAAGCCTGGGAACCAGCGAAAGCACCTCATCGGAGCAATTACCGTGAAAGTATTTGTAAAAAAGACAGAGCGAGGCGACGGCGGTTCTGTGAGAGAGCGACTGCAGACGAGATGACAGATCGGGGCCAATTGCGTTGCATACCAGTTTCCGGATCTTATCAAGAACCCCGAGGCAAACAGAAGGGGCTCCAGACCATATATGGCAGCAATACTCCATGCAAGGGCGAATGGTTGATTTATAGATTTGGAGGATCGATTCCGGGGAGAAAAAATTCCTGGCCCGACAGAGGGAGCCAACTTTCCTTGCGGTGGACGAAGCTATTGACTCAATGTATTTGCTCCACCTCAGGTCAGCGGGCAGCGTGAGACCAAGCAGCCGCAGAGAGGAGCTCTCGAGAAGTTGACCGTCAGACATTCTAATGGGAAGCAGGGAAGGATCCCGGTGGTGAGTAATAGAGAGCAGTTTTGTTTTTGAGGCATTAAAGTTAACCAGCCAATTCCTGCCCCAGTTCACAACCGATTGGAGGTCCTTTTCGAGACGAACTGCCAGGTTAAATTTGTCAGCGACACTAGATTTGTTTTTGAAGCAGGAGTAAATTGTGGTGTCATCCGCATAGATGCCAACTTGGGAATCTATGGCGTCAGGAAGATCGTTTATGAATATAAGGAACAGAGTAGGGCCTAGGATGAGCCTTGAGGAACACCTCCGTTCGTGGGATAGGAGCTGGAAGAGAATCCGTTGAGAACGACCTTCAATTCCCGGTTTGACAGGAATGATTGTATTAGGTTAAACAATCGACCTGTAATACCATAACCCTGAAGCTTGCGAAGAAGGCCGGCATGCTAAACCCTATCAAACGCTTTGGAGATGTCTAGGGCCACGGCACGAGCTTCACCGTTAATATGAAGAGCTTGGTAGACAAATTCAGTGATGGCCATAAGCACATCAGCTGTAGATCGGGCAAAGCGGAAATCATATTGCTTGTCTGAGAGCAGATCATGGGATGTAAGGTGATTAACCACTTCGGTGTTGATAAGGGCTTCGAAGACTTTGCCGAAGAGGGGTAGGAGACTGATAGGACGTTAATTAGAAGGGTCGAAGGGTCGCCAGAGTTCTTAAAGACAGGAATAATGGATGAGGACTTCCAGCAGTCAAGAAAACAAGACTCCTTGAGGCAGTAGTTGTATAATTTAGAGAGGGTGGGCGCCAATTCAGGCGCGCATTTCTTCAGGACAATGGCTGGTATCCCATCTCCACCACGAGTTTTGTGGGGGTCTAAATTAGAGATAATGCCCAATGCCAATGACGGGGATATGTGTAACCCGCTCAAAAGATCCTCAGTTCTGAGAGGGAAATCGGGTATGGGTACACGGGAAGAGTCAAGAGTTGAATTGGAAGAAAATGTCCGAGCAAAGCATTCAGCCTTGTCGGCAGAGGTGGTCAGGACCTCAAACTGGTTGAACAGGGGAGGTATAGAGGGTTTTCTATTGTTCAGAACGCTCTTGCAAAGACGCCAATAATCCTTGGAGCCGAATTTACGAGATGCAATACGTTTCTTCATCCGAGCAGCAAATAGTGACTTAGCTTCGTTGAGGACACGCTTACACTCGTTACAGGCAGAGGCATCTATTACAGTCGGACATGTCGCTACGAAATAGGTATAAGAAGTTGTTCCTATGGGCAATGGCGGATGAGCAAGCAGCGGAGAACCAAGCGGAGGAGCGCGGTTTGACCTTAAATTTCCTTGAGGGGATGAAAGCGTCAGTTTTAGCTTTAACTCAGGATGAGACCTCTGAAGCACATTCTTGAACGGGGAGCTTAAATACAGCATCCCATGGGACATCGCGGAGAAAATCACGGAACTAGTCCCAGTCAGCTCGTTGATAGTAGAACGAGGTTCTGGTGGTAGGAGGCTCTTTACAGGGGCTGGGATTGAAGGAGATGCTAACAGACACTACAGCATGATCGGAGCTACCAAGAGGGCAGAGCTGCGTGGCACTACAAGACTCGGGGATGGAGGTAAAACATAGGTCGAGAAGAGAGGCCTTACAGTCCCGGTTGTAAGCAAAACGCGTGGGGAAATCAACTATCTGCGTGAGGGATTGAGAAACTGAAAGTTATGAGTATGAATGCCTGCGAGGTCAGTAGTTGCATTCTTAAGCCACTTGTTGTGATGGGCGTTAAAATCGCCAAACACAAATATGTGAGCGAACGGATGGAGAGAGAGAGAGCCTTGTCTATGCTGTCAGAAATAATATCAAGTATTCCACAGTTCTGAGAGGATGGAGAGCGATAGAAGAAGAGATAGCTTACAGCATTGAGAAGCGATAGCCGGAGACACATGTACGAATGGTCCGGCGATTCGAGAGAGCACTCTCTAGCCAGAGGGAGATGGTCCTTGACGTAGACACCAAGGCCATGCATGTGGGTTAGAGAGTCTTTTCTGAGGAGATGAACGTAGCCGGGGATTGAGAGATCAGAGGAGGGGATAGATGAGTCAAGATTGGTCTCACACAGAGCCAGTATATCCGGGCAGTTTGCAGTGAGGAAAGATTCCACACTGCAGAAATTGGTTCTAATGTCACGGATGTTGGAGAACAAAATGTTGAGGGGTTTAGGTGATTTTTGGATGGCTTGTTTAGGTTTACTTTTTCGATCTTTGTAAATCATCATGTGGAATTATGGTTGGGAGATGAGAAGGCCTGAGATAAACGAAGCCGACGGTTATCGCCCGCGACGTGCGCAGAGAGAATTTGGCACAGCCTGCATCATAATGTGGCCTCAGGGTTGCCCACCGGAGGTGACTGCAGGGACACCTTTCAATGCGCGACATGGCACTACAGATACCCCGGTATTATACAACTGTTGATCAGAGCGGCCGCTCAAGACGCTACGCAAGAGTTAGGGCTCCTAACTACCAGTCGGAAACAACAACCAGGGAACTGTCAACCGTGTACCCTCATAATGAAGAGGTAATGCCACAGACTGCACACATCAGGGGAGAAACACAGCAGAACTAGTACAGAGGCCAGAGAGAGAGGGGGAGAGAGAGTGTGTGTTCCGGGAACCACTTCCTGAACAAGAAACAAGGTGTGAGCCTCTACCCATGTTCAAGAGAAGGGGGAGGAATGTTGACCGAGTGGTATGAAAGCCTACCTCCTCCTATTAAATATATATATATATTAGTCCATATAGCAAATCACATAAACTTAAATAACTTTACCATGTCTGCTTTATTAGATTTTAAACGATTTAAACGTCAAAGCAAAACTTGAGTTAAGTATTTAAGTAATTTCAACATTTCAAAAATTGCAATAGGAAGATATTGTACATATTTAAACTAATATTCGTTTAAAGCCTTTGAAATCTTATGAGAACAATTTTCCATGATAGATGCTGAAACATGGATAATAGAAAGGTTCCAACAAATGCTGAAAAACAGAAAATAATAATATAATAATAATATATATATAATATATATATATATATAATATATATATATATATATTATATATATATATATATTATATATATATATATATATATTATATATATATATATATATTATATATATAATATATATATATATATAATATATATATAATATATAATATATATATATATATATATAATATATATATATATATAATATATATATATATATAATATATATATATATATATATAATATATATATATATATAATATATATATATAATATATATATATATATATAATATATATATATATAATATATAATATATATAATATATATATATATATAATATTTATATATATATATATATATATAATATTTATATATATATATATATATAATATTTATATATATATATATATATAATATTTATATATATATATATATATAATATTTATATATATATATATATATAATATTTATATATATATATATATATATATATATATATATAATATTTATATATATATATATATAATATTTATATATATATATATATAATATTTATATATATATATATATATAATATTTATATATATATTATATATATATATATATAATATTATATATATATATATAATATTATATATATATATATAATATTATATATATATATATATAATATTATATATATATATATATAATATTATATATATATATATATATATAATATTATATATATATATATATATATAATATTATATATATATATATATATAATATTATATATATATATATATATAATATTATATATATATATATATATAATATTATATATATATATATATATAATATTATATATATATATATAATATTATATATATATATATATATATATATAATATTATATATATATATATATATATACACTAGTAGAAATACCTCATATCCGGATACGATTTCGATGTGTATATTGGAACTATTTGGGTGATATGTAACTAATTTTAACTTTCTGTTTTTCATGAAATTTACTTTGGATAATTGCTTATGCTTATTTCACCCTCATGGCTTGTATTGGTGCAAAAGATGATGAGACTAAGAGGAAAAGAACAACTTAGGAGATATCGCAAAAACTGGAAATTTTACACGGACTAGACGCTAGTGAAAGTTCATTGGTACGAATGTCCGAGTTCAACCTTGTTTGATATAGAATCTTCCAAAGAAACTATTTTCCAGCGTTCACACTGTCACAATGAACAAGGAAATTAAAAACAAAAAAAACTTCAACCTAAATCTCTTACTCTTGATGCAAAACTGTACGAATCATGTGGAATCGTTCAGAATGGATGTTGATTTCAGGACTAGCCAAGGCCAAATCGTTAAATAATGAATTGAATCTAAATTTATCCTGCAGATTTAGCTGCGACTGGCTAAATAGTTTTAAATTTCGTGATGGCATTAGGCAATTATCTTTCGACGGAGAAATCAACTCAGCAGATTGTAATGCAGCTACAAAATTTTCTGCCTCTTTCGCATCGTTTATGAAGGAAGAAAAAATTACTCCTGATCAAATGTATAATTGCGATGAGACTGGGTTGAACTGAAAGTGTCTACCAAAAAAGACTTTAGCAGTAAATGAAAAAAAAAGTGCTGCCGGATTCAAACAAAACAAGGAGAGGCAGACTGTTCTTTTATGCGCATAGGCTTCTGGCACATACAAAAATCGATCCTTTGGTGATAGGAAAGTCTGCACCCCTAGAGCTTTCGAAGGAATAGTATAACTACCAGTAAAATATGAACGCCCCCAAAAAATGCTGGGAGGACTATTTTTAAGGAGTGGATTTTTGAACAATTTATTTCTGAAGTTCGTCATATTTTAAAACCTCAGGTAAACCTGATGATACGAAATGTTTGCTGGTCCTTGACAACTGTAAGGCTCAACCATACTAATCTCAACTGGTGTCAGACTTTGGAAATATTTATTCTGTTTATTTTACACCAAATGTCACACCACTTATTCAACCAATGGACCAGGCAGTAATAGCAAATGTGAAGCGTTATTACAAGAGTCATTTCATGATGCAAATGATGCAAAATGGTGGCAAAACATTTGAATTTCAAGTGAGTTTTAACATTAAAGATAGTGGGTTTTTTATTTTGCTCCGTGGGGTCTGTGAAATCAGAAACACTTGTAAGCGCATGGAAAAAAATTGCTTCTAAAAGAACAAAACGAAATTGATGGCGAAGCATCAAAAGAAAAGGGGATTTTAAGTGTAGATTCATGTAACAAAATGGTGAGGTACACGTTCTGAAGGAAAATTTAAAAATTGCTAATTGCAAGAATCAGTTATGCAACATTAATTCTGATGAGTTGATCTGATGGGTTAATACAGGCAACGACGGTGGGTTAAATGATAAATCCTCACTAGAACCCGAAGATATGAGATACATCTGCAACAAGATAGCGACGAGATGTAGGATTGTGATAAAACCTGGACTGAAATTGAAAAACTATTGAAAAAGTCAGTTTTATGGAAAGAAATCCAGCATTCAGCTATGACGATTACAATAATGCAGAGGTAAAAAGTTTATTTCGTTTAAAACATTTCAAGAAGAAAAGCAAAACGAAATGTGGAAAAAGTTGAAAATAACATTAGAAGAGAAAGAATCAATATGTAACAGCGATAAAAAATAACTAGTTAAATTATTTGTTTTGCATACACGGAATACCTAATTTAATGCATTTTAATTAACATTAAATAATTTATTTCTTTTTCCTTGAAATCAATTCCGTTATATTTCACTATTAGCTTCTTTTGTTTCCTATAAAACACAGGCTGACACAGGGGGTGACACAGTGATCTGGGGTATCAAAGAATACATTAAAGAGGCCAACAATCAGCTAGCCGACAAAGAAACCTATAAAAGCTTACCTACAGACCCTCTACCAAAAAGAATTAACTAGCTCACAAAACAATGCTTCGCAACAATATACTCGATAAGGAAACATGCACAACACTTACGCCCACAAACATCACACCTGCTCGCTTCTATCTTCTTCATAAAATACACAAAAGCAACAACCCAGGAAGACCGGTCATTTCATCATTCAACTGCCATCGACCAAAATTTCCAAATACGTAGACCATTACATACAACCCTTAGTTAAGGAAGTAAAATCCTACATCAGAGATACAATAGATCTACTAAACAAAATTAATCACATACCAACAGTGCCAGAGAATGCTATTCTAGTGACTATGGACGTAAGATCACTATATTCAAACATTAAACAACCGCCCTTCAGGAAGCACTTACTAAAAGAAGAAAACGAGACCCCCCACAGAAGTTATCATAAAGCTCATGGAGCATATTCTTACATTGAATACTTTCAACTTCATTGGAGCACACTACCTGCAAGTAAGAGGCTGTGCCATGGGCACCATTGCAGCTCCATCATATGCTACAATATTCATGGAAAAATTTGAGGAGACCCATATCTATCACCTCATCGGTAGCGACTGCGTATTCTACGAAAGATATATCGATGATATATTCTTTGTATACACGGGCAGTGACAACAAACTTACCCAATTCCTCATGACCCTAAACACAGAACACGACTCAATTAAGTTTGACTATGAAAAGTCCACAAGATCGGTAACATTTTTAGACACCCGCATTTACATAGATGAAAACAGAAAACTACAAACGACACTACACACTAAAATCACCGACACCCACAACTATCTACACTTTAAGTCTTCCCACCCTAAACACTTCAAAGAGAACCTTCCCTATTCACAAGCACTTAGACTCAGAAGGATATGTTCCAACAATGAAGAACTAAATAAACACATTGAAAATCTGGAGCATCAATTCACAACACGTGGCTATAAACAACCCCTAATCAGGGAACAAATAAATTAAGTAATTTCCACATCTAGAGAAGTCACCCTAATATACAAGATTAAAAATAAACCCAGCCGTATCCCTCTAGTAACTGCTTTCAACCCCACTCTGCCTCCACTATCCCAAATAATCAAAGTCGCTGGGAGATACTACATCTCAAAACAGACCTAAAAACCTAAAGGAAATTATAGGTAGTAACCACATATCAGGGGACAAGATAATCCGTAATAAACCAAAAACAAAAACAGGATTTTCCCAATCTTGTAGTAACAAAAGGAGCTTATGTTGCAACCACATTAGACACACGAATTCATTCACTAGCTCAGTCACTACATCTACTTTCAAAATCTACCACGACTCTAACTGTAGAAGTCATAACATAATTTACCTCCTAGAATGCACACTATGCCAGAAACAATATATAGGAAAACCTGAATGGCTCTTTTACTACAGAATTAATAATTATCGCAATCGAATTAAGTAAGGCTCCCCATGAAAGATTATTACCAGTAGAACAACATTTTTTGCCTACAAAAACACGATTTTAAAACCCATGCCAAATTCACTATAATTGAGAGAATAGAAAAGTCCGGAGCAGATAACATTAGGAAGATTTTAGAGTG
>OZ038476.1:124340145-124365145 GCA_964036315.1 Acanthosepion esculentum
ATCAAGGCCGATTTGGAGCAACGGTTTCCCCAGGTCTGAGGGTCGATCTTAGGCTGTGTCAGGGTATGTTTTCAACTGATCCTTGAAGCATTGTTTTTGGCCTCCGCGTAGCATCTTGCGGCTGGTGAGTTCTCCAAAGACGATGGTACGTGGGAGTCGAGTGCGACGCATTCTGGACACGTGACCCACCCAGCGGTGGCGATGTTGAAGGATGGTAGCCTTGATGCTGGGGAGGGACCTCGTCGTTGATGATGTCGATGCATTATTAAGTGCTATAATAATGGAAAATACTTAAACAGGAATCAAGACGAAAAAACAGAAATGATAAAACAATAAATTGGTTTTGCCGTGTGCTTCGTACAAGTTTTTTGGTGTGTGTGTGTGGGGGGATTTTTGATAATGATTTGAAAAGTAAAGCAGTTAATATTGTAGCTGTTAATGAGCTATAAATACACGGTCGTCAGTCTAACAAGATCTACTTTGGAGCAAGTCAAATCGTATGGATATTCGATAGCGGTTAAAAACGATGCCATATCCGTCCAGTGTTAACCAGGTTAGACTTTTTTAAAACAAGTTCATCCCAAGCAAGGCATTAAAGCCACTGAGACACAAGGGGTTACTGGGTGTGGAAACATTAGAAAACAAACATCATTAAGGAATGAGTACAGAGGAAAAGTAATCAGGAGGACAGCAAATAGTGATTGACATTGCATTTACATTTTTAAAGATTTAAGTTGGCTGGAAAGCATGGAGCCAGAAGAGAGTTCCACAAGCAAGAAGTACGAGTAAAGGAAATGTTAGCGTAGAACTTACATTTACATCTAGCCAACTGTATATCAATGAGACCTCATTGCCAGTCTAGAACTGGCGCTTATGTTAATAAAGTTCAGGTACCATAGCATAAAGCTCACCCGAACAATTACCATGGAAATATTTATAGAAAATCACAGGGAGGCAACCTTATGGCGGTGGGAAAGTGACTGAAGCCGAGACGCAAGATCAAGACCTATAATATTGCTGATTATTCTTTGGATTCTATCAAGAATCTCTAGATATATAGCAGGAGCACCGGACCATATGTGGCAGCAATATTCTAAGCATGGACAAATGGTAGACTTATAGAAATGCAAGATAAATTCGGGAAAGAAAAATTGTCTAGCACGGCACATTGTTCCACCTGTTTTAGCATCTGACCGAGCAGTGGATTCAATATAGTCTTCCCACTTCATGTGAGCCGAGAACGTTAGCCCGAGGTGTAACATGTCGCTCTCCTGGAGATTAGCATCAGATATGCTGATAAAAAAGTAGAAAGGAGTCTCTCAGATGGTTAATAGAGAGCAGCTTAACCATCCTTTAACGCAGTTAACAACAGACTGGAGATCGTTTATGACATCAGCCGCGAATTTGAGATTATCGCGCCGATCGGACTTATTATCGAGACAGGTGTAAATAGTTGTCATCAGCGTAGATACCAAGTTGAGGGCTGATGCCGTCGGGAAGGTCATTAATGAAAATTAAAAACAGAGTAGGACAAAGAATAGATCCTTGGGCGACACTCGCATTAGTACGAAAATATCTGGAAGGGTGGCGATTCAAAATAACTTTCATTTGGCAAGAAACACTGAGCCCTTTCAATAATTTCTCCGGAGACACCGCAACTTTCTAGTTTGTGAAGACGACCTGTCATACACTGTGGAATAAAATCATTTTTATACGAAAATGGCATATAGAGATTTTATTGAAAAAAAGAAAAGAAAAGACGAGAAAAAAAGACGAGAAAAAAAGACGAGAAAAAAAGACAAGAAAAAAAAGAAAAGAAAAAAAAGAAAAGAAGAAAAAAAAGACGAGAAAAAAAGAAAAGACGAAAAAAAAAGAAAAGACGAGAAAAAAAAGAATAGTCGAGAAAAAAAAGAGAAAAGACGAGAAAAAAGGAAAAGACGAGAAAAAACAAGAAAAGACGAAAAAAAAAAAACGGGGAAAAAAGACGAGGGGAAAAAACGAGGAAAACGAAAACGAAAAGAAAAAAAATGAAAAATAAAAGACAAAAAAAAAAACTAAGAAAAGCCGCGAAATACGTGCACTTCACATAATTGAATAAGAAACTTTTTCAACCAATCAGAAACTAGTCCGCTAAATTTTAAAGTTGTTTCTTTGAAACCACTTTCTTCACACACACACAAAAAAGATATGATTTTTCACATCACAACAGATGCATTTTAGTTTCTCACCCGCTCAGAAAACGTCCTTATGTCACACTGACAAAAGAACATTAGGCATGTTCTGTGTGGTCAACCTATTCCAAGATCAACAGCAAATAAAAGCTATACTGTAAATACATGCTTATAAAACCTCTCCTGCCCAGCAAAAAGAAAAAAAAAGTTAACCCTTTTGCTAAAAAAATATGCATCGTGTCAAACTTCTAGAGATTATCTCTCTCTCTCTCTCTCTCATATATATATATATATATATATATATATATATATGTGTGTGTGTGTGTGTGTGTGTGTGTGTGTGTGTGTGTGTGTGTGTGTGTGTGGTAGGCACCCACGATATTCCTTTGGTAAGGATAATGACATCTGCAGATCTGTTCAACAAGATTTCCCAGAAATTCATCAGAAGTAATTTTCGAGGCAAAAGAAGTTTTCTTGTCTTGATGACGACCACCTCCATGTCGATGCTGAGAGATTTGCTACTGTCCGTATGTTTCGAAATAGTGATTAGATAAGAAAGAGAAAGTTTGCTGAGTCAGGGTTTGGGCTACTGATTCATTTCTGAGAACCTGGGAACGCTTTACGCCAAGGACAAAAAAAAAAAAAGACAACGCCCAATAGAAAAAAAAAACTATCTTTCTTTTGAATGTAGCTCGCGGCATATGAATACAAAGAATTACGTTCGGACGCCTGCCGTAGCGCTAAGTTTGACTTGCAAGCCATTAGGAAGTAGAATGAGTTCCAGCATTAAATAATTAATTCACGTGGCCTTGTACCAGACTCGGTTAAAATTACTGTAGAAAAGGATTCTTGCTTTTGTGCAGTGGTTAGCAGGTTTTTCACTCGGTCCATATCACTTTTATGTGTCGTGACCCGTCAGAACGTTGACCATCATTGCCCTCCACAACTTCCTGCTCCTTGTAGCTCTTAATAAATTTTGTCTTTTTGTTATTTCTCCCAGACCCTGTTCTGCCATCGATTTGCTCAAGCTCATCAAGTATGTTACGCACTGCTTTCCCCTATCCCTCTTCCTATCAATCCGTCCCGTGAGTATCAGATTTTCCAAGCCCTCCTTCCTCATTACGCACCCCAGAAATTTCAACTGCTTCTTCCTGATGTTAAGTATGAGATTCCATTTCGTTTCTATTCTCTCCAAAACCTCGTTGTGGTTCATATGTTCGGCCCAGGGAACCCTCAGCTTCTTTCTGTAGAAACACATTTTTGTTGCTTCAAGTTTCTTCATCTTCGTTCAGTATCCGATGCCATACAGGAGGACAGATATCGCATAACAGTTCAGTACTCTTCTTTCTTTCCAAAGAAATTTTTGTCTCTTAATACTCTGCTTAGCTTTTGAAATGCATCTTTTGCCATCCCAATACGTCTTTGGATCTCAGTGTCCTTTTGTTAGAACACTTCCCAGATATATCAATTTGTGTACCTGTAATTTGTATTTTGTGGTCATCCTTTTGCTACTAAACACTGCATTCTTTCTTGAAGCTTATGCTTATTCTTTTCTATTTGCTTTTCTTAGCTAACTTCTATAGGAGATTTTATAGTTCCCTTTCCGTGTCTGCTATCAACATTATGCCAGTTGTATATCTTATATTAAGATTGTGGCTGCCAATAATGAATCCGAATAGGACTTCTAATTCTCTCGGAATTGTCTCGCTGTATAGGTTGAATAAATCCGTTAAGACACATACTTATATTACAGCCCTTTCTATTTCAACCCTTATTACTATGCTGCTTTTGTGTGTGTGTGTGTGTTATTTTAATGGGAGTGAATTCAGTTTTCACAGATTTCCAACTATTATGGACATGCCCAAAAGCAAAGTATAGTAATTAGATATATAAAAAATGTACAATTATCAAGAAAGCACACAGTGAGTATATACATCCGCCAACGACATATTTTTTTTAGTTAAAACCTGAACAAATTGCAGATCCCAAGTCTATGCCGTGACAAAAGCTTTTAATAATTATTTGTAATAGTTTTTAATAACAATCATGATTATATCATTGCTGTCATCGTATTTGATTTCACTATAACTTTATTATTACATCCGAAAACCGGAAAAAAATGTTTTAACTAGTAATGTTAACGAAATCGAAAAAAAAAAAAATCCTAAATTTTATAAATCGTTTCTTGGCTCATATATCACTTTCCCATGGAATGTTACTGAATTATTACTTTCAGTAATTACTAACATTGGAAAATACATTTCCAATTACTAACATTGGAAAATATATAGATTCTGTCGGGCAATTCTCCTCATTTTAGATGGGAGAAGGCGCCCGGTCTCGCGGATTCCAACCCTGCGGCAGCAACTTCCTCATTGTAGTAAGAGAAGCGAGATCGGTGTAATATCGACGCCATGATGACAGTGGTCGCGGGGACTGGGCAGTTTTTGTCCTTGGCCCATATGCATACATACGAAGTTAAATAAAAATGTATCCGCCGTAACATATATTTAGGTTTGTCACACTGCATTCTGCTCATGCGTGCTTATAGTTGATACTGCTGTGGTCACGTAATCGGAGTTTGAGCTTGATCCCTCCTGTTTTCTTGATGCTGCTACAGTGTAAACATGGGCGCTCCGTTAGCAGTGTGCACTAAGGAGAACAATGAGCAGTGATCCTAATCTGCAGAGAACATGCAACCTCGTCAAGGATAACTCACCGGTTCGACATTAACATCTCTCAAGCTTGCTGAATCTTCTCGTCAGTTGGTGAAAGTTGGGCGTCCTGCTTATTCTTCGCGTTTTATGCTTGTCTGGCCACTTTTAAGTTTCTCAATCAACTCATACAGACTTCTACACGGTAGTGCATTGTCGCCGTATTGTGTTTAAAATCCTCCAATGAATTTCGGCGCCTGACACACTTTCTGACTAGAGAAATCGGATCATTTTTGTTCCTTTCTGGTGCACTCTGCTAGTGGTGTGGCCATGTTTACAAGAAATCTGGCACAATCAAGCTGAAACTTCGATCACGTGACCACAATAATACCAACTATAAGTACGCATGAGCAGAAGGCAGTTTGACAAACCTAAAGACATACTATGGCGAAAGGGCGGATAATTTTAAAAAATTTACCCTCGTATGTGTATGAGATGCTAAAAGCAAAATGTCAACCTTGTGTAACATTCTGCCTGGGTGGGGAGTCTGGGTAAATATACTTTTTTTTCGGAAGAACTGATAACAGAGAAATAATGCCGATTGTGCCAAAAAAGTTTCCAAACAGACCTCTGGATTGAATTCAGAGCTTTCTTTCTCTACCGGCTACCACACAAAGCAGGAAAATCTGCTCTGCTATTTAACCCATAGCTGGAGAAAGGTAAATGTACTTTTGTTGGGATTTCAGAATTTCATTCTAGCGCGCTCTTTTGACTGCGCCTTTCGGAGTAAGGTCTTTGCACCCCACTACTATTCTGTTTCGTATGACAGTCTTCGAGTCCCCTTAAGTAGCATGTCTTCACTAACACGTGTAGGTCAGTGACAAAAGGCATCAATGGACTCACCTTCTTGTTGACATCTCTTGTTGAACATAGCTTGTTGATATATCACGTTTGTGCTTGCCGTGAAGTCATCGAACTTTTCCGAGTCCTCCTGCGATTATCTGAATGTGGCTAGGACGTCCATGGCTTTGTCACTCATAAAGGTATCCACTTGGACTCTTTCGGGTTTCTCTTCAAGGCTGAACACATTTCCGTAACGAATGAATCACCTTATCCACTTCGGTCATTGTCCTGGCTGGTCGAATGGGAACGTTTTTGGCGTCGACACGTTGTCGTGCTTTTTTTTTTCCTATTCCGGTTTCTGGCACGGATATTTTTGTTTGTATGACGTCAATATGTACTTAAGCTTCATTATTCTGATTTTGGTTTTATTAAAATCCCACTTCTGATACCATGTTGTTATTAATGACCGAAGCAACACGTGAATTAAGTTTCAGATCCAAGATGGCGGATTCGGGAACTCGTTTATTTATATCTTGTTCGGGTTACAAAGTGAACGTTAATCTCGTAAGGAGAGTGACCCTGTCTGCCTGGTTAAACAGACTAATATTACTAATCACAATTAAATAACAAAAATTACTGTGATTAAAGTGTATAATTTCGCAACATTCGTTTCGATTTGGAGAGTTATCGATTAAGTAATTTGTGACAGAGTTTGGGAAACCCACAAACACACACACACACACACATATATATATATATATATATATATATATTATTGAAAATGGAGTAGATTTGAACAGCGAAATTAGATCAGAACAATTTTGTTTACTGATGGAAACTTGATCTCACCCATTTGGAATTGGGTCATTAGAAAAGACAATGAAATAATGATCGAAATAACTTTTGTCGGTTAAAATTATAAATAGGGTTGAGGTAAGCAAGAAAGGACTTTTGAAATTCCCATGGTTTTGGGTTGACAGCGACACTCATGATAATCGCCTACGGACTAAGGGTCGATTCGTGATCAGCCAGGCTTATCTATATAAACGCACACAGAAATCTGTTGAGAGAGTGGTTGGCTCGTCTGCCGTCGAGTGCGAGTCGAGCTGGAGAGAGAGGTCGGAGATTGGGAGTGACGTCAGAGGTTGAAGCCAGGCGCCCGCTTACATATTTTGTTGATATACGTACGAAGAAGCGAATTACTCCTCCAACGTCTAAGACTACTACTGCTACTATTATTACTACCACTGGAAACGGAAACATCAAACAAGCTACAATAATCAAGAGTCGCATATCGTTCTGAGACGATTTCACAACAAGCTAATCACAACCCACTCTCTCTGTGTCTAGAATCCAGTGTATGAGTTTTACGTCAATTATTTTCATTTCTGTAACCCGTTTATTTTCTACACTATTCTTTTCTGCTATATAAAAGACATTAACAATTCAATCATTGAATAGTTGTTTGTCGGCTTACTGCAGATATATTTTTTGGTGCATTCTAAATTTCTTAGCACAGACTCTCCAGCCGTGTCTACATCTTCAGTCGACCGTGAATGGATGTACATCACATCAAACCAAACACAACGTGGGCAGGAAGCAGGATTAAACCAGTGGACCGGTCGAATGGTCTACGGATGCTCAGAGGACCTACGGTCACTCCCTTAAGTTCGGTTAAGACCGAGTAGACACCTCAACCCAGAGAGTAAGACGTCGGAGGTTGAGGGGCTGGGGAGAAAGTGGTTAGAAATTTTCAATGTTTATCAACGTTTTGTAGGTTATTTAAAGGCGAATAATATTTTGGGATTGTAAGAATAATGTTTTTTTTTGTGTTTTTAGATATGTTTTTTTTTCAGGTACAAATCCTATTTAATCCATATCTGGGGGAGAAGAGGCAAATTAATACCTTTCTTTCCCAATGGTATTTGTGCATAAGTAAATGTAATGAACCTGTTCTACAATTTATTATTCCGAGCATATTATCAATTATACTACACGCGGATGGAATAAGATTATTTATAAGATGATTTATAAGGAATTTATAAGATCAATTATAAGATATTTATAAGATCATAAGAAATTCATAAGATCGTTTATAATTTATTAGATCATTTCTAAGAAGTTGGTAATATCAATTAAAATTTGTAAGTTGATTTAAAATTTATAAGATCACTTATAAGAAATTTATAGGATAATTTTGAGATAATCTATAAAAAATTAAGATCATTTATAATTTATCAGACAATTTATGAAAAAAAATTATAAGATCATTTCTACGATTATTTATAATTTATAAGCTGATTTATAATGAATTTATAAGATCACTTATAATTTATGAGATCATTTATAAGTCATTTGAGAAATTTATTTATAAGTCATTTGAGAAATTTATTTATAAGAAATTTATAGGATCATTTATAAGGAGTTCATACAATCATTTATAATTTATGAATTGATTTATAAAGAATTTATACGATCATTTATAAAAATTATATTTGTACTGATGCGAAATTAGTCCTTCCAGTTGATATCTGTATGGATATTTTATCGGATGAAGCGTAGGATGTTTTTAGTGATAAAGAGAGCTGTAATTTTAAATGTCTGAAAGAAAAGTCACTCTTGCAGTTGGTTTTACACAAGTATTACGCATTACTTTCTTAGACATCATGTTACTTCGAAAGGACAGCAGACTAAAATTTAATGTCCACCGAAAATCAACCAATAAAAATGACATAATAAACATCTATTGCCATATCAAAATTAAATCCGGAATGATCACTGGATTCTATTTAAGAGCACTCTGAATTTGCTGCCCTCACTATTTACACGAAGAGGAGAAATATATTTAAAATACCTTCAAGACCCTTCAACACCCTATTTCAGATTCAATGCGAAACAAAGGGTTAATAAAATATTTCAAAATAGAAGAGCTGTCCTTTCTGACAAACCCAACGAGTAAATAATAAAAAAAAAAAAATAAAAAAAAAAAAGGCGGGAAACAAAAACAACAAATAGTTTTTTTTTCGTCGGGGTCATTATTTTGCCCAAATCTTACATTTTTGGTTTCGGGAAAGACTTTTTTGTACCCATCTCCTGGCGTTAGATTTAACTGACACCTCTTTTTCCCCAATTATATCTAATTTATAGTTATAAAGTGTCATCTTGGAAAGTGCAAGTTTTACTGAAATATATTCGAAAATTTAGCCTGAAAAAAGGATAATACGAAGTGTAAGCAAAATGATCACCAAAAAATGGAAAAAAAAGAAAGAACAATGAAAGGCTTATACTGATGCCATGAGTGCTGTGTTGCTGTGTGGTAGCACTCCTCATATGCTAGTGAATGTTAGACAATCTTCCCATGGATAAGGAGAAAACCAGAGCTGGTAGAAATATGGTTCTGCAGAATAATACTGAGAATTCAATGGACGGAGCGAATACGAAGCAAAGAAGCCAAAGAAAATGGCAACAAAAATAACACTTCTATTCAAATATCAGGAAAAGACAACTGAAATGCCTTAGATGCATAAGGAGGGAAGAAGATTGGGAAAATATAACCCCCAACGGGGAATATTGAGGTCAAGAGATATTAGAGAGGGGGAGGGAGGGAGGGGGGAGAGAGAGTGAGAGAGAGTTACCTGACGAACCTGTGTAAATGGTTGACGGAACGGAAGGTAGGAGCCTTAGCAAATAAAAATTACTAAGGGCATAAAGGGACAGGATGTTATGGAGAGCCATAATTGCTTATAGAAGGAGGATATGAATTTAATACAGACCAATGTTCCCTTCTGCAGATTTACCTAAAATACATTTTTCTTAGCTCAAATTTTTCCTTAACCCTTGTAAATGACGTCCGATTGGACAAAGAGCTGAGTAATCTTCGAAGACACTGCTAAGATTCCCCTAATATTGTACAAAAGCTGCCACTGGAACTTGTTCAACACGTACACACTGACAGTCAAAACTGAGAATTTTACTAGAGTTGAAAATGTCAAGAAAGGTTTTGTTCTATATCGACAAGAAGAATGCTTGGTTCAACAATACGGGTCAGCAAGTCACGCATCCGACAGATAAACTTTAAAGAGTGTTAATCAACACGTCTGTAAATCTCTTTACCGCTTCTCATAATGTGCGTCGAATTGGCAACCCACTGAGTACATTCACCCAATTCTGCAGAGCAGGAGGCAAAAGTTTTTGCCAGAACGTTTTTTTTTGTTGATGAAAACAAAACTATTCACTGATATGAACAAGTGATAAGTCGCGCCCTTGTTGCTCCCATTTTTGCACAAGAATGTCGATGTGTTTCTGGGAAAGAATGTCTCACTTAACTCCCTCGTCTGATTTCGGCTTCTTATGCAGTCGTGGGAAGAGTCAGAAGAGGATATATAAACAAATATAAACAGTTTATTTAATTTTTCTCAAATAAAATCATGAAGTGAATATTAGTATCTTTTTTGTCATTTAACCCCAATTAAGGCGATAAAGCTGATAAGACTTAAAAGGTTACTGAGTGTGAAAGAAACTGAAAATATACGTTATTGAGAAGAGAGGACAATAAAAGAACAAAATTTAATACAGACGATGATTGAGGTTGTATTTAATTTTTTTAAGTAATAATTTAGAGGAAAACAAGAATACGGAAGAAAGTTCTACATGCTAGAAATGCGAGATAAGAAACCATTTACTTATTACTTATGATGGAATCGTCCATATTTTCTACTCACCCCCATGATAAAATACACTCTTCCATCAAAATCAGTTTTAACCAATCAACACCTCACATTGCAAATCTCGACTTTTTATTGGTCGAGACGACACCAAAATGTGTAACAATTGTCGAAAACATATTTTCGCGCCAAGTTCACTGGAGCCTACTTTGGATTCCCAAAACAAATAAAAAAGGACCATTTCGACCCAATTCCCCAGTCAGTCACTTAGCTTCAGAGAGATGCCACACGAATCCACGCGTGTCACTATTTTGACTTAAGAAACTTTTCGCGCGTCAACTGCTGACTCAAACACGAACATTATTCTCTCAAAATGCACTCACAACTTTCTAAGAAAAGTGTTCTTACACACTACTAAAATAGAATTTGTATTTAACAAAAGATAAACACAGAACAATCCAAGAATATCAACTCTAGAAAATTAAGATATTTATACTCTATTTTAATCACACACACAAACTACACAAATTTCTGTATAAATAATATTTTCCATTTTACTCTATTTTTACCAGTTCTTTAACACATGAACAATTTTGAACTGTAAATCAATAAGACACCCAATTTATACATGGTCAATTCTTGCATTATCAAATTATTAATTGTACATAAATGTCTGTTGTTTTTTATTGAAACCTAAATTACCGTTGTTTCTTATTCAATTGCCTTGTGATTGATTCGTTTTAAATGTCTATATTCTATATTGTTGTGGATTAATATGGTGAACATGCCCGTAAACTAAACATCTTAATATTAAAACCTTCTGATAACAAATTCAAACTCATAGCAATCCCAACACTTATAGTTAATCTGTCAATTTCCAGCTTTAAAAATGATGAGACCTAACAGCCAATATAAAATTTTCCAAGCAATCTTTCCTCATGACATAATGAAGGAACGACTTCGTGGAATGGATATTACGAAGTACTAACATGTGCACTGAGTCAGGTTTCATTGGAAAAATACGAATACGGAAAGTAAATAATGACGGAATTATTAGTTTTGTTTCAATTTGCACAAGGGTGTACATTGACCAGCTATGTTATGACACAGAATACCTCCCTAAAGACCTTCCGAGCTTAACGTAGGACCTTGATGGTTGGCGTGATAAACTTATGAATGTCAGAGCTAACTCGACCTTATTCTTTTGAGTCACCGTAGTAATGGTGGTGTTAATGTATAATGCCATTGCCTGGACATTAGCTAAAACCCTACTGTCTAGGCTCTCGATGGAACCTACACTCAGATGCTGACAGTTATACTTAACATCTCCCGGAGACAACATGCAACTAAATCTCAGCTCTACGGACCCGTCCCTGATATTTCTACAATATTACGCGAACGCAGAATGCGCTTTGCAGGACATTGCTGGCGAGGAAAACAAGAAATCGCGAGTGATCTACTGCTCTGGACACCACACCATGGAGCAAGACAAGTTTATCGCCGAGCGACCACCTACACTGACCAGAATATGTTTTGCCATAGAATGCCTCCCTAATGACCTTCCGACCTTGATTCAAGCCCGTGATGGTTGGCCTGATAGACTCGTGAATGTCAGAGATAACTGAACAAAATAATAATGTACCGTCTAATACTCAGATTCCTAGCAGCAAGAGTTAGAGGGTAAGCGTTCAAGGGTGCAATCGCAAGATGGTCGATTTATCAAGGGTGCGACTTCTCGATAATACCGAACGGGGATACGACTCCAGTGCAAATTTAAAAGTTCCAGAAAACAATATCATGGGGTCACCCTAGCCCTTGTAAGTGGAATTGGGTAAACAAAATTTTTATGAAGTTGTCCGTAGTTATCCTAACTTGAAGAGCAAGCTAGCGCGGTTCTCATTGTGACTCATCTGGATTGTAAAGAAACCTTAAACTTAAATCATATGCTATTAACAGTGTTCAAAATCAAGAAAGACACTTTATGAACATTCCAAAACGAAAATACCAAGAAGTGGATCGGTATTAATGCTAACCTTATTAAAATAATATAAATTTCGTAAATCCATGGCTTATATTTTTTACTATAGGTTTGCAATGAAAATTATTTTAGTATAAATATGTACAGAAATGGACATGAATTAATGCAAATCCTATTGACGGAATAGAGATATTGTGTCTATGTTTAAATGCATTGTTACTATAGCAAAGCAGGGAAAAGGGATTTTACTATAGCAAAGCAGGAAATAAAAGTTTTTCTATAGCAAAGCAAGAAAAAAAGGATTTTACGAAGCAAAGCAATAAAAAAGGATTTTACTATAGCAAAGCAGGAAAAAAAGGATTTTACTGTAGAAATTCACTGAAAATGACTAGACAGGAATTAATCCAAATTCAATTGACGGAATATGGCTACTGTGTCTATGTTTTAAATGCATTGTTAATAATTTTACTATAGAATTGCATTCAAAATGAATGAAATTTATTATTAGGAATTTGGAATTAATTCAGACCTTTTACAACAGAATTATTTTATGTATATTGTAAATTCATTAATAATTTTACTGTAGAAATTCACAGAAAATATTATATAAATACATTAAAATTAACTTACTATAGGAATGCATGGAAAACAAAGAAAAATATTACCAGTCGTTAGGAATTAAGGCAAACATCTCAAATAAACAAAATAGGTTTATTTTAAGTATAACAATAAAATGACTGGTTTTCTCGTTCCTCGAATTCAAGCTGTTATTTCTACATATGCCTAACACTCACAGAAACTACATATTCTTTATAGTATCATTATGTCGAGCATGTCTTAGTTACACTTTCTGGGAAAGACGCATCAACTGGCGAGGTCAACAGTTTTGAACAAAGCCGTTACGCACAAAAGCTCGGTCGCGATGACTTGCGATTGAGTGCTGCCCCAAAGAGCGACGAGCAGTTCCGTTTACTCAATTTCACTAACAACGCTTCGGTCAAAGAGTGTTACTGTTTTTCAAGCACATTCCTTCACCGGGATCGTCTCACTGACACATACATTGTTGAGGTTCGAACCCGGATCTCATGGCCGGAAAGTGAACGTTCTAAACACAGCCAGTCGTATGGAGAACATTTTTTTTTTAATCCTGTCTCTGACCCTAGAAATAACATCGTTACATTATCTTTGACACACAGAATCGAAACAGAGAAAAAAAGACGGAAAGGAATAGTGAGAGCGTGTAAGGAGACAAGAAAATTATGGAAAAAAAGAAATAACCATGACATTCTACATATGTGCATATATACACACGTAGGCTTCACTGTGAAGTTAAGCTACGATATGTCTATGAAATAGCCACGCCCTCTCCATCTCAATTTAATATTTGAAAAATCACAGAACTGTGAAACCGGTAAAGTTACTCTAAATAAATATTTTAAAGACTCAAGTTGCATTTTCAAATTCTTTTCCCTTTCTCTCTCATATACATATATTAGTTGTAGCCTCTGTCTGACTGTTATCGAACTCCTCCTAGGGTTTCGGAGATAAACCCTCATAAACATATATATTCAGAAAACTCGAAAGTTTCTTCCAATTCTATGCTTGACTCCTCTGGGGTACCCTTGCCCGACTTCCCTCCCAGAACTGAGGCCCTACTGGACGGCTTGTACATAACCCCGTCGTCGGTACTGGGCATTATTTCTAACTTAGATCTCCACAAGGCTACCGGCGGTGACGGAATACCAGCCATTGTCCTGAAGAAATGCGCACCTGAACTGGCACCTGCCCTCTCTAAATTGTACAACCACTGCCTCAAGGACTCCTGTTTTCCTGACTGCTGGAAGTCCTCTACCATTGTTCCTGTCTTTAAGAATTCTGGCGACCCCTCCAACCCTTCTAATTACCGTCCTATCAGTCTCCTTCCCCTCTTCGGCAAAGTCTTCGAGGCCATTATCAACACCGAAGTGATTACTCACCTGTTATCCCACGATCTGCTCTCAGACAAGCAGTATGGTTTCCGCTTTGCCCGGTCTACTGCCGATGTTCTTACGGCCATCACTGAATTTGTCTACCAAGCTATCCATAGTAACGGCGAAGCCCGTGCCGTGGCCCTTGACATCTCCAAAGCATTCGATAGGGTTTGGCATGCCGGCCTCCTTCGCAAGCTCCGGGGTTATGGTATCACAGGTCGATTGTTTGACCTAATTCAATCGTTCCTATCAAACCGGGATTTGAAGGTTGTTCTCAGTGGATTCTTCTCCAACTCCTATCCCACTACCGCTGGTGTTCCTTGGCCCTACTCTGTTCCTCATATTTATAAACGACCTTCCTGACGCCATAGACTCCCAAGTCGGTATCTACGCTGACGACACTACTATTTACTCCTGCCTCAAGCACAAATCTACTGAGGCGGACAAAATTAACCTGGCAGCTCAAATTGAAAAGGACCTCCAATCGGTTGTGGACTGGGGAGAGAAATGGATGGTCAACTTTAACGCCTCTAAAACAAAACTGCTCTCCATTAACCACCACAAGGACCCATACCTGCATCCCATCAGAATGTCTGAGGACCAACTTCTTGAGAGCTCCTCTCTGCGGCTGCTCGGTTTCACGCTGTCCGCTGATCTGAGATGGAACAAATACATCGAGTCAATTGCATCATCCACCGCAAGAAAAGTTGGTTCCCTGTGCCGAGCCAGGAAATTCTTCTCCCCGGAATCGATCCTCCAAGTCTATAAGTTTACCATTCGACCTTGCATGGAGTACTGCTGCCATTTATGGTCTGGGGCCCCTGCGTGTTGCCTCAGGGTTCTTGATAAGATCCAGAGACGGATATGCAATGTGATTGGCCCTGATCTGTCATCTCGTCTGCAGTCGCTCTCTCACAGACGCGATGTTGCATCGCTCTGCCTTTTCTACAAGTACTTCCACGGTAATTGCTCCGAGGAGTTGCTTTCGCTTGTCCCTAAGCCTCGTGAATTTAAGCGTCCTACGAGGCTGGCATCCCGTTCCCACCCCTTCACCGTTGAAACTGTTAGATGTAGACGTCTTTTCTACTCCAATAGCTTCATGTCTCGCACATCTCGCCTATGGAACTCCCTTCCCTATTACTGTTTCCCTGACAAATACAATCTCCAACTGTTTAAGTGTAGCGTCAATCGTCATCTCCAATTGCCTTGATCTATCCACTTCCCTTCTCCACTTCCTGACATCTTTCATTCCTATCTGCTCTCGCTCTATATCTTCCGTAACCCCCCTGCCTTGATCGACCCTCCGTCCTTCTCTTTCTCCACAACCCTTCCTTTACCACTCCTATCTGCTCTTCCTCCAACCCTTCTGTAACCCCATGCGTGATAGTGGCCACCGGCCTTGCTTGGGGTGATACGCTTAAAAAAAAAAAAAAAACTACATTACCCAGGATATTGGATAAGTATATTTAATTTTGATAATAAGAGTTGTGGTGGGGGGGATAAACCCTCCACCACCACCACAGACTGAAAATTTTTCTTCCCTTTGATATAAATTTAATGTAAATTTGAACAAGGGAATGAATCCTATCCAAAATATAGGAGAAAGCCAGAAGATGGAGGTCACATCGGCAAGATCATTTAGTAATATTGAAATGCATCATTTTTCTTCACTATTTATAACAATGATTTAAAATCATCATCATTTTCTTACATAAAAATATGTGAGACGCAGCAAAGCGCGGGTAATCCGGTTTATATATATATATATATATATATATATATATATATATATATATATATATATATATATATATCAAGGATATTACACCGAAAACATGTCAAAAGCGCTACACAATTGCAGGCGTGTTTCGGTGCGTATCAATGCTTTTCATCAGGTGATTGTAAATTACTGGCGAGTGAGCGATTTGTTCACTTTTATATTTTATATTTACACACGCTCTATTTCTGATATTGAGCACTTTATCCCATAAATATAGCACACTTTAAGACTATATTTCTTCATATATATATATATATATATATATATATATATATATATATATATAGCACAATTGACTTACATAGTAAATGCAGTCTTCTGGTGCGGACTGAAAACTAACCATTATAAAATTTAAATATTGATATTTATAACTTACTGCTATGATAGCGGAGCACTAACCGTGCGATATTTTATATTTCTATATATCTTCCAATACCATCTACAGGACAATGACTACCCGACTAATTTGGGACATGGAGTCGTACTGTCTACTTCCTCTTTGCTCCATTTTTGTTTCTCGACATCAGTTGACCTCACTGACATTCGCACTAGTTACTCGAAAATATATTTGGAGCGGAGAATTACTTACCTTGGATTACAAAAAAAAACTTTAGGCTAAGTACATGTTTGCATATTGAATAAGTGATGATTCCGATCGACATTTTGGGAATGGAAAAGACCAATTCCAGTTGGTGAATAAAAGACTAGGTGGTGAATAAACTACTCTCTTATTGCAATTGATTCGCACTCGGTGTCACAAACTTGTTGCTCTGTGCCAGAATAAGCTAAGTAAATATTTATAAGCTAACTACCCGAAATAATTGCATATTTAGCTACCCGAAATAATTGAATATTTCGCTACCCGAAATAATTGAATATTTCTCATCGATAAATGAAGGCCGTGTTTAGAAGCCTTTAAAAGCGTTGGTTTCGAACGTTGATATTCTTATCAAGCTGAACCCATTCGCTTTTAGGATTGACGTAATACAGTCTTCTTCAACATACCCCCCCCCCCACACACACACACAAATCGGACCAAAATGTCAGGAACTAATGTTGCATATTTCCTACGGAAGTGTGAGTTTAGAAACAGTTGAATTCGATAACATTGGACACTGATTTTCCTGATGGTTTAGTTTCTTCAAAAGCACTTCTAGAGAGAGATTTTATAAGCTTATCTTGCAGACTATGAGTACAATTGCGAATTCGATCCTCACTGGGTGTTCTACGTTACAAGACTAATCTTATAAAAATGCCTTGAGCTGTCTCTCGGGGAAATACTTGCGTTTTTCCAACGAGTGCCAGAAATTGGTTTTCTTCTTTCATGTGCCGTATCCCTTCAGAATGTTGGCGATCATAGCTCTCCACAATTTCCTGTCCTTTGTAGCTCTTAGTATTTTTTTTCTTTTTGTTAGAACTCCTAAAGCCTGTTCTGTTATTCAGCTTTAAAAAAGCTCTTTAGGTAGGTTATTCTGTTTCCCTCTTGCCTTCAATATGTCCTGTGAGTGTCAAATTTTCCACACCCCCAGCTTCCTCATTTTGCACCCAATAAATATCAACTGTCTATGATGTTAACTATAAGTGTCCTTTTTTAATTTTTTTTTTATAAAAGTTCGCCATTGCACACGTGTTCATCCCATGGTATTCTCAGCAGCCTTCGGTAGAACCACATTTCTATCGTCTCAAGTTTCTTCTTCATTAGTACGGAGATTGTCCAGAATCCACTGTCATACAAGAGGACTGTTGTTATGTAACAGTTCAGTACTCTTTTTTGTTACTAATGAAGTGTTTCTTAATACTTTGCTTAGCCTTTGGAAGGCATCTTTCTCTATCGCAATGCGTCTTCGGATTTCGGTGTCGCACTCTTTGTCTTCTGTTAAAACACTTCCGAGATATATAAATTCATGTACTTGTTTGATTTTCGTATCTCCAATTTGTAATTTACATTCTGGGTTCCTCTTTTTACTAATAACCCAGGCTTCTTGCAATTGATATTTAGTCCTTTCTTCTCGCTTTCCTTCGCTACAATCTGTGGGAGTTCAAGTCGCCTTATTTTGAAGATGCAGGCTTCTCGAGCCATATTTGGCATTTGTATTGCATATAATTGACGGAGGTCTCCCAGGCAGTGCTTTGTGACCCTCGTTATCTTATAAACATTTGCTTTTTTTTTTCTACCTACATTTATATAGGTTACAAATTAAACTAAGTACAATTGGCTATTAAGGGATGACAAATTTTCGCGGATTTTGACGACATTCTGTGGTATTTTTTTTGTCCAATTTGTGAATTTGTTTTACTTATGCTAAGTCTCGAAAAAAAACACTATATAAGATTCACTATTTTATATCATTATTATTGAATGTGTTAAAATTATTCAACATTTAACAAGAAAGAAAAAGACGGTGTTAAAAATAGCCGCAAAATATTGATTTAAGATGGAGTATAACATGTTTTCAAATTTTATTCATTTTCAATTTTTCTAGTTGAATTGTTCACCTATATTGCATACGATCTATTATTGCATATAATTAGGTTACAATATAATATGTCTTTTATATAAATACTACCTTATGAAAATTGAGATGTAGTAGCGGCCCGTATCATAGATAGACACGTGACCCTCGCATCAGCTGTTTGATCCTCTGTTGTGTTCAGTGTCATCACTGGAGGAATAACTATACGACATAGACGGTATTAACTAAAACACGGTTTCTTTCTCCGATTAGTTTTATCAGAGGAGAGGGACAGACATGGCATTTTGGATTCTAAGAGGCAGTGGGAAGAAAGAACGCATGCCGCCCGTTGACTCAGTGTCCCTTCGCGTGTGGTCTTAAAATGTTTCTCCAACTTAGGTGTGGGAAGCATATCGACACTTCAAAATTCCTGCGGCCCTCTGTTGAACTTGTATTCAAAATCCAGTCAATGTCAATGCATTATTATCAGAATACCAGAACTACGCTGACCATCCTGGCCTGGCTTTTGCATTCTATAACACCTCATTAGCAATCGATGCCATTTATAGATGAGCATATAGACGAGCGGTTAAAATCGTTAACGGTGGAGTAATGGCTAGCGGCTCGGACTGTAGGAATCGGGAAGTCGAGTTCGAATTCCAGTCGAATCCATTACATTCACTTACGTGCTAATACCCTTCGGAAACGTATGAATCCTCTTCTTCTCCCCCCAGCTATGGATAAATAGCAGGACAGACCGGGTTCTATAGCCTTGGATGGCAACTGGTGTACCTAAAAAATAAATGGCAACCTACTGCGGGAAAAATCTGCTTCGTCAGTCATGTATCGAAGGATACATGATCGCCTAAGCGTGTATCACGCATGACACATAACTGGCTGAATGATCTGAGTTCATATCTCATTTTATTTTTTCTAACTGAATTCACTCCAATCAAGGCAGTAAAACTACTAAGATACAAAGGAGTTACTGGGTGTCAAGCAGGAAGAAAGTTGCACAAGACCGAAGTGCGGGAAAAATAAACCGTTAGCATAGAACTTACGGTTACATCTAGTCAATTCAACTCTAAATTGATGAGACCTTTCCGCCAATCTAGTACTGCGTTTAAATAATTCATAAATCTAGGTACCATAGCGAAGAGCTTATCCGAACAATTATCATGAAAGTATTTCTAGAAAAGGCACAAGGAAGCAACTTTACAGAGATGAGAGATTAACTGAAGCCGAGACGCCATGTCAGGACCAATAATATTGCTGATACTTCTTTCAATTTTATCAATGATCTCTAAACAGAGTAGGAACACCGGCCCACTTGGTCGATTTGTCATGGAGATGGTCTTCGTAATATTAACCTGGGGAAACAATTTCAGTGAGGGGCAACTTTGGGAAGTCCATGAAAAACCATATATCAGTGAAATGCCGAAATTGTTCGAACACTGACCGCTGGTGGCAAATACACAGCATCTTAACCACTAAAGTAGCCCAAGGTGTGTTCCTTTCAACTTATTTTTGGTCTTTTAGAGGATGCGAACGGTTACCCGAATTTATTGTCGGCGGACATAGCATTAACAACAGGTTTTACACACAACACACCGCTTCTGTTTCTGGGTCTTGAGGCAAAAAAATGTCCAATACTGTCTCTGCAGAAGTATCTCTCCATCGGGATATAGCAAGAGTCCGTCCTTCTGGTGACGCCTTGGGTCCCAAGGGCTAAGTACAGTGAAGGCTGGACTATTTTTTTTAACCTCGGGTTTGTTGTACTCTTGGGACTCCTACTTTTAACTCGGCTTCGTGCCACATTGCTTTCGACTGATTGATTGATTGATTTGGGTTTTTTACGGTTTGTCAACCCCTTTTGGGGTTTAAATAACCTATATTTTGAAGTGTAAGACTAATTATTTTTCTTTGCGAATAACATTGATTTTTCTCGATTCAAGTGCTACTATTTTACCTATAGCTAGGGAGGAGATGAACTCATACCTTTCTCAGGGGTATTTTTCTCTTATGTGACCGTAAGTCATTGCGTTCGAGTGGCGGTTCAGATAAATAAAAGCTACTCAAGTGACTGGGCTAATGGCAAATTCAAAAATATAATTGGAGACTTATTAAACAAGGTCGTCGAGGAAAGCAAAAAGAAAGGACTAACTTAGCTGTAAGAAGACAGAATGCATAGTTGTCAGCCAAATAGGTAGCCCAAGGAAACTTTTAAAAGAGTGAGTGAGAGAGGGGGAGGGAGAGAGAGAGGGGGAGAGAGGGGGAGAGAGAGGGATGGAGAGAGAGGGGGGAGAGAGAGGGAGGGATGGAGAGAGAGGGGGAGGGGGAGAGAGGGATGGAGAGAGAGAGGGGGGAGAGAGGGGGAGGGAAAGAGAGAGGGGGAGGGAGAGAGAGGGGGAGAGGGGGGAGGGAGAGAGAGAGGGGGAGAGAGGGGGATGGAGAGAGAGAGGGGGAGGGAGAGAGAGAGGGAGGGAGGGAGAGAGAGGGAGGGATGGAGAGAGAGATGGGGAGGGAGAGAGAGAGAGGGATGGAGAGAGAGAGGGGGATGGAGAGAGAGAGAGGGAGGGAGAGAGAGAGAGGGAGGGAGAGAGAGAGAGGGAGGGAGAGAGAGAGAGAGAGGGAGAGGGAGAGAGAGAGAGGGAGAGAGAGAGAGGGAGAGGGACCTTATAATTGTTTTAGCGAGATAAATCAATAGAACGTAATAGAAAAAAATCAGATAGAGAATTAGAGGAAATAGGAAAGAGCAAACAGTAAGAGAGAAAAAAAACATGAAGTACAGGGTTGTAAAATGCTAATCGTTTGATTAAGACGTTTTAATAATTCGGACATACCACGGACGTCAAAATAAAGCAGGTGTAGACATTTTAAAGACAGCAGCAAATGTGATGCAAAAAAAAACTGAAGGCGCGTAGGAATATGAAAGGTGCCTTTCAGAAACTAAGCAAAACATCGAGATATGAAAATCCTACTGAACTGCTATGTGATATCCAATCTTATATGGCAGTGAATGTTTTACAATTTCCTCACATATTTAATTTTTGCTTCTTCGCTTAGTTTAAATTTAACGTAGATCATATTTGTTTTCGTAAAAAGAGGTTGCATTTTGCTCTTAAATCTATATAAATCGTTCACTCGTCAGTAATTTACAATCGCCCGATGAGATGCATTGATACACATTGAAACACGACTGCAATTGTGTAGCGATTTTGATAAGTATCCTAAAATAAATGTCCAATGTATGTGGATAGCGTGGACAGAGCATGTAATTGATTTGTGTTTGTTTTTACAGATTATCAACTATTTGAAGGTTATTTAAAGCCAGTAAATATTTTTAGATTGTAAGAATATTTTTGAGATGATAATGATATTCTGGTACAAGACCTACTATTTAACTACTTGGCGTGTGTGTGGGGGGATTCCTACCTGCCCCAAAGGTATTTGCGCGTAAGTAAATATAACGAACCCGACTGGAATTGGAACTCGGCTCTCTGATTTCACATACACCACCCGCACATCGAAGATTACAGCACCTGGTATACCCAAGCAGTCACCCAATATAGGTAATGAACAGGCCCGACGTTGCTTAACTACAGTGATCGGACGAGAACCGGTGTTTCAGCGTGATAAGGCCGGAAGCACAGAACTTGTCAGTAACGACGAAGTTTCGAAAATTCAAGGCTAAAGATATAGCAAACTTGATCGGAGAATTTAACACTCACAACGAACACAATCAAATGGAAACAGCGAATACTTGAGTAAATGGATGGCAGAAAAAGGACCTCATGAAAAAATAGGGTAGAAAAAGAGCAAGAGTTAGAACAAGGGATAGGAATTTGTGGAGAGTTAGGCCCGCCTACGCCCAGAAAGGACATAGAAAGTGATAACAATGATTAGTTCCCACAGATTCTTTTTAGGATTTGGCAAAACACGCAGTACTGTTTATGGTAAAGTTGACATTATTCCTTTATCTAAGTGTATTAAAATAAGAGTCTACACACGAATCAAAAAGGGCGGGTGTTATCTTTTGAAGAGGAAAGGAAAAAGGAAAAGGAAAAAAGAGAAAGGAAAAAAAGTACAAAGGAAAAAAGAGAAAGGAAAAAAGTACAAAGGAAAAGACAAAAAGGAAAGAGCAAAAATGAAAAAGAAAAAAGAAAAGGAAAAAGGAAAAAAGAAAAGGAAAAAAGAAAAGGAAAAAAGAAAAGGAAAAAAGAAAAGGAAAAAAGAAAAGGAAAAAAGAAAAGGAAAAAACAAAAAGGAAAGAGCAAAAAGGAAAAGGAAAAAAGAAAAGGAAAAAGAAGAGGAAAAAGGAAAAGGAAAAAAGAGAAAGGAAAAAAGAGAAAGGAAAAAGGAAAAGGAAAAAAGAAAAGGAAAAATGAAAAAACAAAAAGGAAAGAGCAAAAAGGAAAAAGGAAAAAGCAAAAAGAAAAAAAGGAAAAATAAAAGGAAAAAGCAAAAAGAAAAAAAGGAAAAAATAAAAGGAAAAAGGAAAAAGGAAAAGGAAAAAAGACAAGGAAAAAGAAGAGGAAAAAGGAAAAGGAAAAAAGAGAAAGGAAAAAAGAAAAAGAAAAAGGAAAAAAGAAAAAGAAAAAGGAAAAGGAAAAAAGAAAAGCAAAAGGAAAAAGGAAAAGGAGAAGAAAAGGAAAAGGAAGAAAAAGGGAAATAAAAAAAAATAGAAAAAATAAAAATTTGTTTTCTTTAGTTAGAGTATCTGATGATTATTATTAGTCTGTACATTTTGGTAAAATAAAGCTGATTTATTCGTAATCGTCATACGTCTTAGTTTTTTCTAAATTGAACTTTGCTTCCGATAAGTCACCCTTCAAGCTAATAATTAAAACGTCCTAATCAAACACTTAGCATTTCACAACCTTGTCTTTCCTTCCCTGTTCCTTTTTCCTTATTGTTTTTTTGTTTCCATTTTCGTCTCCCTTCTTTGTTTTTCTAGTATGTTCTTTCAATCTCTCTCTCTTTAAACCAAGAATAATTTTATTTATAAATTTATTTATTCTTTCTTTTTATTTAAATTACTTTCTAACTATCTAATCATGGGTATGACGATAAACTTCATCCGGCAACAAGGCCTATTCGAGAGATTGGAAGATTCAAGGAGCGTGGGACCACCGCTTAATTGCTGTTCCCAGAACCACCCTGGCTCGAGGTGGTAGCACCTGTTAGGGTCCCAGCCATGAACAAATAGTGAACTCTCAAACGAAACCAAAACCCTATGAAAGTATGAAAATACATTTTTATTGTAAAAATACCAGCAATACATTTTTATAGTAGAATTGCCAACAATACATTTTATCTGCAGTTGAAGGCATACAATTACATTAAAATTCTAACATTACATAACAGCTAATGTGCAGCTAAACCAACCAACATGAAAGAAATCTTTCATGACATTAATTCATATAATATCCTTCAATTTCTTAATATTCCAAAATATAACTTCTCAAAGTTGACTTGAAAGTAAAAGTATGATTTTAGTTTCGGGCCCAATTTTAACCACAATTGGATTTGTTTTTTTTTTTTTTGTTTTTTTTGTTTTTCAAATACTGTTGTTAACCCAATACAAGACCCAAGAGCAACTCAATGTAGAGGACTAAAACATGGGGTTGTCTTATCAGCGTAAAAATTGTAGATAACAAGGATATGTAGGATACATAACGGTTGACCTTAGACTTGAAGAGTTTAAGATTGCAGTGGTCGGCGAAGCATCCTCTCGGGAGCCTGTTCCACAAAACTGGGGCTCTAAAGAAGAACCTGTTTGAATGGGACTTCTTTCTTACCAATGGGATACAAAGGGAATGAGGGTGATTCGACCCTTTGCACATATCATAGCGGGTATTAGCGGTAAAGGTCTGAACTGGTGGAACAATGGAATGTAGTTATATATTGTAACTATATATAATAGCGATAGAGTAGCAATAGGCTTGCGACATTACGTCCATGATAAAGAGATTGTAGATATCAAATCATTTCAAGCTTTCTCCAAAACGGGCAGTTTTTCATATATCAGCCTTTCGGATTTTTACAGTTTTACCCAAAGAGGTTAATGCTGTCAAAAATTCGAAACAAGAAAAATATTAAAAATTTAGGGCGTTTAAAACTACAGTATAAAACACACATCATCGCCTCTAGTAATGATGTCTACACAAACATGTATATGCACAAAAGCAGAATTTCATCAAACATGTATCCAACTGTAAAACCATAATATCATTATTATTATTATTATTATTATTACTACAAAGTTCCCAAGAAAATTAAATTTTGGCATTAAATGGCTGATAAGGAGTTGACAAAAACAAAGAAAAAAATTAGTCAGTCTGTTTCATTTTTAGGTTAATTTAGTCATACAATTGCATTCAAAATATTTAGATTTTGATATTAAATAACCCACAGAGATGTTGATGTGTCGCTCAACAAAATCAACCAAACAACCAACAAGAAAAAACTCTTCCATGACATTAAT
>OZ038476.1:124370145-124400145 GCA_964036315.1 Acanthosepion esculentum
TCACGGGAGAGACAAGGAGAGACACCTTCGCGTCACGGGAGAGACAAGGAGAGACACCTTCGCGTCACGGGAGAGACAAGGAGAGACACCTTCGCGTCACGGGAGAGACAAGGAGAGACACCTTCGCGTCACGGGAGAGACAAGGAGAGACACCTTCGCGTCACGGGAGAGACAAGGAGAGACACCTTCGCGTCACGGGAGAGACACCGACGCGCCACGGGAGAGACACCGACGCGCCACGGGAGAGACACCGACGCGCCACGGGAGAGACACCGACGCGCCACGGGAGAGACACCGACGCGCCACGGGAGAGACACCGACGCGCCAAGGGAGAGACACCGACGCGCCACGGGAGAGACACCGACGCGCCACGGGAGAGACAAGGAGAGACACCGACGCGCCACGGGAGAGACACCGACGCACCACGGGAGAGACACCGACGCACCACGGGAGAGACAAATGAGATAGATAAAAAAAAACTTTTCTGAAATAAAAACAAAAAAAAGTTCATTTAATTACAATGGAAGAGAAAGGCGTGAAACTGACAGTCCTTATGCTGTGTTAATTTCCGTCCACACTATTTATATCTACAAACGTTCTATCTCCAATATTAGCCAATCGCCGCTTCATAAATATTGAAAATTTTACACACTATCTCTCTATATAGTTATGTATTTTATTACTTAAATGTTATTTTTATTGGATAACCGTATTTGAGCAGACGCTCCGTTTATTTATTAAACAGTATATTTATTTTCGTCTACCAGCCTGAATATTTGAGAAATCTTGTTAAAGCAAAATATGCGCTCCCTGGCAGGACTCGAACTTGCGCCCCTATAAAGGAAACCGTAATTAGATTTGACGTGCGTTAAACCTCTCGGCCACTAAGTGTTTCGATGGTCAAGCTATGTTAAATAGTGAGTTTAAACACAGATTTTCCATGACACTCAAAATAAGGCGTCTACTCTCGGATTAATAAATAAAAATCCATTACCTTCGTTAGAAATGCGTGTGTGTGTTTCCAATCTTATAAGATCGGTAAAATGTAACATTTACATTAGATGTGACTCAGCCGGTTTAGAGTAGAGATCGGCGAGGCAGGTTCGAATCCTGTAAGATAGCGCATATATTTCTTTAATAATATTTCTCAAGTATTCATGCCAGTAGACAAAAAATATATAAATATACTGTTCAATAAATAAACTCAAATATGGGTATCCACTAAAAATAACATTTAAGTTATATATCTCAGTTTTAATATTTTATATTATTAGGACCTACTTGGATTATATAGCAACGGATGCTTTCCCAGTAATATATATATATATATATATATATATATATATATATATATATATATATATATATATATATATATATGATGGCATGGGTAAATTGTCACCATTATATATTTTTAATTTAGCGCATACGCGTTGTTTGTTTTTGATTTTGTCGATTGCAAAGTATAGTAGGGTCAGTTGGGCACCGTCTGTGAGAAAAAAAAGCACCAGGTCACAATTCGCTTCGCCAGAAATTTTGAAAACACATGCTTTGCTTCTTGACATTCTCACCGGAAGCTCCAATACGAACATTTCAGCGTGTTTGGATGTCAATATGATGACCATGCAGAGAATTCGGAAAGAGTTGGATGAGTCTAATGGTGATTATGAAGGTACCGCATCTCGGAAAACTCGTTCTGATAAGAACAATTCCCGTTAATTCGTTCGTGAGGACCTCAGACGCAACACGGAGGCTTACATCAAGTGTCTTGAGGAGGGTGTGCAGCCTTGGGTCAAGAGGGTGACCGCTGGAAGAACCTGTGTCTTGCAACAAGACTCTGCACAATGCCACACAAGCAGGAGAACACAGTCATGGCTGTCAGACAATTTCTGCGATCACATCATCCCTTACATCTGGCCACCTAACTCCCCAGTCTGCACCCCACCCTTTGATTGTTATGGGTGGGGCGCAGTTGAGCGAGACACCAACAAAACTTCTTGTAACACCAAAGATGTACTGAAGGCACGGAATTTGGCAGCATTCACCAATTTAAACAAGAAGATCGTCCAGAAGAGTTGCAGGAGATTCCGAAGTCGTCTAGAGGCCGTGCTTGAAGTCAATGGCTATTTTGTTGCATACATTTACTCTTTAGTATTTCAAGATAGTTTTGTGTAATTTTGGTATATATATCTGTTAAAGTGAGATAACAGTTATTTTCAGTTTTGCGTATTTTAGACGACAATTTATCCACCACACTAGATAGATAATTTCTTCACTTAGAGTTTTTTTATTTATTTGAGAGGCTGTTCGTGCAAACATTATCATCCTTGAATGTTCGTAGTGAAATAAAAACAGGCCAAGAATGAAGATGTGCTTGTTCCCTTGACTTAACAACGTATTCGGTTGACGTGTGCAGAGTTGCCTGTTTTATGCTTGAAAACGGGAATATTCAAACAACATTTATCCCGCTCACCCTCTAATTTGACATATTTTAAAAGAAAAGAAAACAAGGTTCAGCCCATCTCACAAAGTGTGAAAATATTTTCACAGCTTAGCATCTGTACAAAAATATTGTGATTGACTTTAGCAGCGCTTCCGTTGATGCCTTGTGAGAATTCATAAATACTTAGACTACATAAATATATAAAATGTTATAACAGATATACGACGGTCGGTCAAAAGTAATGTCTATTTTAATTTAATTTCAGAAGTCAAGTGTCTATAAAGAAACATTGGCCAGGTTTTATACTTGAGCTAGTAGGCAAACGCTGGTCGGCTTTTATTCTTGAGTCTGTAGGGCATATACTTGTAGACAAACATTGGTCGCGTTTGTACGCTAGCCCACGGGAAAACATTGGTCGCGTTTGTACGCTAGCCCACGGGAAAAAACATTGGTTGCGTTTGTACTACATTCCAGGTGAAAAACATTGGTCGCGTTTGTACGACAGCCCACAGGAAAAACATTGGTCGCGTTTGTACGACAGCCCAGGGGAAAAAAATTAGTCGCGTTTGTACTACATTCCAGGTGAAAAATATTGGTCGCGTTTGTACGACAGCCCACGGGAAAAACATTGGTCGCGTTTGTACGCCAGCCCACGGGAAAAACATTGGTCGCGTTTGTACGCCAGCACACGGGAAAAACATTGGTCGCGTTTGTACGCCAGCCCACGGGAAAAACATTGGTCGTTTTCATGAGTCTATAAGTAAATATTTGCCCGGTCTATATTTGAATCTGTAGATAAACTATAGTTGCGTTTATACTAGAGGTTTCATGTAGACACTGATAGTCCACATAGAACTCTGCTATCATCAACCTGGTAGGTGTTTGTTTTGGAGAGTGGAGGTCTTACTCCTCTGTAGACGATGTCAGGTTATTCGAGAACCGTAAGTTGGACACGGAAGTTATTTGTTATTGCATTTCAGAATTAAAAGTCAGAAGATTTTATAGTAAAAACATTCGAAGCAAATTTATTGAACCTAACACGATATCTAGAGAACCATAAAAGTAATTTTATAAAGGTAATTTTATTGCGCGCGTGTGCAATTAGAGAATATAAGGCCTACATTGAGGAGTAGTTCGTAACAATTCTAGAATCAAGTGTATTTGGTTGATTCACTTTTTACGAATTATCAACCCTTTGTAGGTTATTTAAAGTCATAAAATATTTTTAGATTGTAAGAGGTTTTAGAGATAATGATTTAGTGATGCATGTATTACTAATTAACCAAGAACTGGGAGGGAAAAGAGGAGGAGTCATAACTTTCCGAAGTGAATATAACGAACCCAACGGGAATTGGAAATCGGCTCTCCAATTGACAACCACAAGTCATTATTCATTACATCACCCGCCCACCCAAGCTTACAGCACCTGTTATTTCAAAGCCGTCACCCATCTAGGTACTGACCAGTACCAGCATAGCTTAATATCGGTGATCATATGAGAACCGGTGTTTCAACGTAATGCGGCTGTAAGCCTAGAATCAAGTGTAATCTAATTCATAAAATTATTGTGTGTGTATATATATATATATATATATATATATAAAATCTTCATTCTGTACAAGGTCCAACAGCCACTTGAGGTAGATAGTTACAGAGTAAGAGGCACAGTTTATGCAGATATGTGGGGAAATTAACGGTTACCCCTAGACTTGAAGAGGTTAAGATTGTAGTGATCAGGGAAACATTCTCTTGGGAACCGGTTCCAGAGAGTAGTCGTTCGTGGCATGAAGCTGTTCTAGTGGAACTTCTCACCAATGGAATACAAAGGGAATGAGGGTGGTTGCCTACAATGTGCGTGGCATGCCGGACCTTAGCCGCGAAGATCATCTCTGGTGTATTTAAGGAATGGAGTTCGTCTGAACACTTTCCATGGAAATAGCGACAGAGCAGCGTGGTTTTTGCGACGTTTCGCTTGTGGGAAAGGAGTTGGAGGGGGAAAATAATTTATCACCTACAAGGACGCAGAGACGAGAGTAGAAAATGAAGACTGGGTAGCTCCAGTGTATATATGGCAGAAGTTCGCCATTTTCGGTCTGATCAGTCTCTTGTAAAGGTAGAAGATAGCAGGAGTCAGGTACTCGCTAGAGCGGTAGAAAAGTATATAGTGAATACAAAGTTTATTTTACACCCGAACCGACTGTTATATGTATTTGTTGTGGGGCTCTCCCCTTTTTACACAAGATTGACTCGTCTAAAGTATACTTATACTGACAGAGAGAGAGAGAGAGAGAGAGAGAGAGAGAGAGAAAAAGAGAAAAAATTACGGCCTCACTTACAGAGAATTGTACATATACTTTCTACTAACCCGCATTCCTGGACTACTAATGTTCATTTCAAGTTTGTATTCTTACGTTCAATACACTTATTTTTCTATTTCAATTACTGGCGTTGTTTATTTATTTGTGCAGGATTCTCTCCTCGGGATCCACAGCAGTATCACAATGTTCCATGTATAATAATCTGTTCAGCAGATTAACATCATTTATTGAAGATAAAAAAACAAAAAAAAAAAAAACAACGAATCTTAACTAAAATTTTCATTTAAGCGAATTAAATTTCTTCAAAACAAATTACTATTCATACAAGATTGAATTTCCGGTTCCTTCTCAAGTCTACTTTAACTGTATGCTCACTAGGAGTAGATGAGTTCGCCTATCGTCAGGTTCGCCCTCTTCCCTGGTCTTTTGAACAGGAATAGAGGTTTATCCCTTGTTTCCGCTTCCTTCTAAAACCATTTCTTTGTCTTTCACTTCCAGTATCTCCTTGCTCCTTTGTGTTATTATTTTTATTGTTGTCTCTTAATTTGTACCCCTTTTCTTCGAGTGGCTCTTAAGCCCTGTACAGGGTGAACATCATTGTATAAAAACAAGTAAAAATTGCCCATGTTGCCAAATATAAAAGCTAAAAAGCTTCATCAGGCAACACGGCGCACTTTCTGACAAGGCCGGATATTCCGATGAAAAAAAAAAAAAAACACTTTATTAATCCTTATATTTTTACTGACCTACGGATGTGCGGGTGGTGTAATAGATAGCGGCTCGGAATAAGAAATCAGAGAGCCGAATTCGAATCCAGTCGGGTTCGTTACATTCATTTAAGCGCAACTATCCTTGAGAAAGAAAGGTACGAATCACCTATTCTCCTCCCAACTATGGGTTAAATACTATGACAATAGTAACAAAAAATCATTATCTCCTAATAATTTTTAATGCAATATTCATAAAATACATAAAATGAAATATTTTATTTATCTCAGTGTTGATAAACCGTAAAAACAAATCAAATTCTGATCATCACCTAAAATAAAAAAAAGACTTAACTATTTGAATCCCAGTAGATTGTGTCCTCTGACTTTTTTCAGCCGTCCTACATCCCGCAGCAAGGCCTCTGATCGGGAGGTTTTGAGGAGCGTGGAACCAAATCTTAATTGCTGTTGTTCCTAGGCCCGCCCTGACCCGGGCCGGTAGCACCTGTTAGGGTCCCAGCTATGGGCAAATAGTGAACCCCCAAACTAGGGTTAAAACACTATTAAAGTATAAACATTTTAATAATAAAAATACCAGCAGTACATTTTCATAGTAAAACGATTACCAGCAGTACATTTTTCTAAAAAAAATACAAAGATTATCAGTAATATATGTTTGCAAAATAAATTACTAATGCGCCAAAGAAAACTAAATTCCGCCATTAAATGACCCATAAGGAATTGATATGCCGTTAAACAAACATACAACCTTTTCAGAGGTCGGTCAGTTTAAATAAAAATTTTAATTGAACGATTTATTTATTCTACAAGTAGGTAAACCTTTCTCGTTCCACTGTCAATCTCTCGAGGTATCTCCTCTTGCTCGTCCTGTTCCCATTGAGTCTACGTCTGTATTATCCAGCTCAGTAATTAAACTGACAATATGCCACCCAAAAATCACAAGCCAACACTGAGTTCTGTTCCTTGGTCGGGATGAACAGATTCATCCTCGGTGGAAATAGGCGGGAAATAACTGAGGAGTACTACAAAGAACAAAATGAGGCACCCCTCGTCATGAACTGCGAAACGAGAAATATCTGCTTACATAGATTAATTGAAAGGTTCAGTTCGAAATTCCCTGAAAGTTACCCGGATCAACTGATATCTAAAAATGGCGGAATCCACCAGTACGCTTCATGCTAGAAATGCAGACAGAAACAGTCTCTAGTGGAGGTATCCGATTTATGTCGGAACCGATTGACGACAGTGCGGAAGCCCATCAAAATCAAATTTCTTTTCTTTAAAATGTATGCCTGAGCCCTAACCCTGCCTAAAAATCTAACTAGCCTAGAACAAAAAACAACAAAAACCAAAACAAAACACAAACAAACAAAAAGAAAAACAAAAAAACAAAGAAAAACAAAAAAAACAAAAAGAAAAACAAAAAAACAAAAACAAAAACAAAAAACAAAAAAAACAAAAAACAAACAAAAAATAAAAACAAGCAAAAAACAATACTTTATTTAAATCAATAATGTATTAACTGACCTCCGTCCGAAGCAAATAATAAAAATGGTCACAAACTTTGTTCGGTGTAAGTTTCTTGATTATTTAATAAGCATGTTTTTCGGAATTACTTCTATCTTTCCATTTTGAAATTGTCAACTGGACGTAGTCACTCGACTAAGTACTTTTTTCGAGGAACAATGGGTCTTTATATAAATGTTCTTTTGCAGCTTTAATTTCCTTGGCTTCTTTTAAAAGAATGACGGTAGCAAGCATCAAAAGTGAACAAACAAAAATAACATAATACAACCTGATGATTAGAAGGCTTCGATGTTAAGTCGAATCTCTAATTGCTTGTACATTCGATGCTTTTCAATCTACTCTATTATAACATTGTTCCGAAGTAGGCTAACGGTATATTCAGTGACGTGTCAAAAGTTTTGATATGGCAGTATATAAGAGTTTACCATTCATATATGGTATGGTGCTTTGCTATATATTTAGAAATTCTTGATAAAATCCAAAGAACCAGGAATGTCATTGGTCCTGGCATGGAATCACGGCTTTCAGTCACTTTCCGCCCGCCGTAATGTAGCTTCCTTGTGCCTTTTCTATAAATAATTTCATGATAATTGTTCTGATAAACTGTCCTCTATAGTACAGAGACTATGAATTTAAGTCCAGTACTAGTTTGGCAACACGGTTTCATCAATTTACAGTTGGTTTGGCTATATGTAACCGTACGCTTTATGCTAACAGTTTCTTTTTTTTTTATCTCGCACTTTTCGCCTGTGAAACTCTTCCGCTTCTTGCTTTCCAGTTAGCTTTGGGCTTCACAAATTCAAATGCTATATCAATTGTTGTTTATAGATACCTTATTTTTTGTTCCTGAATGCCTTTCTTTTCTTTTTCGCAGTCACCCTTTATTGCCTTTCTCGGGATGAGATAGTTAAAATAAATTAATAAACGATAGGTAGCGCTACCGTATCATGACGTCGTGGAAATGCGCAGACCTGTATGCTGTGCTCGGCCTTCAGAGTCAGTTTGAACACCAGCTAGTCTTGCGCATGGCAAGGCGACGTGAATTATCCGAGCGAACGGGGAATGATGATAGGTGCCAGAATATTCCATTTCTGGAACTGTGGAAGCCGTTGATATCTCTCGATTTACGGTGTCACGTGCGTATCGAGAAAATATTGCACGGTGGGCAGTGCAGTAATCGACCATGAGTGCTGATTAATCGTGACTAGAAGAGTCTGGATACGAACGTCAGCAGTAACCGAAAAAAGTGGCACGGACAGAAATCGCACCCGCATTCAATGCAGAAGGTACCAGACGCATATGCAGCAAGACCTTTCAGCGTTCTTTGGTTTCCATGAGATATGAAAGCAGATGATCCACCAAGGTGCCCCTGTTAATACTCTAATACCGGATATCCTGGTTCGCGACATTAACTGGGGCCCGGAAAACTGGCAACGTGTGAGAGGTACAAGGAGTACCACTTGTTACCGGCTCATAGTGGAGTTCAGTTGTTGCTATGGACAAGGTGTCGTGCAGGCGGTGGTAGATCCCTAATGGTGTGAAAAGTATTCATATGTCTTGTTTTGGGTTTGCTGGTTTTGCTTAAATACGTCATTGACCGGTGTCCACTCTGTAGCACTGCTTCCTGAACCTTTGTACCCATTCGTGGCCTCTATGTGCTTCAACAGCTTTGAGAACAGCAGACTCACCAAAGTGCCGCTACAACAAAGATAGCACCTCACCTTGGCTTGTGACGTCGCTAATAGGACATTGGTGTACTGGCAATATGTGTAGTGGTGCAGTGAGTCACGGTTAATGCTCGACAGATTCTTCGCCTAAGTAGAAGATTGGTTTGGTTTGTTTTACAGCATATCAACCTCAATGGGTTATTTAATGCCGACAACTTTTTTTCCTGGTAATATTTTGTTTTGTCAAAAATCTATTTCTGGTAATATTTGTTTCCTCAAAAATGTATAGCTGGTAATATTATTTTAAAAACTGGTAATAATTTTTTCATTGAAAAATTGATTTCTGGAAATTTTTTACAAAGTATTTCTGGTATTAAAAACTATTTTTACACATTCACAAGGCTTTTTACTTCAGTTTGGGGGTTAACTATTTGCACATAGCTGGGACCCTAACAGGTGCTACCACCCCGGGTACCAGCAATTAAGAGGTGGTTCCACGCTCCTCAAAACCTCCTGATCAGAGGCCTTGCTATTGGATGTTGTTTATCGTCGTACCCAGGACGCGGATGTAGTTTATCGTCTTACCCTGGACGCGGATGTAGTTTATCGTCATACCCAGGACGGATGTAAGAAGAGTAGTTTGAACCGACAGTAATATCTTTTATTGCGGCATGATAAAAAACAAGCCCCTGGACAGAACATGTGAGCAAGGAGGAAGTCTCAAAGGAAAGAGGAACAAAAACACTTACAATTGGAAGAAAACGGTTGAAATTTCTGGGTCACATGAGAATTTACAACTTACAGGACATACTAGCGGCAAGAGAACAGATAATTATCTACTTATCTGGTCTGGGACTATGTATTTAGATTTTTAAAAAAATCTGCAATGTTATCGGTCCTGATTTGACATCTCGGCCACAGTCACCTTCAAACCACCGTAACGTAACTTTGTGCCATTACTAAAAATATTTTCATATCAATTATTCTGACGAGCTTTCCATTTGGCTTGTTCTATATGAATTAAATTCATTGGAGTTTCATTTTTAAATATTATTTTTATTCCCCACCTGCCACTGACAACTTGTACACATGGGAACTCGTTAGGACTACATAGAGACTTTGAGGTATTATGGTGGTTGTAGTAAGAATGTCTTGTTTTGGTGTAAAGAATACTGTGGTATTTTGGGGTCAGTAATCGTGGCTAGCTAAGTTTAAGATAAGGCAGATTGAAGACCAGCCTTCATCAGACCCCACACCTTTTGGCCTTGTGCCGAATTTTTGTATTTTACAAAATAAATATTACTTTCCTCTTTGTCAGCAAGAATTTACGAATTTAAACGTAGTACTAAATTAGCAACAAGGTCTCATTTTGTAGTTGTATTGGCTAGATACAACCGTAGGTTCTATGCTAACAGTTCCTTCTCTTGCACACACGCTTGTTGAACTCTCTTGGCTTCTTGCTTTCCTGTTAACTGTAATCTTTGCAATGCTAATCTTTATCTTCTGTTTTCTTAATTCCTGTTCTTTTATTGTTCTCTCTCCTTAACGTTTTTCTTTTTCTCATATTCTTAGACATTCAGTAGGCCCCTCTTACGTCTTAGTGGCTTTATTGCCTTGATTGGGGTGAAATGATTAAAAGAAAAAAAGTTTATAAAACTCGAATTTATAGCTTTGATAATCCGAATATTCGTTAAATATTTCTCTCACTATAAAACGAAGGAAAGTTTCGTGGGAGGCCTCCCAGCCGACTTCTTTACTGCCTTGCTTGGGGTGAAATGATAAAATAAAACACTTAAAGATCTCGTGAATCGGATACAGAACAGTGACAATGATAGATGGTAAAAGGTCAAAATTGCTTAGAGCAACAAAAGACTAAGTTGTGAAAAGCTATGCTTGCTTACGACCTGAAGGAACATGGCACATTAAAAAAAAGAAATGACGTAAAATAGGTAACACCGTAGGGTTTCGCTTTCTTTTCGATATTATCACTTAGTCCAATTTCTTTGATTCTAATGAAATCTTAATAAAATCTTGCCCTCTATACAATTGCAATACAGTTGGTAAATGTAACAAACAGATTGACGGAGATATTTTATCTCCGTTTAAATCTTAAACAAGAAATAATTAAAATATAAAAGTGAACTAGCATCATGGCCTGGCGTTGCCCGTGCTTGATTCAAAAATCGTACGACTCATACAGCAATCGCTATCACTTGACTTAAAATATTTTTGCCCTTCCTTGCCTTTAAAGGAGTTCCCTTTGCCGTGCTGATGTTACTACATGCCTTACTTCTTGCCTATCTCATACTGCGAATTTTTTCTAAGCTCTATACTAAACATTAAATCTGTTACGAAAAAAGAACTAAACAAAATGAACACAAAACGAACAGCTTTAAAAAAGGACTCTTAACTGGAAAAACCGAATGAAAAAAGAATGTTAACAACAAATACTTTTTCACACCCAACCCAGTTCTGCGGAATCAGAATCAACGTTGAGTTTAAGCAAGCGAATGAACCAACTGGAGTAAAGTGCCATGCAGATTTAAATTTTTCCCACTTGTGACGAATGCAGTTATCGATTTTTTTGCATGCTAGCATGCTAGTTAATATTCGTGTCAGTCAGCTGTTGGCTCTCACGCTGGCCAATAGAATCTTCCTGCCTATTCGTGGCAGCCAGCTACAGGCTCTCACTCTGATCAGTAGAAAATGGCCGCAAACTACATGAAAACTGCCGTAGAAGCATGAAAAAGTCTATTATTTCCACTATCGATGGGAGTTGGGAAATGCAACGTCTGTCTTGGCCTTGCCACTAACTTGGAGCATGTGCATGTAGATTTTGGTGCAAATCCGTTGACAATTGCGGCCGTGCATTCGTTACACACACACACACACACACACACACACACACACACATCCTGCCTTTTATAGATAGAGATACGAATTTAAATAAACGTTAATCACAGTTGTAAATACATGACTTGTTCAGAAGTAACGCTACCCAGATTAAACTAAATTAGGTTATATAATTTGCGATACCTCAAGTTTAAAATTAATTTTTTATAAATGTAAAAGCTTTCTTGAAGCTTTCATTTTAGTTGTAATTGAAAGCTAAATGATTGAATTTACTCATTCGAGTAAGCAAAATACTCTAGTGTATTTCAAATAATTATATTGATTGGAATCGTTTTCTTTTTTCTAAAAAAGCTGATTAGAGCACATTTTAGTCATCTTTCATTGCAAGTCTCTGTATTAAAAAAAGCTTTCAAAAATAAAATATACTTTTGTGAAACTATTTGAGAAATACTTGCTGATTTAAAGTATAATTAATCAAATTCGAAAAAAAAAAAAATAAAAATAGCACAAATATATTTTTAAAACAAACAGTAAATGTGTTTTTAACTGACATCGCCATGTTTACGTGAATGACAAGGTGATGACAGATTGATTATTGTTCTACGGAGACTTTATTTATAAAACATAATTTAAGAAAATTACGTGAACGCCTTTTTTATATAATTTTTAAGAACTCAGTAATCTTAAAACATTTTCCATAATCTAATTTTAAGAATGTTAACTTTAAATTTAATACTGTCATCGCTCTTATTTTCTGATAATGTCGTGTATAGTCGACCATACTTTCAAAAATGGGCTCGTTACATATTTTATATACATGAAAGAAAATTAAAAATTATTTTTAAAATCTTGGGGTAAAATGATTTGTATTAAGCTTTTCAATTTACTATTAGTAAATATAGTTTTAACTTAATAACTATCACTTAACGCAATTAAAGTATTGTAGAATTTTAAAAAAAAAGAAAAAGAAAAAATATAATATATTATAATTAAAATGAAAAAAAAAAAATAACTCTTGTAAAAATTCCTTATTCAACGAAAAAATTTTGTCCTTAATTTTTATTTATAAAAGCAATTAAAAGTTTTTCTAATTAATTAATGTCAGTTTTATTGCATTTTTTATTTTACGATTCGAAGGAAATTTTCGAGAGAGGAGTAGCAGCTTGATAAAAAAAAAAAATTATATTTTCTAAGGAGTCCTGCTTTTAACTAACGAAAACGTGCGATTAAAATTTAATTTCTCGAAACTTCGTGAAATTAATTTGGGTGGGAAACATGTAAAAAAAAAAAAAAAAAAAAATTGCCAAGATTTTCTAAAAATATTTATAAAATAATTTAATTCATTTGCGAATACGTCTTGAAATTTTCATTAAAATCAAACAATTATTTGATTTTTAAAAAAATTGCCAAATCAACGTGTTTTTCACCGGGAAAAAAAGTTTCGTAAAACACTAATCGTAATTATTGCGTTGACCGCTAACGCAAAAAAAAAAAAAAATTAAAATAAGAGTAAATTAAAAATTTTGAACGTGCTAGAAAATAAAAAAATACTTTAGTCTTTCTTCTTAATAATAACATAAACCTTTAGAGGATACAACTTCGTCTTAATGTTCTTTTTTTCCTTTCTTTAATTTGCGTTCATTTTTGTTCGCACGAGTTTACATCGTTGAGGTATTGCTTTTCCAACGGCACGCAAGCTGGGGGTCGTATTATACACGAGCTATATTTTGAAAATCGCTAGATCAATTACGACTGAGTAGTGAGTTCGATCCTCACTGGGTGCTTAACATTTTCGGCCTTGTGCCACATCTAAGCTACGCTTAGAAAATCAACATACATGAAATAGGCTTATAGATGAGTATATACGGCATGCAAGAATTATACCAATTCTACTAGTTTAGTTATATTGAAATGTTATTTTTTTTTGTTATTAGTAATCTAAACTTTTGTACTAATTCAATCATAAAAATTAAACAACCCAAAGACAGGTGAAAATACTAAGTTACTTATGAAAAACAAATCGTGTACCGCAGTCAGAATGCTACCATTTCAGGCGCATTTCTTTTGTCTTTTTTTTTTTGCCTAGAAAAAAGGCCAATAATCACGATGCGTCATACACACCGATGATTTAGTTTGTGTACTCGACTAACACCAAAACCTCACCCCCCATTAAATTTCACTAATATCTGTCAACACCCCCCCCCGTCTTTCTGGATGATTATCTAGGATGGAATGTATGTACAAGAACTTTTTTGTAACGCGCTGACACATGCTGAAATCCTAACAGTATTTTGTATTAAGTTATCGCTAACATTTTTTGTCGAGATTTACAAAATCTGCGTTTCGCAAACTAATCGATGACATTTGATTTGGTTTGATTTGTTTTACGGCATATCAACAACAATGGGGTTTTTTTTTTTATTGCTGGTAATATGTTTTTCTTCAAATATTTATTTCTGAGAATATTTTTCCTTAAAGAAATCTATAGCTGGTCATATATTTTTTTAAAGAATGTATAGCTGCTTGTATTGCTGGTACTTTTTTTTTTGCTGATAATAATTTTTCCTTCAAAAATTATTACTGGTAATTTTTTATTTTATTACAAAGTATTTCTGGTATTAAAACCTATTTTTACGCATGTTTGGGTGTCAACTATTTACCCATATCTGGGACCTTAACAGGTGCTACCACTCCGGGTCAGGGTGGACCTGGGAACGCCAGCAATTAAGAGGTGGTTCCACGATCCTCAAATCTCCTGATCAGAGGCCTTGCTGTTAGACGTAGTTTATCGTCTTATCCAGGACGCGGATGTAGTTTATCGTCATAACCAAGACGGCGATGAAATTTGAATAAATTGATTTATCTGGAAAAATACTTTGACAAAAACCCTACTTCACAGTTTAATAACTGCTTTAATTAAATAGGACTTCATGATAAACAATATTTTTCAAGAAACAATGTTTCCCCCTTTTTTAACAGCGAAGAATAAAGTCTTACGAATTCTTACTCTTCAGCATGCAACATACAACTGGGCACGTGTAAATATTTCTTTTTGGAGCCAAATCCAATTTTTTTATGCGTTTGGCCTAGTCATTGGTTAATAGTTCTCGCAAATGCAGAGTGACCTGGAAACTGGATTCTTGTATATATAAAAACTTAAAAAGATATGCAAAAAAACAATATTATATTTTTATTTAAAAAGTATTTATGTGTCTATATTTATGAGACGAAGCATTGTACAGCGGTCGAAACGTCGTGAATATGGCAATAAAGATGAGAACAACAGTCCGAACAATGTAGATAAATATTTGTTATTTAAATACTTAAATTATTTTAAAAAATAGTGGGAGTATTTTGTATGTTAAATAATAAAAATAATTTTTTCCCCTCCAAATTAATGAAAATTTATTGTACTAAAGCTACGCACCTAAGTAAAACCAACTGTACTTTGTACACACCTTACCTTTACCAACGTTTGGTCTCGATCGGTCAATATATGGCTATTTTAGAGGGTGTGACGGTTGAGACTAACAGAAGCCACAGAATTTATATATATATATTATATATATTTAGTTTACGAAAAACTAGGTAATCCGTATGGGTAGACCCAAGGAGGATAAAATCCAGAGAGCTCAATGTAAATCAGAGCTAATAATTTAAATAAAAACAGACCACTTTAAGGTTCCATATAATAAATTATTTCACCACAGCACTTTTAAAGGACAGCGGATGATCAGATTTTATTTCCAAGGGTTGAAACGAAAAATGAAAAGAAATTTACACATTTATGACGGGCAGTAATAAGTAAATTAACGAAGTGAGGGAGTGAGGGGGGTAGAGAGACATGATTGAGTTAGATGTAACATTTCTATTCTTTCAAATTTCCTCTAAAAATTTAAATTTGAAAGAATAGAAATGTTAGATCTTTGGGTCTGACAAAGAAAGAGACTAAAAAAACAATTCAACAAATTCCCTTGTGCAGCATCTCTCCAGGAAATCCTAAATATAGTTCAAACAAGTACAGTTCATATCCTGCAAAGTGCTTTATCCATTTGATTTTTTTATCTTGTAGATAGCAGTCTTTTTGTTTAAGCGGAAACAACAAAGAAAAAGAATTACCATTCGCTTGCCTTAGGTCATTAGTTAAAACTCAGCGTGTGATTATACAATAAATGCAGGTCAATAAGAAATTTTTATAATATTAATAATTAATAATTATTTGCAAACATTTTACCCATCAAATCTGAAAAATATTTTACTGACACGATTGTTTTCAAATGTTATGGTTGAAACATTTTAAAGCCTTTAACTGTTGCTTATCACAAAGAGCGCGTTCACACAGAGAATTATCTTTATAGAAATGTTTTATGCATCTGTTTCCTAAACACTTGAAAATATATATTTTAGGCGTTGTCAAATCTGAAAATTAATGCTGCATAAAAGCGGAAACCATTTTTCTTTTTGTTATTTGAAAGGGAATAAAAAGATGGCACCACGCCCTAATTGCAAGAAAGAATATTGCCTCCCGTGGAAATAGTCAAACATCGAAATTATCTTTGTCGAAATGCTGCATCATCTTTGAAAACAAATATGGCATAGATTTGCTTTGCAAAAAATAAAAGAAAAATAAAAGAACAGCGTTATGGACTGAATGTTTCTGAGGGGTACCTGAGGTCAGAGTTCGAACAGAGATTAAAAGAAAAAAAAAAAGCTTTGGATTTAAAGGATAGCAAGTAGAGAGACCTTCTCAATTTGGTACACCATCTTAGCGCATCTTCTCTTCTTTGGGCCTTGATCCATACGTAGCTACTGTTAGAAAGCACCAAGGAATATATGCTTTAAACACTACTTTAACCTCTCGCTGCTATACCGCTACTTCCACGGAAAGTGTTCGGACGAACTACATTTCCTGGTCCTGCCAAGAATACGACATGCCACTTACATACAGTGTAACCCGGATATAAGAGAGTTGTCGGGGCCGGAGAAGTCTCTTATATCAGGGTTTCTCTTATATCAGGGTTTGGTCTATTTTGTTTAGGTAAGTATGGGCTCTTTGGGACCAGAGAAAATCTCTCTTATATCCGGGTCTCTTATATCCGGGTTACACTGTAGTAGCAAACCACCCACACCAACTCCGTATTCCATGAGTGAGAAATAAGTTCCACTCGAGCAGCTTCTTCCAGCGAACCACTACCCCGTGGGACAGATTCCCAACAGGATGTTTACCCAGTCACTACCATCTTAACCTGTTCAAGGCTCGGGTTAACCATGATCTTCCACTCCTCCACACAGACCCACACACACAAAATGGCCACCTCACGTAACCTACCTCGACCCCATCCCCCCTCCCCCCAAAAAATTATGGCGTTATTCATATTACCTAAGCGCGGATGATATTCGAGGTACTTACAGGATTTTACAATAAAAAAAAATCTGTTTTTGGCTTATTTATCTGAGTGAGCGCGAGTATAGACCCTACACTTAGAAATAGCGCACCAGAGTCGCTCACATATGGGGCGATCGCAAAAGTCAGCCCAGCCGGATTACAATGGAAGGGGCTCCCACTCTTTTGAGAATTTAGTGTGAATTTTAGTAAATATAAATTATTTTTATTTTGGGGTGAAATAACACAAAACATTCCATTTTTGTAAAGGTAATTACTCATGCTCACAAGAAAATTGTAAAAATTAATTTACCAGCAATACATTTTGGGGACATTTCCTGTTAATTCACTCAGAATAATGTAATGTTACTTATTGTAAATAGTAATTCACCTTAAGAAATTATAAATTTTAAATCAAAATTTGTTTATCTCACAACAACTCCAAACCTTAGAATGGAAAAAAAAAAATACCAAAAATCGTATTTATTCACATTTCTTAAGTGCTAATGATATTCGAGGTACTCACAAGAAATGTTTTACAATTTAAAAAAAAAAGGTTTTGGATTGTTTATTGTCACTTAGAAATAGCGCACCCGTGTCGCCCACATTTGGCGCGATCGCAAAGGTCAGCCCAACCGGATTGCAATGGAAAGGCCTCGCTCTGGGGAGAATTTAGTGTAAATTTTAGTAAATATATATTCATATTTTTTGGAGGGTAATTAACAGAAAAGATCCATAATTGGAACTCGGCTGGTCGATTATTCTTTTTATGCTGATAACCGTTATACAAACAACACTTCCACTACATTTACTAGTTTAGCTAACAGAAAAACAAAAGACGATTCTTTGCAATATTCTGTTACTCGCTGTAATACACGATTTTGTTTATATGCAACTGAACTCAAGTTTGATTAAATCTTAACCCAATTCCTCTACTGACGTCAGTGTGGCTTAGGCAACTAAAAAAGTTACTTAAAGTCATTTTATGCTGTATTCAAGAATGCTACCAGTTTAGTTACACTTAAACGTCTTTTTTCTATTTATTAAACCCAAACATAAAACAAGCAGCCTTTTAAGAAAGGTGAGTGCTTAACTTCAGCAAATATTAAATAACACTAGTACTGGTCAAATTCTTAAGTTACTAATAAAAAAGAAATTGTGCACTGTACTACTCCCAAACATAATTCTAGAAAACCAAACATTAATCGTAAAATAGTAAACATTTACCATGATTTTTTTTTTGTGTTTTAATCTTTTACAGGTTATTTAAAGCCAGAAAATATTTTTAGATTGTAAACCGTAATCGGGCATAGAATTTTGAACGCTTTTAATATTGCAGGAACTGCGTCGATGTAAATTTGATTCAGGCAATCTACCTGTCCACTCTGATATAAGGTTCTACTATAGCCGAATATAGTAACTACATTTCCATTCTTTTAAAACGTTCTTTATATAAAGGAAGGAGAATACAAGGGATAAATTAACTACAGCATTTTTTTCATTCAATTATTTTTTTAACTATGGACTTCGCTTTTTTCTTTTATTTTAATAATTTCACCCAAAACAAGGCGATGAAGTCACTAAGACGCAAGGGGGGGGCTAAGAGTGAAAGAGAATGAGAAAAAAAAGCTTTAGAGTGATAATAAAGAACAATAAAAGAACATAATTCAAGAAGACAGATAACAATTGACGTTAATTTAAATTTTTGAATATCGTAGATGGCAGAGAATCAAGAAACCGGAAGAGGTTTCCACGGGTAATAAGTACGAGAAAAGGAACTATTAGAATAGAACTTAACGGTTACATCTACCTAGTCCAACAGTAAAACGGCGTGACCTAGTTGCTAATCTAGGAAAGTGACTGAAGTCGAGATGCCAGGTCATGACTGATTACATTGCGGACACTTCTTTGCATTTTGTCGAGAATCAAGATATATATTGCAGGTGTGCTACTTTGACTTGTTATCCACAAGGAAAATATATCCACATAGTAATATATATATATATATATATATATATATATATATATATATGATTTATTATCGGAGATTAAAACAAAACGTTCAAAATCGTTACACAATGGCAATCGTGTTTAGACACTACGGATGTGTCTACTCGAGCGATCGTAAATTACTGGTGAGTAAACGATTAATTTCAAAAGCAGACTAATTTCAATTTTTTTATCTGCATACACACAGACAATATATATATATATATATATATATATATATATATATATATATATATTAACAGAGAAAATGTAATTAAAATATTAACAAATTTTCTATTAATATTCTAGCTATAAAGAGCGCGTACATCGGCTAAAATGTCTACACCGTACAAATTTTAATGTTTAATGATAACTGTATAGTGAGACATTAACAGATAGAGAAAATGTAATTAAAGTATTTAAAGAATCTTAATATTCTAGCGCAAAGCAACACATACATTGACTAAAATAATATAAGTCAGGAGTGTACATCGCATACCAAAGTAGATTCATGACATACACATAAGCCAAAGTAAAATAATGACAAGAATGCCAGACTAGATACGGCAACAATATTCAGTGCGTGGTCGAGTGGTAGATTTATAATGTGCAAGATGGATTCTGACGAGTAAAATTGTCTGGAACGATACAGTGAACCAATTTTCCTATCAGTTGACATAGACACTGATTCAATATAATCACTTAACTTAATATCAGCCGAGTGGTTATAACGTTCGTTTTCTGACAATGAAACCCGGGTTCGAATCTCACCATAGTCGATTTGTCGGGAAGTATATTTCCTGATGTTATGGGAATGGAAGGAATCGATCTCAGCGTGCGGCACCTTTGGAAAGTGCCTGAAAACATACCACGAGTTGACCCAAGCCTTGTGAGTGATATTGGGTAGACGGAACCCTTGGGGGCCGTCGATAGCTGTTCCAGCATGAAGTCACAAGTCATCGTGGCCGAGGGTTTGAGCTTGCTTGCTTTGTTCAAATTTTTGATCACGCTAGATTACACGCTTTTCCCCCAGAAACTAACTAATGTCTGCTCAGCATAGTTTCAGTATCAACCACAGGTGGGCTCTGTGGGTGTTGAATAAGCACAAATGCGTCTGAGCAAGTGTCTGCAATAGGGATTGGCTAGCCGTCCGAGTAGACGGGTATCCTCGAATACGAGTGGCCAGCTATACATACACACATACAAAATGTGTGGAAAACGTGAGCCCAAGAAGGCGAAAAGAATTGCGTTTCTAAGTTAGCATTAGCCATACTGATGGAAGGCAGGAAAAGTTCTCTATGGTGATTGCATGATAGCGGACTTTTTTTTGGTGGGGGGAGGTGTTAAATTTTACAAGCTATTGTTTGCTCCAGTTCAATATTGTTTTCTATAAGATAATGAAAAGAAAACCATTTAGAAACTGTCACGGAATTCTCGTTGGAAAATGCACTAAATAACATCATATTCTAAATCGTTTGACCGGAACCAGTTTCTAATATGAAAGAACTACATACACATACTACATACACTCAAAGACAAACACTAGAGGAGTGCTAACATTTGATTATTTAAAAAAAAATCTATGCTTTATAATTAACAAAAATAAAAAAGAATTACAACGAATTAATACCTCTTATGGTTGACACTAGGGAAGACAAACTCTTTGATGCCAGTGCCAGGGAAAGGAGCGGTCAAGTGTGAACATGTTCAACCACTCCTTCATCCGTCAATTACCGTGCAACACTGGTGATGAGGCTTTTTATCAGGATAATTAACAGCGGGAGAGTGCGCAAAGAAAAACGTGGGTTCATGCACTTCTAAAATATTTAATGTGTAGAAAAAAGTTAATTTACGGCCATATCACTCATTCTCGTCCGAACAACACCAAGCCGGGTAATGGGTGACCGCTTGAGATTACCAGGTGCTGCAAATTTGTTATCTTTGCCTTGTTATATCTCCAAAGGAACTCACATAGATAAGAGTTCGATGAGTCCCGAACATGGACTTATTCTTCATCTTGGCGTTCCGCCAAGTACTTTCAATTGTTTGCATGTGACCTGAGTCAACGAAATTCATACTGTGATTTACAGATGAATATAATTCAAAGATGTATATATCACTTTCAACAATCAGACAAAATCGTAGTCCCAGGTAAGATACAACTACGGATTGTCTCCCATTATGTAAAGCCAATCTATCCGACAACTTCATGGCAAGCTAAACAAACTGATTTAAAATTTATAATCTGTTGGTGGGGTGGAGGGAAATTAATATTTACGATAAGAAATTTTACATTATTAAGGGTGAACAAACAAAACCAAAACAAAGAAAACAAAACCAAAACAAATAGAAAACAAAACAAAACGAAAACACCAAACAAAAGAAAAAATAAAAACAAACGAAAAGAAAACACAAAAATAAAAAATAAAACAAAACAAAAACAAAAGAAAACAAAAAAACAAAAGAAAAACAAAAACAAAAGAATACACAAAAAACAAAAGAAAAAACAAAAAAACAAAAGAAAAACAAAAACAAAAGAATACACAAAACGAAAACAAATGAAAACAAAAGACGAAAAAACAAAACGAATAAGAAAACACAAAACAAAACAATTAAAAAGAAAACAAAAGAAATCATGAAACAAAAGAAAAGAAAACACAAGACAAAAGAAAACAAAAACAAAAACGAAACAAGAAAAAAAAACAGAGCAAAAGAAAAACACAAACCAAAAGAAAAAAAAAGAAAAACCACAAAAGAAAAGAAAAACCACAAAAGAAAAGAAAAACCACAAAAGAAAAGAAAAACCACAAAAGAAAAGAAAAACCACAAAAGAAAAGAAAAACCACAAAAGAAAAGAAAGCACAAAAGAAAACCCAAAACCCAAAAAAGAAAACCCAAAACCCAAAAAAGAAAACACAAAACCCAAAAAAGAAAACACAAAAACCAAAAAAGAAAACACAAAAACCAAAAAAGAAAACACAAAAACCAAAAAAGAATTAACAAAAACCAAAAAAGAATTAAGAAAACAAAGTAAAAGAAAAACGAAAACAAAAAAATACCAAAACAAACAAAAAACAAAAAGAAAAATATCAAAACAAATATCAAAACAAAAACAAAAAACAAAAAAAGAAATCAAAAAGAAAAAACAAAAAACGAAAAAAAAAATCGTAAATAGAAAAACGAAAAAACAAAAAAAACAAAAAACGAAAAAGCAAAAAAACGAAAAAGCCAAAAAAAAGCAAAAAAACGAAAAAGCAAAAAAACGAAAAAGCCAAAAAAACGAAAAAGCAAAAAAAAAACGAAAAAGCAAAAAAAAAAAACGAAAAAGCAAAAAAAAAAACGAAAAAGCAAAAAACCCGGAAAAGCAAAAAAAATAAAAAACAAAAGACGAAAAAAGCAAAAAAACGAAAAGAAACGAAAAAACAAAAACAAAAAACAGAAAAAACGAAAAATGAAGAAAAACCGAAAAGAAGAAAAACCGAAAAGAAGAAAAACCGAAAAGAAGAAAAACCGAAAAGAAGAAAAACCGAAAAGAAAAAAAAACAGAAAAGAAGAAAAACAGAAAAGAAGAAAAACAGAAAAGAAGAAAAACAGAAAAGGAAAAAAAAATAAAACGATTCATTCCATTTCCCTGTCCCCCCCCCCTTCAATGTCATTTTCTTTCTCTTTCATCAATTGAAGTCTGTCTTCGAAAGAAACATTCAACACATTGGCTTGCACAATATATCACGAAACAAACAGTTTCTGTCTAAATTTCTCGGACGGTGAATTCTAATTATTTAGATCCAGACTACTGTTCATATCATTCGTTGTTATTATCACCATTTTTCGGCCATTGTATCATCCGGCCATCTTTTGAAATTTGAAATAAATTTTCCTTCGTTCTCGAAAATGAAGTACACGCCCAGGATAACAAGTTTCACATAACAGATTTAAATTTACGGCACCTGATATACCAGCGCGGTTTCCCCATGTAAGTACCGACCAAGCTCAACATTGCTCAACTTCGGTGATGTAGCGAGAACCGGTATATTCAAAGTAATATAGCCGAAAACTAACTGGTACAAACGAAAATAAACAAGTCACAAGATATTCATTAAATATCAACGAAAGTGTCAAAATGAACGAAATTAGCGTACCTTTCAAATTGGTATCTTGTTACATCCAGAGAGGAGGTGATTTTTAAGTGTAGTATAGATGTGGCACAAGGTCAAAAGTACGAGGCGCCCAGCGAACTTAATTTTAATTCACAATTGATCTAGCGAGACAAGCCTGCTAACCATTACACCACATCGAAGAGCTAGGTTTATTGCCTATAAAAATACAATTGTGGCATAAGGCCTAAAAAGAAAAATGGGTTGAGGATGGTCGACACTATCTTCAGTCAGTTATATGCTATACGTGATACACGCTTAGACGATCTTTCGATATATGACTGACGAAGCAGATTTTTTCCCGCAGTAGGTTACCATTTCCTTCTGCTGTAGACCAGTTGCCATCCAAAGCTATAGAACCCGGTTTGTCCTGCTATTTACCTATAGCTGGGTGGGGAAGAAGAGAATTCATACGTTTTCCGAGAGTATTAGCACGTAAGTGAATGTAATGGATTCAACTGGAATTCGAACTTGGCTCTCCAATTCCTCAATCCGAGCCGCTATCCATTACTCCAGCGTACCTAGCTAATCAGATTCACGACCCATTCATTTATTACAATTTGCACGTCCACCACAAAAACTCGTCAGTCATCATTCCATCCTATATAATTATTTATTGCTTCAGTTGAAACATTTGTGGCACAAGGCCACTAGGGAAGTGGGGTAAGGCTGGTCAACACTTTCTATCCTAGACCTAGCTAATCAGAGTCACGAAACATGTATTCTTTACAATTTCCTCATTCACCACAAAACCTGATCTGTCATCATTCAATCCTATATATACCACAATACCGCACACATTCAGGGAACATACAAAACATCCCATGACATAAAAATTCCCGAGTATAAAATTATATGTAAAAATTTCTTGATGGGGCACCTCGAGGTGGTGTAATGGGTAAGCAAGCTCGTCTCGCTAGAACAATTAGTAGTGAGTTCGATCCTCACTGGGTGACCCATACTTTCGGCATTGTGCCACATTTGAACTACGCTTGGAAAAAAATCACTATAAAAATTTCTTGATGGTAAGCAATGAGGGTGGGGAGGGATGAACTCAAAAGAAACTAATATTTAACAAACTAAAAACTAATATTTAACAAAAAACAGGAACTAAAGTTAACTGATGTTTAAAGAAGAAACCGTCCAAGCCTCAAAGAAATAAGAGAGGCCGCTGTATTTTGTCTTCAGATAAAGTCAAAAGGCTCTCTAATTAAGAGAAAAGGAACGATAAAATAAATACAGCCATGATTAAAAACAAAAACAAAAAAAAAACACCACGCCGAAATGCCCCCCTCGGGAGAGGAGGTGCGTGTTAAAATAAATTTGAGAAAGTAATTGAAATAAAGTGTATTATCTGTATAACGGCAAATTGGGACATTCCCATTTTCAATTCAAACCCTGTGTGCCATAAAGTTTCCTACCTATGTATTTTGTACAGCGATTTACTACGCTTAGACGTGGTACAAGGGCGTGAATATAGAGCACTGGTTAGGATCGAACTCACTACTCAGTTGTAATTGATATAGCGAAACAAGTTTGCAAGTCATTACACCACATCAAAGTACGCCTGTCGACGGAATAGTGATTATTAAGCGCAGCTTTAATGTGGCACAAGGCCAAGATTAAGGAATTCCCAGTTAGAACTGTAGTCATTATTCAGTCGTAACTGATTGAGAGAGACTAGCTAAGTCACCACGTCGAAGAGCTCTGCGAATTACTAAGCGTAGCATAGATGTGACACAAAGCTGCAGATATGGAGCGCCCAGTGACCATCGAATTCACTATTGAGCCCTAACACATCTGGCGAGATTAGCTATTACACCACATTGAAGTATCCCTATTGACTAGATAGCGATTTACTAAGCGTAACATAGGTGGCACAAGGCCGAAAGTATGGAGTACCCAATCAGAACGAAACTCACTAATCAGTCGTATTGGATCTCGTTGTTTACCATTACCCCACGTGAAAGTACGCTTTATACTAAGCGTAGCTTAGATGTGACAAGACCGCACGTATGGAGCCCCCAGTGAGGATCTCCCTCAATACTAAGTCGTAATTGATCTAGCGAGACAAGTTAGCTAATCATCATAATACGTCGCAGTGTTCCTATCGGCTTAATAAACTTTGGTCAGACGTTTGTCAGCTATTTGTAGACTTGCGTAAACGTCTACTCTCGAATATGGAACTACAATTTTGGCCATCAGTGATGGGGAGGACGGAAAAAATCAGAACGTAATAAATTTGGGGTTGAAAAAAAAGAGAAAATCTAATAAACAGGTAGGTTTTCATTAAATGGAGAGGTTGGTTTGGTTTGGTTTGTTTTACGGCTTATCAACCTCATTGGGTTATTTAATGCCAACAACTTTTTTTTCCTGGTAATATTTTGTTTTGTCAAAAAGCTATTTCTGGTAATATTTTTTCTTCAAAAATATATAGCTGGAAATATTATTTTAAAACATGTATTGCTGGTAATATTTTTTTTTCAAAACGTATTGCTGGTAATAGATTTTTTTTCTTCAAAATTTATTTCTGGTAACACTTTTATAATGCTTTTTACGTCAGTTTCGGGGTTAGCTATTTGCCCATAGCTGGGACCCTAACGGGTGCTACCACCCCGGGTCAGGGTAGACCTGGGAACACCAGCAATTAAGAGGTGGTTCCACGCGCCTCAAAACCTCCTGATCAGAGGCCTTGCTGTTGGACGTAGTTTATCGTCTTACCCAGGACGGGGAGAGGTTGGGAAATAAACTATGACAAAAGGTTTAAAGAAATAAAACTGTTCATGTCTAGCTTTAACCATCATCTTTCACATATATCCTCATAAACTGAGCCTCTTGCATCTTAATCTCTAATCCTCTACCTCGAGGGGCTCTGTACAGAGTGGGCATTATTGTAAAAATAATCGAAAATAATTCAATGAAATCTTCCTAACGTTACATTTTTTAATTTTAATTTTAGGTCAGCGTATCGGTAGTGATTTATGTATCTGAAAATAATTCATATTTATCTGTACTTCACTCATTTAAACCGTTATTTAACTCCTCTCTTTAAAACTTTTCTCGGTTAAATGTTAATCCCCACCTTCACCATTAGGCCTTTCTGTTCTTCTTTCTTCTGTTACACCTCTCTCTAGAGCTTTCATATATTTCCCTCTCACACTTGTTTCCCACCTCCACACATACACTCTCACTAAAATTTTGTTTTTTATATCCGGAGTTATATTTCCCGATTTATTTTGAATTTGTAGATCTGATGAATTGGGTTGTGATTACGATTCCAATGTAATAAATTATAACCATGGAATATTAGTGTTAGAGCCTTATATATATATATATATATATATATATATATATATATATATATATATATATATATATATATATATATATGTGTGTGTGTGTGTGTGTGTGTGTGTGTGTGTGTGTGTGTGTGTGTACTAGCAGCATGGCCCGGCGTTGCCCGTGCTTGATTCAAAAATCGTACGACTCATACAGCAATCGCTATCACTTGACTTAAAATATTTTTGCCCTTCCTTGCCTTTAAAGGAGTGCCCTTTGCCGTGCTGATGTTGCTATATGCCTTACTTCTTGCCTATCTCACATTGCGAATTTTTTCTAAGTTCTATACTAAACATTAAATCTGTTACGAAAAAAGAACTAAACAAAATAAACACAAAACGATCAGCTTTAAAAAAGGACTCGTAACTGGAAATACCGAATGAAAAAAGAATGTTAACAACAAATACTTTTCCATACCCAGCCCAGTTCTGCGGAATCTGAATCAACGTTGAGTTTAAGCAAGAGAATGAGCCAATTGGAGTAAAGTGCCATGCAGATTTAAATGTTTCCCACTTGTGACGAATGCAGCTATCGATTTTTTTTTGCACGCTTGCATGCTAGTTAACATTCGTGTCAGTCAGCTGTTGTCTCTCACGCTGGCCAATAGAATCTTTCTGCCTATTCGTGGCAGCCAGCTATAGGCTCTCACTCTGGCCAGTAGAAAATGGCCGCAAACTACATGAAAACTACCGTAGAAGCATGAAAAAATCGATTATTTCCACTATCGATGGGAGTTGGGAAATACGAAGTCGGTCTTGGCCTCTCTACTAACTTGGAGTATGTGCATGTAAATTTTGGTGCAAATCCGTCGAAAATTGCGGCCGTGCATTCGTTACACACACACACATTCTACCTTATATATATATATATATATATATATATATATATATATATATATATAGCTTAGGCGTAAGAGTCTCTTACTGATGTCAAATCAGCCGAGTTTTGATTCCGGCTTGAATGTCTACTTACACTGATGAGCTGTGATACAGCGAAACAGGCTGTCTGTGTGCGTGTCTCTCTCTCTCATATATTATATACATACACAGTAACGTTCCCTAATGATATCTTTAAAATGCATTCTTCTTCAGGTGCCTTGTTCCCTCAGGATATAGGCGATCCTGGCTCTCCACAACTTCCCGTCCCGTGTAGCTCTTAATAAATGTTATCTTTGTTATTTCTCGTAACCCCCTTTCCGCCATCCATTTACTAAGCATTAATTGAATTGATTGTGAAATCAGTTCAATTAGCACTTGGCAATTTTCAGACTTTTTATCAAGCATTGAATTTGGTTTTCTAAATTCTCAAAATGCTTGTTCGAGATGAAATAATAGAATCGGTTTAGTTTGGTTAATTGAGAAATATTTAGATGACTTCAATTCTTCTCTTCAGTTCATGTTCGGATAGTCGAAGTACGGAAAACCGACGTACAGCTAGACGAAGAAGCTTTCTATATCGTACCAAACAGCCCAAGTTTTGCTTTATGATGACACAATTTAAAAAAAAGAAAATGTGCGATACGCCACTTTTGTGCTATTTGATTGTAGTGAACTACCGCAGAGGGCAAAGAGGCCCAGGGTTGTATGTATTTTTTGCAATGCTAGGATAAAATCAAGAATAAAATAACTTACTTCCAGCGCGAGCAAAGATTCGAACGTGCCTCGTGTGCAAACGGTCCAAAGGAGAGAAAAAAAAATGGCGGCTTCGCGTGTTACACATATAAAATAGCTAGATCCCGGAGTAAGATACGCTCTCGCGAGATTATCTTTGCGCATATGCAAATTTTGGTTGTCAATGATCTATAGAAACGGGAAGAACGCGGCGCAAAAAGAAAAAGAAAAAGAACGAAAACGGCGACGACGACGACGACGACGAACCCCCCCCCCCCACCAAATGGCCACACGGGGGAGAGAGAGAGAAGAAACTGTAGGCAGCGGTTTAAAGCTTCGTTTTTTTTTTTTTAGCTACATTGATGTTATTAAAGTGAACTGTCATAAAATAAATCGATAGAGTATTCAGAGACATAAACATTTCGTTAGAAACAAAGTAAAGAGTACTGAGCTGTCACGTGATATCTGTCCTCCTGTAAGTTTGAATGCTGGACAATCTCCTCAAAGATGAAGAAGAGGTTTGAAACAACAGAAGTGTAATTCTATCAGAAAGATGCTGAGGATACCATGGACCGAACATGTGAGCAACAACGAGGTTTTGGAGAGAATGGAAAGAAAAAAAGGAAACATATTTAATACCAGGAGGGAACAGTTGAGGTTTCTGTGGTACGTTTATAAGGAATGAGGGCTTGGAAAATCTGATGCTCACGGCACAGATTGAGGGACAGTGCAGAGTGTAACATACTTGATGAGCTTGATTAAATGGATGGCAGAACAGGGTTTGGGAGAAAAACAAACCGACGAAACTTGTTAAGAGCTACAAGGAACAGAAAGATTTGGAGGGCCATGATCGCCTACGTCATGAAGGGACACGGCACATAAAGGAAGAAGGATAAAAAATTAATGACAAGTTTATCATGAAAATTAAATCCTATCCAGGCGCATTCTCGCTAAGCAGTGGATGCTTTGTAGGACTGCATCTGCTCTTACAAGGAAGAATATATTTCTTTTCCGATCGGCCATATTTTTCCTTTTCCTTTAATGATAAGATATTTTTCCTTTTCCTTTAATGATAAGAGATTTTAGAAAGCTTGCATAAACAGAGAATATGCTCGTGTTTACTACTTTTTTACATCAGGTAAAAATTTAGGTTTCTTCTTATTTATTTATTTAATCGCAAAGATATCACTAGTGGCTGTGCGGGTGGTGTAATGGATAGAGGCTCGGAATGATAGAGTCGAGTTCGAATTCTCGTTGGATTCGTTACATTCAATTACACGCAAATAAACTAGGGAGAGTTATGTATTTATCACTTCTACCCCCGCTATGGTTAAATAGCAGAACAGACTGGGTCCTGTATAGCCTTGGTTGGTAGCCAGTCAATGAGAAGGAAAACTCTGAATTCAGATTAACTTGGGCTCAATCAGGCTATCTTGTCTCAAACACACTATTGCTGCAGTATATGTAGCACCCCTATATCTTTCTCAAGGTGGAAATTTTAACCAAGCCGGAGCTAAATGCAGGTTAGATATTTCGGGGCGGTCAATGAGGATTGAACCCAGTTGCTATGGCATGACAGCTAGTGTTGCTGACCATTACACCATGCGAGCCGTCTTTTCATCGACCTAAAATTAACAAAGTCTTGTTAAGTTCGAAATCCAGTCGAGTTCGTTACATTCATTTACGTTAAATAATGACTTAGGGGAGGTATACATTCATCTCTTCGGTTCCTAGCTATGGTCAAATATATAGCCTTGGTTAGTAGCCAGTCAAGGAGAAGGAAAGCTCTGAATTCAAATTGGTATGGAGAGGGTTGAGCTCCGTCAGGCTATATTTACCCAGACACAATGCTGCGGCAGTACATTTGGTGTCCCTACGATTCTAATGGGTTTCGGGATTCGCGATCGATACCAGTAGTATTGCTTGCGTGGGAAGCAAACATTATATACCTTCATCAGATAACTATTCAGAGTAGCTGAACATTATATA
>OZ038476.1:124405145-124417645 GCA_964036315.1 Acanthosepion esculentum
AGCTGTAAACCAATAGAATTCTCTGATTGGAAATATGAAGTTTTCATTGGATAAGCTTAATTTTACGTGTGTGTAAAGAATAGATTGTTCCCACAGCAAGGGTGTTAAAATAACATGGACGATTCCAAAAGATAAAATATAAATATGTGTTATACATTCATACACCATAGTATACCATTTCTCTGTGATACATTGCTGTTTTCATTTCTATATCAATCTCTGACGATGCTTTAGTAAACGTGAAACAGAATCAGGAAGAGACAGCAGAAAAACTTCTCGGACACATAAGGGGGGGGAAGCTTGGAGAATTTGATAATTACAGGATATATCAAAGGTGAAAGGAACAGGAGGTGACAACAAGCCATCTATCCGAACAGCTTCTGTGAATGGATGTCGGGGCGGTGGAGAGGGATCGTAAATGTTACTAAGAGCTACAAGGGAAGAGGAAGTTGTGGAAAGTCGTGATCCCCTAGGATCCGAAAGGACACGGTACGTTGAAAAAAGAACAATATATGCGACAGAGTAGTCCGGAATTTAACCATGGCTCAGTGATTTATTTAACGTCATATCAACCTCTATGGATTAGTTAATATCAAAATCGAAATATTTTGAATGCAACTGTATGCCTTCAACCCCATATAAAATGTATTCTTGGTAATTCTACAATAAATAAGTATTATTGGTTATTCTACAATAAATAAGTATTATTGGTTATTCTACAATAAATAAGTATTGTTGGTTATTCTACAATAAATAAGTATTATTGGTTATTCTACAATAAATAAGTATTGTTGGCAAGTCTACAATAAATAAGTATTATTTGTTATTCTACGATAAATAAGTATTGTTGGTAATTCTATAATAAATAACTATTGTTGGTAATTCTATAATAAATAAGTATTATTGGTTATTCTACAATAAATAAGTATTATTGGTAATTCTACAATAAATAAGTATTATTTGTTATTCTACAATAAATAAGTATTGTTGGTAATTCTACAATAAATAAGTATTATTGGTTATTCTACAATAAATAAGTATTGTTGGTAATTCTACAATAAATAAGTATTATTGGTTATGCTACAATAAATAAGTATTGTTGGTAATTCTAGAATAAATAACTATTATTGGTTATTCTACAATAAATAAGTATTGTTGTTAAATCTATAATAAATAAGTATTATTGGTTATTCTACAATAGATAAGTATTATTGGTTATTCTACAATAAATAAGTATTGTTGGTTATTCTACAATAAATAAGTATTATTGGTTATTCTACAATAAATAAGTATTGTTGGCAAGTCTACAATAAATAAGTATTATTTGTTATTCTACGATAAATAAGTATTGTTGGTAAATCTATAATAAATAACTATTGTTGGTAATTCTAGAATAAATAAGTATTATTGGTTAATCTACAATAAATAAATATTATTGGTAATTCTACAATAAATAAGTATTATTTGTTATTCTACAATAAATAAGTATTGTTGGTAATTCTACAATAAATAAGTATTATTGGTTATTCTACAATAAATAAGTATTGTTGGTAATTCTACAATAAATAAGTATTATTGGTTATGCTACAATAAATAAGTATTGTTGGTAATTCTAGAATAAATAACTATTATTGGTTATTCTACAATAAATAAGTATTGTTGTTAAATCTATAATAAATAAGTATTATTGGTTATTCTACAATAAATAAGTATTGTTGTTAAATCTATAATAAATAAATATTGTTGGTAATTCATAAAAGAATCAGAAAGAGGCAACTGACAGCCGCTATGTTATCAGCAAATCCCAATTGGCATGCGCTATAGTTTCAATAATTTATGTTTGTCGAGGAGCAGAGCCAACTTTGCGGCTGCAGTTACAGCCAAGCTCCCACCCAATGAGTTTCTTATTTCTAGGCGACGGGTAAATAACATCATGTCGACCTGATAGTTTGACGTCATCAATTTAAAATTAGAACTTTCTTGTCTCCCAAACGCCCGGAGCAGAGATGAACAAGTAAAAGAGGAAATGCTGTTCTATGAAGTACAAGTATGATTTTGACAGGGACGCTGAAGATATGGAGACATTTAAATTCAAAATTTCTCGCGTTCATATATTTCCCCTTTCAAAAATGTTGCTATCACAATGTGGGATATTTAAAAACTGTCGTAACCTAGAAAAGGTTACTGAATGAGGAATAACGAAAACGCAAGTTGGAAATGAAATGGTAATCTTTATAACATCAACAAAATATAATACTCGCCAGCGGCGTGAAGTAGGTAAACCACTGCTAGTGGTGTACTACTTAGACACCATATTCATATTTATTGTATTCATATTTATTGTATATAAATACAATTATGGCACAAGACTGAAAAGGGGAAATGGGATGACGTTGGTTTTTCTTTAACTCTCTTATATCTAGCTAATCCGATTCACGACCCATTCACTTATTATAATTCGCACATTCACCACAAGAAATCACAAAATCAATCTGCCATATACTATAATACCGCATATTCTCAGGGAACCTAAAACCTCACCCCGTGGTACTTAGCATATTACCCCCACTTACAATAGTGTCCAACGTATTTATAATGATCGGGACATACCCCTTAGTGTTCATAGGTATGGCATATGACAAAAACAAGTCCTTAACCTTTTTCTGAGACACGGACCCCTTGTGTCATGGACCTCTTGAGTCTCGGAGACCTATATGAACTAGTCCTTCATAAACAGAAAAAAACAGGCAAGCAGATAGTGACAGTCCGATTGGTTCTTACAACACCTGTAAGTGCATTTCTCCATACTGCACTCTCATGGACACTGCACACTAGTCCTGGGTATGACGATAAACTACATCCGGCAGTAAGGCCTCTGATCGGGAGATTGGACGTTTTGAGGGGCGTAGAATTGTTGTTACTCCCAGATGCACCATGACCTGTTAACCTCTCAGCTATGATCAAATACTGAACCCCCAAACAAAAACAAAATCCTATAAAAGTATAAAAATTCAAATTTATAGTAAAAATACCAGCAATACATTATTTTAGTAAAAAATAGTAGAATTACCAACAATACCTATTTATAGTAGTATTACCAATAATACATTTTATCTGTAGTTGAAGGTACACAATTGCATTCAAAATATTTCGGTTTGGTTTGTTTTGTTTTACGGCATATAAACCTTAATGGGTTATTTAATGACAACAATATTTTTATTGCTGGTAATAAGTTTTCAAAAATATATTACTGGTAACATCTTTTTCCCAAAATGTATTGCTAGTAATATTTCTTTAAAAATGTATTGCTAGTAATATTCCTTCCTTCAAAAATGCACCGCTGGTAATATTTTTTCCTTCAAAAATGCACCGCTGGTAATATTCCTTCCTACAAAAATGTATTGCTGGTGATATTTTTCCTGAAAATGTATTACTGACAATATATCTTCCTTCAAAAATGTATTGATGGTAATATTTTTTTTCCCAAAATGTATTGAAGGCAATATTTTTTTTTCCAAAAATGTATTGAAGGCAATATTTTCTTTCAAAAATGTATTATAAGCAAGAGGCGGTTCCACGTTCCTCAACACCTCCCGACCAGAGGCCCCGCCGCCGGATGCAGTCCATCGTCCTACCCAGGACGCCGGATGTAGTTTATCGTTCCACCAAGGACACAAACGGGTTTGTGGGTTAACTATTTGCCCATAGCTGGTACCCTAACAGGTGCTACCACACGGGGTCAGGGTGAACCTGGGAACACCAGCAATTAAAAGGTGGTTCCACGCTCTTCAAAACCTTCTGATCAGAGGCATTGCTGTCGGATGTAGTTTATCGCCTTAGCCAGGACGTAAAATATTTAGAGTTTGGCAATAAATAACCCATAGAGGTTGATATGCCGCTAAACAAAATCAACCAACCAACATGAAAGAACACTTTCATAACATTAAACCATGTAATATCTTACAATTTCTGAAACCAATCTGTATTCCAAAATATAACTTCAACAAAACTATAGTATAAAACACACATCACTGTCTCTAGTAATTATGTCCACACAAACATGTATATGCACAAAATCTGAGTATCATCTACCATGTATTCAGTTGCGTAAGCAAAATAACATAGTCTTATTATTTCAAAGCTCACGAAAAAATAAATATTGGCATTAAATAACCTATAATGAGTTGATATACCGGTAAATAAATAATTCAATAAAAAAAAAACATTACATACACATCACTTTTCAGCCAGCCACGCTTGAAATAAATTGTGGTCAATTAATCCTCACCAGTAGATGAGAAGATAATCAAGCCGTGATAAACCGTGTAAGATGAGGATTAGAACTTGCTCTTATGGTGGCAAAAGATAACGGTCTTACAGAGAATGAGGACACACGTTTAAATGGTAAACACGGACCCAGCACCAAGTCAAGAGACACCTAGCGATCGGCACTGTAAGTAGTGGCTGGGTGGGGTTGTCTTTCGAGCAGTGGCAGGATTATTTTTTTTTTTCAATGGGAAACCGTTGATTTGGACAATGGGTCTATAGTGAATATAAATGTTGATTTTTATCTGATCATCATGCCCCACCCTGAAACCCATCTATGGACTACCCTGCTATTTTAGTTTGTTGCTGCTATTGAAAGACTTCAAGGGATACGGTTTATATTTGGTACAGTTCTTTGTTTTTGATTCTCTCCTTTGATGCGGGATAGTTTTCTTGAAGATCTACAAGGTTCATTCAGTTGAATCCGTTTTTAATCATTAATCTGTGAAAACGGTCGTACATAGATGACAGTTTAGACATTTCTGAGCGCGTTGGACACCATGAATGGCATCCAACTGTGTGTTTATACGTGACGAGGTGATTTAAGGACATGACTCTAGATTTAAGGTTAATGTCCTTCATTCGTCTTGACAGCATTGTTGGGTTTAGCCACGTGAAAAGGCATAAATAATTTCTAAGTTTCACTCTAGTCAAGTACATTCTGCATTCTGTTGAGGAATGTTTGTTTACTTATTGGGGCGGGGGGCGTAACGATTAACAATGATTTTTGCTTATTTGATTTAACGGCATATCAACACCTTATGGGTTATTTAATGTCGAAATTTCATTTTCTTGTGAGCCTTGGTAATTTTCTTTTTCCAAAAGTGAAATGCTGGTATTTTTCTAAAGTATTTTTTATATTTTCATGCTTGACCCCAGTTTGGGGGTTTCATATTTGTTTATAGTTGGGACCTCTAACAGGTGTGTTGGTTAGATCCAGTGACTTAACCTAAAGAGTTGTGAGTTGGCAAGTGCAATGGTGAACAAAAACTTGGAGAGTTGAATTAAAGGGAGATAACTGAGACATCTAGAAGAGGAATGGCGCGTGGAACTAGAACAATCTACCCCGGTGGACGAAATAAACGGTTCGGCGCGAAATTCCAATCACCTGAAGAAAGCCGGAGCGTACAAAGGACGAAACGTTGTGAATATGGCAATGAAGTTGAGGATAACAGTCCGAACAATGTAAATAAATCTTGTCTTTTCGTTATTTATCCCAAATCCTGTTCCACCAGCCATTCAATTAAGCTCATTAAGTCTGTTACACGCTACATTCTTCTGTCCCCCTTTCCCTCAATCTGTCTTGTGAGTATCATATTTTCCAAGCTCTCCTTCCTCTTTATGTAACCCATAAAATTCAGCTGTATCCTCAGCATCCTTCTGTAGAACCACGTTTCTATTACTTCAAGTCTCTTCTTCATCTTTCAGGAGATTATTCCCGTATTCACTGCCACATAGGCTGACAGATACTACATAACAGTTTAGTACTCTTTTAAGTTTTTCTGTCTCTGATTACTCTGCTTAGCTTTTGGAATGCATCTTTGGTTATCCCGTCTTCTGATACATTTCAACGTGAAAAGTTATGGTTTTGTTTTTATAAAAGATCTTACGAAGAAAGACAAAATACCACATGTTATGGAACTGAGTCACTCTGTTCCCGATTTATCCGCTCCAGACAAGAGAGCTTCCTACGCCGATTCTTTGTCATTTTATACTCAGTCACAACAACTTCAGAGGAAAAAAAAAACAATTTTTCTTGAAAGCTGTCACACATATGTACAAACAACAATTAAAACTGAAGATTTATTTTTATCAATGACAGAAGACCTACAAGATTTCGTATTTTCCTTACAGTAGAATGTCTAAAAGGAACGTCTTTTCTTCTCTCGTTTTAGACTATGAGAAGAGGGTTTTCTCAATAGGCCTAGCATATAAATAAATTCAAAGACAGAAGACCTACAAGATTTCGTATTTTCCTTACAGTAGAATGTCTAAAAGGAACGTCTTTTCTTCTCTCATTTTAGACTATGAGAAGAGGGGTTTCTCAATAGGCCTAGCATATAAATAAATTCAAAGACAGAAGACCTACAAGATTTCGTATTTTCCTTACAGTAGAATGTCTAAAAGGAACGTCTTTTCTTCTCTCATTTTAGACTATGAAAAGAGGGTTTTCTCAATAGGCCTAGCATATAAATAAATTCAAAGACAGAAGACCTACAAGATTTCGTATTTTCCTTACAGTAGAATGTCTAAAAGGAACGTCTTTTCTTCTCTCATTTTAGACTATGAGAAGAGGGGTTTCTCAATAGGCCTAGCATATAAATAAATTCAAAGACAGAAGACCTACAAGATTTCGTATTTTCCTTACAGTAGAATGTCTAAAAGGAACGTCTTTTCTTCTCTCATTTTAGACTATGAGAAGAGGGGTTTCTCAATAGGCCTAGCATATAAATAAATTCAAAGACAGAAGACCTACAAGATTTCGTATTTTCCTTACAGTAGAATGTCTAAAAGGAACGTCTTTTCTTCTCTCATTTTAGACTATGAGAAGAGGGTTTTCTCAATAGGCCTAGCATATAAATAAATTCAAAGACAGAAGACCTACAAGATTTCGTATTTTTCTTACAGTAGAATGTCTAAAAGGAACGTCTTTTCTCTCATTTTAGACTATGAGAAGAGGGTTTTCTCAATTGGCCTTGCATATAAATAAATTCAAAGACAGAAGACCTACAATATTTCGTATTTTCCTTACAGTAGAATGTCTAAAAGGAACGTCTTTTCTTCTCTCATTTTAGACTATGAGAAGAGGGTTTTCTCAATAGGCCTAGCATATAAATAAATTCAAAGACAGAAGACCTACAAGATTTCGTATTTTCCTTACAGTAGAATGTCTAAAAGGAACGTCTTTTCTTCTCTCATTTTAGACTATGAGAAGAGGGTTTTCTCAATAGGCCTAGCATATAAATAAATTCAAAGACAGAAGACCTACAAGATTTCGTATTTTCCTTACAGTAGAATGTCTAAAAGGAACGTCTTTTCTTCTCTCATTTTAGACTATGAGAAGAGGGTTTTCTCAGTAGGCCTAGCATATAAATAAATTATGCGTTCGCGTTTATTTATTTTAATTCAGTTTTATTTTAAACTATCATAAAAACCGTTCTATAGGGCGATATTTAAGCAAGCTCCTACTGAGGGCTGTTGATTGGGTCTTGATCAGAATAGGTGCACAGGAACAAATGCATTAGGCAACAATAAACTACAGAAGAACTCAAAATTGATTGCTGTATTTAAGTATTGCATTAATATTTAAGCCTACTTTTTAAAAGGATATACATGTAAATGTTATGAAATAAAACCACTCTCAGAAATATACGCACAAATATGAATTTCCTTTATTTCAATGTTTCTGTCTATATTTCTGAGATGAGGTATTATGTACATTATTCGGACTATTGTCCTCATCTTTGTCGCCATATTTATTACAAAGTTTCTGCCGCTGTACACCTTGGCCTTCTTCAGGTGGTTGGAATGTTGAACTGAACCCTTTATTTCGCTCACTGGGGTAGACTGTTCTAGTTCCACGTGCCATGTTTAATGGATGTTAGTTAGTTATCTCCTGTTAATTTCCCTCTGAAAGTTCTGCACTGCCTTAACCGGGTATTGAACACACACTCTTTGGGTCCTGTCACTGGATCTAATTAACGCTTTTATCCACTGTGCCAGTTAAGGCAGTGCCGAACTTTCAGAGGGAAATTAACAGGAGATAACTGATAACTGACATCCATTAAACATGACACGTGGAACTAGAACAGTTTACCCCGCCGACACTGTAGTTTAAAGAAAATTTGATGTACGTAGGTTATTACTTTCCGTACAAAAAATTATTTTTAATTCATATATTATAAATTAATATATAACTACAAATATATCTATAAAAGGACAATCTGAATAAAGTTTTCCTTTTGTCTATATATATATATATATGTATATATATATATGCTCCTGAAAATTTATTTCGGTTGAGCTCTCTGGGGAGGATGTGTGGGTTTGTAAACAGTGACTATTACGGCTAATAATGCAAGACTCTTCGGTAAATCGAATCGAGTTCTCTCAGTCACTGTGTGTTTATCTAAATATAAATACGCTTAAATTCACCTTCTTCTCTGCCGTGCGCCAACGGCTTCAGGGTCAAATTTCCGACTGACGCGAATTCAGCCGGTTTTCGATTCTAGCCAGAGGCAACCGGACGTCTAGCCACACTGATGAGCTGTGATACAGCGAAACAGCCTGTCTGTGGATGACAATATATATATATATATATATATATATATATATATATATATATATATATATATATATATTAGCTTAAAAGCCGCCCTATCGCTGAGGGGTCTTACTTGAGCTTTCATCACAATAGGTAGGGAGGAGTAGATGTTAAAGCCAACAATAAACTACAGAAGAACTCAAAATTGATTGCTGTATTAATATTTAAGCTTACTTTTTAAAAGTTCAGCGATAATTCTTCTGCCGCCACTTAATTTAAAGACAATTTTTGATGTACGTAGGTGCTTACTTTCCGTAAAAACACTAATTTTTTATCCAATTTTTTTTTATCTCTGGATGTCGCAATTAATTTCGATTATTCCCAAATTTATTTCCAAGTTATAAAAATTGTTATCGAACAAAAAAATTCACGTAAAAAAATCGCCGAAAACAATCGCAGTAATGAAAACTTGGGAATCCCAAATTTCAGGAATGTGGGTCCGGATCCGTCCCGGAATGTATTTTATTTGCTCACGGTGTCGACCTGATTCCAAAATAGTACGTTATGTTGAACTACGGCCTCTAAGAATAAAGTTGAGAAAAGTGTGACACAGTGACACACTCTCATGGTTTTTATTATAAAGTTGGTCAAATGTCCCGGAATTTCGAACAGAAACTCGTATATCTGATTGCGTACTTACCTCGTCCTAGATACAGATCTTTTTGGCAGAAGGGCGCCTTGAGTACATTTATAAATATTACGGCAACAAAAAAGGCTGTTATTAACCTGCCAAATAAAAATATTCTAACGACAGCAGAGAGTCGTTAACCCAGCGAACGTTCACTCATGTGTACGAAGAAGGAGGGTCTCTGCTTTAAAAGGAAACACAGAAAAAAGAAAGACAAAAGATCATCATTCAGTAACGCGTACGCACGTTCACTAACAACAACGCATCAAATTTAATAACCACTTGGACAGAAGGCCAGTGCATACACACAAGCAGAGATAATCCCAAGATGAGGAGCATGTCAACACGTACACACCAGAAGCGGAGATAGCAAACAAACACCTTCTATTTATTTATTTAATTTCGTCTGGTAGGCTCAGTGAAAGCCATCCGCGTAACAAAATATTCCCAAACATTATAATATAATAGACCGGAGTGTAGCGGTAAAGATGGTGAGAAACTTTTTTTCTTGTATTGGTTGACGAGAAAAGAAAAGAAACGAAAGAAAGAAAGAAAATTGTAATAATGAAGAAGCGATTACATTGAAACCTGTGCACTGGTGGTTATGTTTCGGAGAGAAGAAAAAACAAACAAATAAACGAAAAAAAACAGAAGAAAAAACAAACAAACGAAAAAACAAAACAAATGCTCTAACCTTTCCTCCTTTGAGAACAAAGTGTGCCAACGGACACTAAACTCGACCGGTTTACTCATTAAGATGGACGGCACCAATCGTCAGGAAATTTGCTTACAGAAACGTCATGAAGACCAAATATGCGTGTGAATGTGGACAAGTAGAACATACACCTGCTTTTGGATCTATCTACCTTGTTCTATTAATATCTATCTATCTATCTATCTATCTATCTATCTATCTGTCCATATATTTTATTATCTATCTATCTATCTATCTATCTATCTATCTATCTATCTATCTATCTATCTATCCCTACCTTATTCTATTAATATCTATCTATACATCTGTATCTACTTTAGTCTATCTATCTATCTATCTATCTATCTATCTATCTATCTATCTATCTATCTATCTATCTATCCCTACCTTATTCTATTAATATCTATCTATACATCTGTATCTACTTTAGTATATCTATCTATCTATCTATCTATCTATCTATCTATCTATCTATCTATCTATCTATCCCTACCTTATTCTATTAATATCTATCTATACATCTGTATCTACTTTAGTCTATCTATCTATCTATCTATCTATCTATCTATCTATCTATCTATCTATCTATCTATCTATCTAATTCCATTCATATCTATCTATACATCTGTATCTACTTTAGTCTATCTATCTATCTATCTATCTATCTATCTATCTATCTATCTATCTATCTATCTATCTATCTATCTATCTCAGTATGTTCATATCTCCCCCCACTCTCTCTCTCTCTCTCTATAATCCAAATTTAAAAAGATAGACGCTTCTGCCCAAGACTTTTTTCTGGTAAATTACCTTTATAGTAAGAGATTTTTTTCCATGTCGTCCATCTTAATGAGTAAATTGTTAAATTTGGATTTTTAATGTAACTATAACAACAGAGATATTTCGATTTCATTTTTGCCTTGAAAAAGTCGGAAGACGAATCGCGTCGGCAAAATCTAAGATTTTTCCAATTGTAATCTTATACCAATCTGTCTTGTCCACAGAATTGATCTGGGAATTTATATATATTTTTATATATATATATATATATATATATATATATATATATATATATATATATATATATATATATATATATCGATAGATAGGAACGATTTTTGGACTTTTGTATCTCTCCTAAGATGATCGATGGAATCGAAGTTTTTAGCGAGTTTGAATTATGTTTTTCTCAGTTAGTAAAACATGTGCCGACTTCCGCTGAGGATGTAAACCATCTTAACGTCCCTCTGAATGAGTTTGCATATGACTTCGTAAACTCGCCTATCGATTCTAAGTCGTTCCTTTAGCAGCAGAGACACTATCAAGCGGCTAGATTTTTAAAATCTAGGACCAATATTTATATAACCAGACCTGATAAAGGATCTGGTGGAGCGATTCTGAATTATTTTGATTATCTTAATAAAATGTCGACTGTATTAGACGACACTAGTAAATTTCAGAAATTCGGTGACCTTACATTTGCTGATGATATCGCGAAAACGAAAATTAAAATTTCAGAAGAGATTACTTGGATTTCACAAAAGAATGTTCTTAAAACAGGTATATGATAGAATTCGGCCTGTTGGTTTCTAGCGTACTAGGATGTATGGTTTGCCGAAAGATCATAAAATCAATGTTCCACTCCTGCCCATTTCGTCTATGGCAGGTTCGGTACAACATGAGTTGGTCAAGTGGTTGGTTTAAGTTTTTGATCCTGTTTTGCAGTTTTATTCTAAGTATTACGTCTGATATACGTAAATTGCAACATACTGCTGATACGAAGTTTTTCTTGTCTTTTGATATTTGTTGTCTGTTCACGAATGTCCATCTTAATGAGATTTTTGCTTATTATTTGTATCGTGGCCCCTTAAAACCTCCATCTTTTCCTGAGAATGCCGTTGTCGAGCTGATGGATATAGCCACTAAATCTAATTGTTTGGGACCTCTCATGGCCAATATTTTTGTGCGATTCCATGAGAGGCAACTGTTTGATAAGGTCCCTAAACCATACTGCTATTTCCATTATGTTGGTGACACTTTTACATCTTTTTTCATCACATAATGTGGCAGACAGATTTTTTTCAACATCTAAATACTCTCCACCCCTCTTTACAATTTACGATAAATAAGACGTTACCTTTCCTGTATGAGCTGGTTGAGAGAACTCCCTCTTCTTTTCTCGCCGGCGTATATAGGAAGTTCACTTTTACTGGGTTGTATCTCAGTTGTGACTCTTTTGCTCCTGAGTCTAGGAAAATTAACCTTATCAAAACACGTACTCATGGTGCATTGATGATACGTTCGGAGTGCAAACTTGATGCTGGACTCAGGGAAATTACCAATATCTTTCTCGTCAACGGCTATCCTGAAGGTGTCATCAAAATTAGTTATAGACTTAAAATTTCTAAATTTAATGAGATTAAAGCATTAAACTGATGGAGGAAGACGCCATAACATTTTTATCTTCCCAAGTACTTTCAATCTCATCCAAGATCATCTTCAGTGGT
>OZ038476.1:124420145-124550145 GCA_964036315.1 Acanthosepion esculentum
CTGGGTATAGAATAGCATAGTGTAAAGTAGATCTCGCACAAGCCGGTACATACTGACTTTTACTATTAGTATCAATAATAATCGTTTTTTTTGTTTTGTTTTTTTAACTAAGGATGTTCCAATATCTTGGACCGATTCTAAATGTGAATTAAGTTTAAGCGACTAATGATATTTTCTTTTCCTTTCAGATTTGGCGGAGATTTGGGTGGTATTATTTTTCACACATAACTGCTATGACGTAAATAACATGATCAATAAGAGAAATAAAGAAGTTTTCACCAATAACACTGATTTATTTACTGCTGATTTTGATCGGTCTTAATGAAACATCCTTATATATAATCCGTCTTAATGAAACACCCTTTAGAATGTTGCGTGATGGCTAGGGTTGCCAGACGTCTCTTATATACTGAACATGTCCCGTGTTGGATCATTTTGTCCCTGGTTCCGTACTGCCTTTTCAGGGACACCGCAGATATCCCGTATTCATTTTTAAATTTCTTAATAAAAATATATTTTTACTACCTTCTTACGATTTTTGAGTGTAACTTTAAAAGTAATTATAGTTTCTTTTTCTCAGATTCTCTCGATGAAAATAAACCAAATGTAACGAAGAAATTAATTTTGCTAGAAGTTTACACAAAACTGACCTGTTTATTTCTCTGTTGTCTGTATTAAATAAATATTTTCAAATGATTTTACTTTTATTTTCCGCATAACACATTAAAATCATTGCTTTATATTTATAACTTATGTCTCTACTTTCATATAATGGTCTGGGTGTGTAGGCATGTAGAAATATATATATATATATATTGGACTCTCCCGTCGTATTCGACATATGAGAGTCAAGCATCTCAGTTCCTAGGAAGCTCCAGCCCAGACACCAGCATATGAGATTTGATTATAGTGGTGAAGACTTTGTGCAGAACGAACCACCATTCTTGAAGGGCCGAATACAGTGACTTGGTGCACTACATGCCACAGGGTCGCAAAAACGACCCTCCGCAGGTTATGAATTCAGAGTTGTCATTTTCCTAGACTAGTTGCCATCCAAGGCTATAGAAACCAGTCTTAAGAGACTCTTCTTGGGAGAAGACGATTCACACCTTTCCCAATGGTATTAGCACGCACGTGAACGTAATGGATTCGTCTGGAATTCGAACTCGGCTCTCCGATTCCTCAATCCAAGCCGCTACCCATTACTCCACCGTGTGTATGTGTAATATATATTTGAACAGTAGGTATAAAAGTAATTGCGTCGTTCTAATGAAATGTAAAAACATGAAAAAGAAAAACGTTAAATATTTAAACAAACCAACAAAAAAACCGACCTAAAATTCTGGTGGAAATAACGAAATTAAACAAATACAACAATTTAAATATCTGGGAAGCGTTTAACAGAGGACGGAAAATGCGACACGGAAATCCGAAGGCGCATTGGGATAGCCAAAGGTGCCTTCTAAAAGCTAAGCAAAGTAATAAGCAAAAGAAAAATATCGTCAGAAACAAAGAAAGAAGCACGGAACTGTTGTGTAGTATCAGTCATCCTATGGGACAGTGGATGCTGGACAATCTCCATATAGATGAAGAAGAGACATGAAGCAGGAGAAATTTCGTTATAAAGAATGGCGCTGAGAACACAATGAACGAAACATATATGCAATAATGGATTTCTAGAGACAATGGCAACAAAAAGGACACTTATGCTTAAGATCAGGAAGAAACAGTTGAAATTTCTAGGGCACATAACGAGGAAAGTGGGCTTGGAAGATTTGATACTCACAGGACAGATTGACGGTAAAGGGCCAGAGGAAACCAATGCACAACCTACTTGGCGAGTTTGAGCTAATGGATGGCAGAGTTTAGTGTGGGAGAGATGGCAGGAAACAAAAATCATTAAGAGCTTCATAGGACAGGAAACTGTGGAGAGCCATGATTGCCAGCGTCCTGAAGGGAAACGGCACATAGAACGGCAACTTGAGAGCTAGTAACCTTTCACCTTTCGAGTCATCTTTGATGATGCGAAAGGTGAAAGATTACTAACAAGTTGGTATCAAATATTCTCAATATGATATTTTACAAACACGTACACATACGCACACACAAACGAATATACAAAATCACCGAATCTAGAATTATGATAGACATGCGCACATGAATTATACACACGAACGCTGCTTGACAGGGCTTATACACGTGACGGCTGTTTAACCAATGAAACACAAACAACGCAGGAATCTAAAATGCTAGAATTTTCTTTTTCTAGTCTATATTTCATTCTCTGATGAAGTTTTAATACATGTTAGATATATAAATGCTTCCTATTTGTTCCTTATCATTCTCTATATATAGTCAGGCACGGTGGAGTAATGGATAGCGGCTCGGATTCATTCCAGTCGGATCCATTACATTCCCTTTCCAAAGGTATGAATACTTTTTTTCTACCCCCTAGCAAGACAGACCGTGTTCTATAATCTTGGGTGACAACCGGTCTAGGAGAACGAAAAACTCTGAATTCAAAACCGAGAAATAGCAGGACAGACTTGTGTGGCAACAGGTGTAGTAGAAGGACAACTCCGAATCCAAAACCTGCGGAGGGTCGTTTGGGGCCGTTGTGGCACATAGTGCACCAGGTCTCTGTATTTGGCTCTTCGAAAAGTGTGGCTGGTTCTACACAAGCCTTCACCACTCTAAACAAATCTTCTGTGTTGTCTACAGTTCAGTTCTGTGCTCAGGATTGTTGTTATTGTTGTGTCAATTTTTATATTGAGATATCAACATAAAAACTGAACTGAAAGACAGTCATACATCGAAAATGACGGGAGAGTCCAATTGTCGGCAATAAATGAATAAATGAAAGAATGTTCAAAAACATATCTAGGATTGACTTCGAACTTTCGTGTTCATGTGTACATCTGGATCAGATAATATTATTGCATAATCTTTAGGCTAACCGTGAAAGTCAAGGTAAACTATGAAGAATATTTATGAGCGTTTTGAAATTTTTAAAACCTAACGATAATTTTTACTTTTGTTTATGAATATATTAGCAGCATGGCCCAGCGTTGCCCGTGCTTGATTCAAAAATCGTACGACTCATACAGCAATCGCTATCACTTGACTTAAAATATTTTTGCCCTTCCTTGCCTTTAAAGGAGTGTCCTTTGCCGTACTGATGTTGCTACATGCCTTACTTCTTGCCTAGCTCATACTGCGAATTTTTTCTAAGCTCTATACTAAACATTAAATTTGTTACGAAAAAAGAGCTAAACAAAACGAACACAAAACAATCAGCTTTAAAAGAAAAGGACTCGTAACTGGAAAAACCGAATGAAAAAAGAATCTTAACAACAATACTTTTTCACACCCAACCCAGATCTGCGGAATCTGAATTAACGTTGAGTTTAAGCAAGCAAATGAGCCAATTGGAGTAAAGTGCCATGCAGATTTAAATTTTTCCCACTTGTGACGAATGCAGCTATCGATTTTTTTGCATGCTAGCATGCTAGTTAACATTCGTGTCAGTTGTTGGCACTCACGCTGGCCAATAGAATCTTCCTGCCTATTCGTGGCAGTCAGCTATAGACTCTCACTCTGGCCAGTAGAAAATGGCCGCAAACTACATGAAAACTACCGTAGAAGCATGAAAAAATCGATTATTTCCACTACCGATGGGAGTTGGGAAATGCAAAGTCTGTCTTGGCCTTTCTACTAACTTGGAGCATGTGCATGTAAATTTTGGTGCAAATCCGTCGAAAATTGCGGCCGTGTATTCGTTACACACACACACATTCTGCCTTTTATAGATAGAGAAGATGTTGTAAAAATAAAATCCTTACATTTCTCTTGATAAAGTCCATCAGAGGATGAAACGCGTCGGTAAAGAAAAGTTTTTTTTGTCTTTATCGATATTGTCTTTTTACAGATATATTCTTATTTATATCTGAATTTTTATACAAACACACAAACACACACACGTGTTTTAAAGTAATGGTATATATTTTTTAAAATTATGTACCTCCAAAAAAAAGTGATATCTAAGTTTTAAAATGAATTTTTTTAAATAAAAAATCTTTCTTGAGGTTTTTATTTTGGTTTTAATGTCAAGGTAATAGATTAAATTTAATATTTCCAATTAGCAAAACACTTCGCGATATTTCAAACTGAATTTAAATTGATTAGAATGGGTTTTTATTTTTTATTATCAGTAAAAACGTTAAAATCGCCCCTATTGACAATCTGTCAACAAAAGGTCGTTCTCTTCATTAAAAAATCTTTAAAAATAAAATATATTTTTCTGAAACCTTTTTTTTTGTGGAATGTTAGTTTAAAATATGTTAGTTTAAAATATGTCAGGAAAGCATTTTTAACACGGACATGGATATTTTTGAAGAGATGTTAACAATTTTCTCGATAGACTTATATTTGGGAATTTTTTCTACGTGGTACATATCTGTAAAAATTACTTAAATATAGTGTGAGCGCCTTTTTATATAAATTTTAACTACCTAGTAATATTAAAAATTCGCTTACTATTTGTTTGAGATTTAAAATGCATTTTTAAAAGTCTTTCTTAAAGCTTTTATTTTAGTTTTAATTTCAAGCTAGATGATTAAATTTAATGCTTCCAATAAACAACATACTTCGCTGTATTTCAAGCTGAATTTAATTTGGAATGAGCTTTTAATTTTTACTTATCACTAAAAACGAAAAAAAGTTTTTCTTTTCACTAAAAATGATCATCCATATATGATAAATCTGTCAACACAGCGTAATTCTCTTTATTAAAAAATCTTTAAAAATAATTTTTTCGGAAAATTGATTTGAAGAAGATTAACTGGATTAAACTTTATTCATTCTGATTTGAAACAAATATTATTTATTTACGTTTAAAATATGGCAGGAAAGCATTGAAGTTGGTGGGTCTTTTGATGAGGTGTTGACAACTGTCTCGATAGTTTTATGCTTGCCATTTTTCTAAGGTGACTGTAACAATTCTCTGATGAATATAACGTGAACGGCTTTTTTATATATTATTTTTAACTACCTAGTAATCTTAAAAATTATGAAAATATTCTAAGTAATCTAATATTTTATTGAATTTTAGATACTTTGGCTTTATAGTCTAACTTAGGAAGACGCTCCCTGAGGAAATATTAGAACATTACTAATAAATAATACTTTTTTAATTCTTACTATATTAATCTTCTGATAATATTGTATGGACATCCATATTTACAAAAATCGGCAAGTACATACGCAAACAAAATATTCAAAATTCTTTTTAAAATACTGGGTGTCGATAAATTGTAGTAAGCTTTTATATTTATGATTAATAAATATAGTTCTTACTTAATAACAATATCACCTAACCGCAATAATTATTCTAATTTGTTTTTTTAAATGAAAATAATTCATGTAAAAATTCATTATTCACAAAGAAAATTAAGGAGAAGTGCTTATGATATATCTTATCCATAAAACAATTAAAAGTTTTTATAATTAAATAATGTTTAAGTTTTATTGTATTTTTAATTTTACTATTGGGGGTATATTTTCTGTAATTGGGGCTCCGGTTTAAAAAACATGATTTTTAAATTTTCCAAGGACGTGTGCTTATAACTAATATAAATATTAAGCCGTACAAAAATGAATTTCTCGAAATTTCATAAAATTAAATAAGTGAAGGTAACAGATGTAAAAGATATATTACCAAGATTTTCTAAAAAAAAATACATTTAAAAAATAATTTAGTTCATTTGTGAATAAGTCCTGAAATTTTCATTAAAATACGATTATCTGTTGTTTTTTTTTTTTGCACGAATTTCCAAATCACTATTTTTCACCTCAAAAAGGTCACTTAAATTTTCCATACTAATTTTTTGATGTCAACGAACACTCGTTGCCATTTTTTCAATGCCAACGAATACTTGTTGTCACTTTCGTAATTATCGTTGTAGTAGAGACTTTGTAATCGCAGATACAGCTATAGTAACGCCGTTGAACAATACTGGTGCCAGACGCCTTCGAATATCACTCGCACTAATAGTACTTGCTTGATAATACTCGTTAGAAAAGTAACCACAGTATAGTGATCTGAATAGGGATCCGTATCGTGATCTGAATAGAGAAATAGTATAGTGAATAGAGTAGAGAATAGCGGTCAGTATAGTCATAGATGATAGAATAGAAATGGTGGGCCGTATAGTAATAGAAGATAGACTAGGAATAACGATTATTTAGACGTCACGCGACATCCTATACATGCGTTTGTTCTATGATTACGTGATCCACTTAATTCAATAATGGGATCGCCTGTGTTTACTCTCTGGCCATCTATGTTCAAACTCAAGTGTCGGCAGCGAGATTTTATTCCAATATAACACTAATTTATCATCACCCGTTGACGCAAGAAAAACAAAATTTATAACCAAAATTTTGAAGGTTCTAAAAACGATTAAAAAAAAATACCATTTAATAATTAAAAAATCCTTTGGGCTTTCTGCTGAGTCGCGTAAAGATTTTGACGCTAAATCTTTTTATTAAGTTTTGGATATTTTTTCAGCATGTATGCTCATTTTCTAGCTAATCTTTAGGTACCTACTTAAAATACTGTCTTTTTACATAAGATCATTTCCAAGGCTCTGAGTAGGTTTTTATGTCGGGAGGTTACTCTGAGTAGGTAACTTACTGACTGCAGCCGTTTCGCATCGAAGTTAGACGGATGTGAGTACACTAGCGAATTGACTTGCTACAGTCGGCGACCTTGCAAAGTAAAATATCACATTAAGTTGCGAATGATACTTTAATCACAGTGTCAAGTGATCGCTCCTGTTGTTCTTTTGACCCGTCACTACTTAATCTTGTGGCCCCTTCTTCGATCATTGTGTTTCTTTTTGAGCATATATATGAAGAGATCTCTGACTAACAAAACTGACTATTGTTGGGCGAAGATTTCCTTTCAGAAGAGAAACAATTGCTTCGTGTCCTTCATGAACTTGAGCTGATTGGAGGCGTTTGTTTGTTGAAGGTCGTTTTCATGCGGTCATCCGATCTCAAAGTAATTAATACTAACAGCAGAGTTTTTCTTCTTGAGCGTATGTATCTATTTTGAATGACAGACACTGAGCAGAGCGAATACATTATTTGGGTCATACACTGATTCGCACGATATTTATACTGTTTGAATGTCACGAGTGGGGTTTTGTCACTATTCTACGACTGGACCCTGTCATTGTTGGGTAACAGCCTTTTGCCGCTACACTATTCATGACAGACGTTGAGGTGCCTTGGGTTAAGAGCAAGGTGATGTCGGAGAAGGCGAAAATACGGTGGTACGTAGAGCAGGCTTGGCAAATCAGAGAAACGTACCAAGCAGCAGCACACATTTTTCCCTTTACGAGTTCGCGCATTCCGGGCTATTTACAAGAATATTTGGATCATGTCAAGATTAGCGAACCCACTCACGGCAGGGTTTGCTATTCTTTAAAAGAAGATTATTGGGTTCGTTATTATTTACATGAAAATAATCGTGGGTTATTTAAAGCCGAAATAAATACATAAGACATGAATATTTTGGTACAAGTAACTTAAGGTTCAATAGCTGTTTTCATATCAATCAGTTAAGTGCCGTACGTGATATACATTGGGCGATAATGTATCTTTCGAATACATGTCTGACAAGGCAGATTTTTTCCCTGCAGTCGGTTATCATTTTTTTTCTGCGGCAGACTGTTTGCCAACCAAGACTAAAGAACTCAGTCTGTCCGGCTATTTAACCCGTAGTAGGGAGAAGAGATGGATTCACCCAAGGGTATTTGTGTGTAAGTGAATCTCAACTGGAATTCGAACTCGGCTCTCCGAGTCGATATGTATTACACCACAACGCACCTGGTTTTAATTTATTAATTCAGATATCCAGGAACCCTCAAAATCTACGTTCACGGATGTTGTGAATCCATTACTTGAAGGAGAGCTTACCAGTGATTGGCTGGATGAATCATCTATTCGTCGAGAATTAAAATGTGAATCATGTAATATATTTATGAATTGGACAAAGTGCGGTGTGTCTCTGGACGCTTATGCGTGGAAGTGCCAATCAAAGACTATTCCCGATACAAACGAAATGTAGCAATGCAGAGACCCACAAACAGGCATTCACAAAAAAAACATAGAATCATAGTGGTCAAACCATAAGGCTAGAATTAAGAACATGCGAGGATACGGACGCAATTTTCTACCAGGTTATTGAAATCAGTTCATGTGGATCGAACGAAATTCAGTTAACAGTTTATTGGGGTTCTGCAATGCAATCATCATACAATATCCTTTCAATAACTAAGTTATTTTAACTGTTTTTTCATAGAAAGTGAATGTTATTTTAATTGTTCATTTATCAATAAATGAGTTCATTTATATTATATTTCCAACATAGCTTTCAATAAATAGAACATATTTTGTCAAAGGTACGCTATTCTCGACGTGGGGATAATTGGGTTGGCTGTTCTTGACATGCAAATGTTGGGTGCGCTCATCTTGACAAGATCCGATGAAACGAACTATTCATTTTACAAAAATGTTTTCAAGAAATATCTCCCTGACAATGCACTTAATTCAGTTCTAATATCACACACATCAAATATTATTGAGTAAGAATTTCAAAATTTCGCTCATGTTGGTTCGCTAATCTTCACAAGATCCGAATATTTTTCCAGGGTGTGGTGGAGGTGTTACCTGATAGCATTGGGAAGGCGCGGGTGGCGACGATTCTCGGGACGGAATGGAAAGTGTGAATATGCAGCTGGGTAGCGATTTGAAATGAGAAATGGGAGAACTGAATTCGAATTTCATTTGGGTTCGTAACATTCACTTACACGCTCTCCTCCAACCCCTCCAGTTATGGGTTAAATAGTAGAACGTATCTGGAAAAATCGTTGTAATTCTAAAAACAAATTGTTAATGCAATATTCACTCGCAAAAGAAAGAAAAAAATAATTATTCTTACAATTCAAAATGTATTTCGGCTTTAAATAACATACATAAGGTTGATAGGCCGTAACAAACAAATCAATAAAGAAAAAAAGAAAGTATTATATCTCTAAGCTGTGGATAGGAGCTGGAATTTGACCATCATCACTCAATCGGATAGACTCTCAAATAATAATAATAATAATAATAATAATAATAATAATAATAATAATATCTAAAAAATGTGGCACATGGGAACATCAACAATCCCTGTTGTAGTTGGAGCCCTCGGATTGATTTGAAAAGATTCCAGTAGACTCATTAAAAGGATTCTTGGAAGCCCATGCCTTAAAAAAATACAAAAAATTCTCACAAGTACAGCCCACTCGTTACGAAGGGCTTTATCTATGTAAAATATGTGTGTTGTTTTTTATTTAGTTGCTCAGCGGAAAATAGCATGATGCCATTTCTGACCTTAGGTCTCTGTGCGGGACCCGGAAAGAAATGTGTACACACCAGAAAACAAAGGAAATAATAATAATAATAATAATAATAATAATAATAATAATGATGATGATGATGATGATGATGATGATGATGATGATGATAATTATTATTATTATTATTATTATTATTATTATTATTATTATTATTATTATTTGCAGTAGCAATAGTGTGTGCGTAGCGGAAAGGTTACAGCGTTAGCGTTCTGAAAAGGGAGACCAGAGTTTCGAATCTGACCACAGTCGATTAGTTAAGAAGTTGATAATGTCAGACTGCGGATCCGGTCCCAGCATACCACACCGTTATGAAGTGCCTGAAAGCCATACCACGGTTTGACCAAGCCTTGTGGGTGAAATTGGATAGATGAAACTGGTCGGAAGTCGTCAATGGTTGCACTAATGAGTTAACAGAAGCTCTCCAGCATTGAACGGCAATCTATCTAGAAATGGTGACTCGATAAAAAAAAAAACATCCATCCACCAGCAATATGGAACACTCACAGAGATGTATCGGCCCGTAAAAACACACAATTCTTGAAATTCTTACGTCACGTGAGTTGCCGAAAATTGGAGGTAGCTTTTCCTCCATTTTTTTTAAACATCAGGTAATTTTAGCTGAGTCTGGTTATGGTTTTCAAATTTTCAGGAGCCCCATTTCATGCTTAAAACACAACATTAATGAGGGTTAAATATTTCAGTTATTTTCCCTTAGTTGAATCGGAGTAACATTAATTTGCTGGATGGTGGTGGTCGTGGTGATTACAGTTGCAAGATTTTTCTTTGGGAAAGTATAGGTGATGTTACATGTGTCTAGACAGATTTTACAATTTTAGATTCTCTTGCGTTTATTATACTTGGAAACCCGAATAGGGAAATGTCTAGTTCAAAATATAGGTTGATGGAGGGGAGATTTCTCTCCTATAAATATGTGCTAGTGTCTGGCTGTTGGTTCCTAGGAACTGAGCTGCTTGACTCTCATACGACGGGAGAGTCGACCATATATATATATATATATATATATATATATATATATATATATATATATATATATATATATATTGGATGTTCGGTTTAAAGGACATGTACTGTATATTCTTATCTTTGACTTCTTTTACAGATTGTAATTGTTTTTGAATGATGAAATTTTGAATGAAAACCAGGAATTAAGAGGTGGTTCCACGCTCTTCTAAACCTTCTGATCAGAGGCCTTGCTGTCGGACGTAGTTTATCGTCTTACCCAGGACGCGGATGTAGTTTTTCGTCATACCCAGGACGTGTATATATATATATATATATATATATATATATATATATATATATATATATATATATATATATATGTATATATATATATGTTATGGGATCTTACCTCTAACGACAATGAACTCTTCCTGATACTATAAAGACTGCGTCTCTCAAGAGAGATGATAGAACGGAAATGTAACAAGTCGAGAGAGAGCGAGTCGACACAATAGTAGTTCACTCTAAACCAGACTGATAGTCATACTAACACCTTCAACTTCTTGTATTATTATTCTGTTTAATTTTGTGTTCGTGTTGTTCTTCCTTGGTCCTGACCGTGGACCATAACCGTGGTGCTAGGATATTGGACCATAACAACATATATATATATATATATATATATATATATATATATATATATATATATATATATATATATATATATATTATCGCTCTCGCGTCGAACTCGACGTATGAGGGTCAGACAGATCAGTTCCCAGAAACTGAAAGCCCGACAGCCACACAGGATTTGATTATAGTGGTGAAGGCCTTGTGCAGGGCCATCCACACTTTTTGGAGGGACGAATACAGGGACCTGGTGCAACGGATGCCACAAGGTCCCCAAACGACCCTCCGCATATATATATATATACAGTAGAACTTCCCAAATATATATATATAATGGTGTCCATAAAGTTCGTGTGCATTTAAAAAAATCTATAACTTTATTTGTATTTGCGATAGAAATAATCTCTAAAAAAAAAAGTTTGATGTACCTAGTTTTAAGTATAGCTAAAATAACTAATGTGATTTCAGGCATTACTGTAAATCAGTTGGCAAATGTTTTCCGTGAACTGCAAAATCGTATTACCCTTTGTATTGCTAATGATGGAGGACATGTGGAAACTTAAATAAAACTTCAATAAAGCCTTAAAAAATATAGATTTACTTCTTTCTAATCCTTTTTGCAAATTATTTCTATCGCAAATACAAATAAAGTTAATATATATATATATATATATATATATATATATTATTATTATTATTATTATTATGTAGTTCCTTTGATTCACTAAAAAATTAGCATACCATGATGAAAAAAGTCCCAAACTTAATAAAAAGCAGAGTTTCATCGTAAAAATCTTTATATTATTATTCAGAGGAAAGACCAAAGAATTTTATTTTTTTATTATTGAGTTATATTTTTGGATCCTTTTTATATCAGTTGACATTTTGGTTAAAAATATTGTTTTTGTTTTTGTTTTTTTTTTTCATCAGCGCGGGTTCCAAAGATTAGTATGGGAAATTTAGTGACTCTTTGCCGTACAAAAACATGGATCTGAAAATAATTATGGGATTTTAACGAAACTTTCAGGAACGAAATTATTTAAAAATGTTTTTTTATGTCATCTTGGTAAATATATTGTTTTTATATTTGTTATTCCCGACTTAGTTCATTTTAGGAAATTACGAGAAATTTAATTTTGTCACTTTTAATGTATATAGAAAAGCAGAATTCCTTGGAGAATTTAAATCATCAATTTCTTTTTGTAAAACAGGACCACCGGTCACCGAAAATTTGCCCTGAATTGAAAAATAAAAAAATGTATTAAAACTAATTAGAAAATCTTTTAATTGTTTTTATGAATAAGATATATTGCCTTAAAAAGTTTTTTTTTGATGAATGATAAATTTTTACAAAAATTGTTTTCACTTTTTAAAATTTTAATTAGAAAAGTTACAAAATTTTAAATACTTTCAATTTCTGTATAACTTTGTTCTATATTGCAGATATTGTTATTAAGTAAAAACTAAATTAAAATACATAGAAAAGGTCGACGTCTAATATTTTAAAAAGAATTTTGAGTATTTTTTGTGTGTATAAATATAATATTATCATACGTACAGGCTTGACTGTGACTGTCCCTGTGGTATAAGCTATGTTTGTTTGTATGGAAGGCCGTATTTACAAATATTTTGTAAATACGGACGTCCATACACGACATTATCAGAAATTAAGCGTGCTAACTATAGTAAATTTAAAGCCAAGAAACTTAAAATTCAATAAAACATTAGATTACAGAGAATATTTTCATAAATTATTAAAATACTGAGTAGTTGAAATGATATAAAAAGGTGCTCACGTTATATTCCTAATGTAAATTTTACAGATATGTCCATCGTAGAAAAACATTAGATAAACTTCCGTCTGTCATTCAAGCTGTCAATCTGTCAACACTTACATTTCTGCGATATTTTAAACTTAATTAATATTTCTTTCAAATCAGGTTAATTAAACTTTAAATCAGTTAATATACCACAAATAAAGTTTCAGAAAAAATATATTTTATTTTTAAAAAACATTTAATAAAGAGAATTACCTTTTGATAAACGATGTCTAAAATTGTCGCTAAAATCAGCTAATGTTATTGATTACAAAACAAGAATTGCAAAAATTTCCAAATCAATGTGTTTTTCACCGCAAAAAGACGATAAAATTTCCTATACTAATCTTTGGCCACAGGGCTGACGCAAAAAATAAAAAAACAAAAACAAAAAAAAATCAAGATTTTTCATCAAAGTTTTGAACGTTCGAAAATGGATCAAAAATATATTTTAATAATAAAAAATCCTTTGGTCTTGCCTCATAATATAATAAAAAGTTGTTTTTGTTAACTTTGGGTCATTTTTTCATAATGGTATGCTCATTTTTTAACACACCAGTGGACGTACATATATATATATATATATATATATATATATATATATATATATATATATATAGAGAGAGAGAGAGAGAGAGAGAGAGAGAGATCGTAGAGGCTCCTTAGTGTGAAATGGAGCGAAACAATTTCTTCAAGATTCGTTTTCAGAAGACCTGACCTCCTTTGCTAAGCTTAACATGACACCTGTTTCAAGTAAGTCAAAGAAAATCACTTGGCATAGTTTTAAAAACGATTTTGCTTTCTGGAGCGGAGGAGTCTGCACGAAAGAGAAGGAAATCTATGAAATATGCTGGTTTGGTGAAACTGATTTTCAAATTCTCAACAACCAGAGGGGGAAGGTGGTTTATTAAAAAAAAAGTGAAAAAAGCAAGCTTATTCATGCAATAAATGAATAAATAATTTTATAAATGACAAAAATCTTTCAGACACTCTTTATTCCCCAGTGTAAAGGGTTTCATTATAAATTAGCTTAAAATCCGCCCTATCGGGCGTCATTTAAGTTAAGTCCTACAGAGGGTTCTTGATTGAGCCTTCATAGATAGGGAGGAGTAGATACGATAGGCAACAACAAACTACAGAAGAACTCAAAATTGATCGCCGCATTTAAATATTGCATTAATATTTAAGCTTAGCTTTTGATATTTGAACGATAATTCTTCTGCCGTAAATTGATTTAAAGACAATGTGATGTATGTAGGTCCTTACTTTCAAACAATTATTTTTATTACGTAGAAACAATTATTTTTATTTCATGGGTGACTTTTGCTGGAATTCACAATTTATTTCGATTATTCCTAAATTTATTTCCAGGTTATAAAAATTGTTATCGTACAAAAAATTTCGACGATAAAATCATGTAAAAAAATCGCCAAAAACAACCGCTTCTGGTCACGATCATTAAAGATCCGTGGTCGGCCATGGCGTTGTCTGAGGCGGGCTGTAATGCCTTCTGTCAGGTATTCCCGTATCAATGTAGATTGAGGGATGTCATATATGTCCCCACAATTTCAAAAATCAAATGTTCCATCCATCTGGCACTATCACGCCTCGTCAGAAATTCACACAGTCTTGCCATGAGCAATTTCACCAACTGTTTTAGAACTGTACATTCCCATTATTTCAATGTATGGTGGCGCCACCTAACCTTACCTTTATATACTTTATATACCCATGACTTTTGTCACGTTAATGTAAGAAGTAGGAGAGATCAGGCTGCGTGACTGATAAATATATAAACGCATTATGTTGAATATTACAGAACAGAATAAAAATAAATATTCGAATCTGTAAGAAGTGAAGAAATAGCGATTTAACATGATTTTTTTTTATTTAACAGATAATTATATTGCATTTTTGAAAAAAAATTATTTTATATTACATAAAGAAAGAGACTGAATCAATAAATGTATGTATATTTTTAAAATGTTAATTTAAAATGACGCTTTCAGCATGAGTAAACTTGGATTTGCCAAAATTTAATATAAAATTTTATATAATGTTACTGAAAGGAGTTTGTTTTTAGTTTGAATTTAGAAAAGGAAAATGGTCCATTCCCATAAAGATTCAAAGGAAGCAATGTAAAATATGGGAGATTGCGTAATACACTGATAACCAAATTTATTCACATTAAGGATTTAATGATTTGCCTACAAGATAAGTCTACCGAGGACGGAGTGCGATGTCGTAGAGTACAGAACTCAAAGACTTAATGAGTGAGATTAAATGCATTTTGCTTATTCGCTAATTGAAACTAGGCATATAATTAGAGATGAGAAAATTTGGTTTGAAGGAAGAGGAGGAAGGGGAGATATAGAGGGAGAGGAGGGAGAGACCGTAGAGTATGGGGATGGGAGAAGGACCCAGAAAATAGCGAAGTTTTGTGTGTGACGCATTATGTCTCGTAGGTTGTTAACAGCGAAGTCTTTCTTCGTTCACTGCGTATCGATGTAAACTTTGGCTCAAATTGGTTTTAACCAACAGCAGATTTTACGCGCATATATTTGGCACGATGGATTTTTTAAATTTATTTAAAGGCACTATTCAGCTTTGCATATGCCATCGATGCATTCTGTAGTCCAGAGGTCAAAGCACGTCAGATCTAATAACGGTTTCCCCTAGGAGGACGCAGGTTCGAAGAGCGCATATTGTTATCTAATCAGTTTTCAGGCCGGTAGACAAAAAATAAGTGAATATGTATGTATAGCTGGCCACTCGTATTCGAGGATACCCGTCTACTAGAGCGGCTAGCCAATCCCTGTTGCAGACACGTGCTCAGGCGCATCTGTGTATATTCAACACCCACAGAACCCATCTGTAGTTTATACTGCAGCTATGCTGAGCAGACCATAGTTACAGTTTCTGGGAAAGAGCGTGTTATCTAGTGTGATCAACAATTTGAACAAGGCCAGCACGCTCAACCCCTCGGCCACAATGACTTGTGACTTCGTGCTAGTACAGCTATCGACGGTACCCAAGGGTGCCGTCTACCGAATTTCACTCACAAGGCTTGGGTCAACCCGTGGTATGGTTTTCATGCACTTTCCAAAGGTGCCGACCCCTGGGATCGACCACTCCAATCCGATAACATCAGGAAGTCTCCTTCCTGACAAATCGACTATGGTGAGATTCGAACCCGGGTCGCATGGTCAAAATTCGACCTTTCTAACCACTCGTCCCCATAAGTAAATATACTGTTTAATAAATAAATAAACGGAGCGAGAACTCAAATACGAGTTCTCGCTACAAATAACCTTTAATAAATAAAGGTCGGTTTAATGAATAAATAAAAAAATCCATCCCTTCCTTTTCGAATTGATTTGTTTATGTTTGGATACGAAATTGAGCACATATGTCTATTTCCAGAGTCAGAGAAAAAGATGTGTTTTAAGGCGTTATTAAACGTTGCTTGATTAACGACGCAACTCTGTAACTGAGAGGTCAAAGTACGTCAGATTTAATAACAGTTTCCCCTAGGGAATCACAGGTTCGAATCCTGCTGTACAGCGCATATCTTTCTCTAATCAGATTTCTTGAATATTTAGGCTGGTATACGAAAATAAATAAATATACTGTTTAATAAATAAACTGAGCGTCTATTCAAATACGATATCAATTACAATAACGTTCTAATAATAATAATAATAATAATAATAATATATATATATATATATATATATATATATATATATATATATATATATATTGTGTGTGTGTATTTAGGCAGCATTTTTTCATTCATACATGTTTCATTAAATAATATAGACAAGTGTTGTCTATCTATTTTATGTAAATTCTTTTCATATCGTCTGATAAGCTTAATAACATTATCATTAAACGAAGAAAGAAAATCACAATATTGATACATATTTTTAAATCCAATCTAAGCTTTCGGCTTACATTGTACTCTAATTGTCATCTTTGATAATGGCTTATGTAAGCCGAAAGCTTAGATTGGATTAAAAAATATGTATCAATATTGTGATTTTCTTTCTTCGTTTGATGATAATGTTATTAAGCTTATCAGACGATATGAAAAGAATTTACATAAAATAGACAAAACTTGTCTATATTATTTAATGAAACATGTATGTATGCATGTATCTATCTATCTATCTATCTATCTATCTATCTATCTATATCTATATATCTATCTCTCTCTCTCTCTCTCTCTCTCTCTCTATATATATATATATATATATATATACATATATACATATATATATATATATATCGGCATGCTGACGCATTCTTTTTGAAAAACGTGAAAGAGAATTGTAGGACTTGGAAGCATCCAACGATAACAAACGCCTATTTTGAAAACCGCATTGTGTGAAAGTCTATTAATGGGTAAATAAGCAAAAGATGTTACTTGATGTGTATTAAAACATTTTTAAATGTATTTAAAGGAGAACACACTGAAATACATAAGAAAAAGAATATGCAATTCATATCTATCTATCTATCTATCTATATATATATATATATATATATATATATATATATATATATATATATATATATATATATATCGGTGGTAACAGAAAAAAATTGTCAAAATCGTGTAACAGCATAGGATAATTTTCCATCCCGCAAAATGTTTAATATCTAAAAAAAAACCCACTGAACTAACTGAGTTTTCCCCAGGTTTTCAGATAAGAGGTTTAGCCATCTTGAAACCATTTGTTTTAAGAATCTCTGAATAACTCTTTGAGTTATTCAGCTAGAAAGAGAAAAAGTTAAAATCATTTTGTGCCAGCCCCACTAAGTCTTCCAAGCTGGGCAATGGTGAGAGGATAATGATCATTCATTCCTTCTGAAATGGTACCAGTATTCATAATCTGTCTCTCATCTTTAAAGTTCACTCAAGAACCACCAAAGAACGGTGAATAAGATTAAAAAAAGGGAACAGTAGAGTAGAAAACTAGCTCAGGAGGTCATAACAGCAAGAGAGATCTTCATTTGAACTTGGAGCTAAATACATTCTTATTGTTCAAAGTAGAGTCCAATCGTTTTATAAAAACCTCAGAGAATTCCAGTAAGATATCTTTAATCATTTCTAAGATACAACGGCCCAAAGTTTAATCTAACAATTGGACAATTTTGCTGTTATGCTGTTTGGACAATTTTGGTGTTACGCTCGGTATATATATATATATATATATATATATATATATATATATATAGCACAACTCCACTAAACTGAACATCTGAGATGTTTGGTATTAAGGGTACTGTTCGGATTCAAGGGAGAAAAGAATGCTGTGTCAAACTTCAAATTTTTTATTAGGTTTTAGAGTTTAGAATACAAAAGGTAGTTTGCAACATTGATTCGTTTTTATTTAAAGTGTAAATTGAAAACATAAATGTAGAAAAAATAATTGACAACCAATAGTAATGAATAAAAATTATGTTAAATAAATATTGTAATTTGTGAAAAACTAAGATACTTTATGAATGGTTTTAAAATTTATGAAAGTTATAAATTTATCATCCAAAAACAATAACAATCTGTAAAAGAAGTCAAAGATAAGAATATACAGTACATGTCCTCTAAACCGAAAATCTGAGTTGTGTGGTATTGAGGATGAAATAACTTCGTGTTTATGTCAATACAAAAGGTCGGATTTGAAGATGAGTCCGAATTTGAGGAAGTCTAATTCCAGGAAGTTTAGATTATGCTATGTCTGGATTAGGGAGGTTCTATATATATATATATATATATATATATATATATATATATATATATATATGTGTGTATATATATATATATATATATATATATATATATATATATATATATATATATATATATGTCCTGGGTATGACGAAAAACTAGATCCGCGTCCTGGGTAAGACGATAAACTACGTCCGACAGCAATGCTTTTGTGAGAGCGTGGAACCACCTCTTAATTGCTAGTGTTCCCAGGTAGACCCTGACCCAGGGTGGCAGCACTTGTTAGGATCCCAACTATGTAAATAGTTAGACCGCAAACTAGGGTCAAAACACTCTGAAAGAGTAAAAATAGGTTTTAATACCAGAAATACTTTGTAAAAAAATTATTACCAGAAAATACATTTTTGAAAAGATATTTCCAGCACTACATTAATATATATATATATATATATATATATATATATATATATATATATATATATATTACCAGCTATACATTTTTGAAAAATAAATATTACCAGCGAATGAAGGAAAAAATATTACCAACAATGAAAATTTTGTCGGCATAAACGTTTATATGCCGTAAAACAAACCAAACCATATATATATATATATATATATATATATATATATATATATATATATATATATATATATATATATATATATATACCTCCCTGCCTCTCTCGTCTGTTACCGCTCTATATAGATCTCAGGTCCTCCCACACTCTCACACATACTCTCACTAATTCTTCCGGAGTTATTTTTTCTGTTTTTTTTTTAATCTGTAGGTCTGATGAATTGGATCGTTCTTACGATTCCAATGGAATAAATTATGACCATGGAATATTAGTGTTTATGTCTTTTTATTATATATATATATATATATATATATATATATATATATATATATATATATATATATATATATATATATATATGTATATTCCTTTTCTTAACACATCCCATCTGTGAGAGAGAAGTTGGAGGATGTAAAATAATTTGACACTCAGAAGGACTCGTAGACATTTTTGGAATCTATCACAACTAGAGAGTGAGTGCTATACAGTTATAAAAATTAATTCAGATCTTAACAAATGATTATTTTTAGTTGTGTACAGAAAAGAAAGTCGTGAGAAATAAAGAAACGGCTACTGAACGAACTGTTATGTAATATCAGCCCTCCTCGTTGTTGGCTTTATCTCTTATGCAAGAATTTAATTTCTTCTTTACAGCTTGCTTCCTTTATGTCCTCTTATATGGTAATGAATGCTGGACGCTTTAAAACTTGTTTACTCGCTCTTTTCCATGGAATTCTCAGTATCTTTCTGTTGCTTCCGGTTTCCTCTTTATTTGTAGTCAGATTGTCCAGCATTAACTGCCATACAAGAGGATTGATATCACATAGCAATTTAGCACCCTTTTTTTGTTTGGAAAACGGACGACCTTCGCTACATAAAGGTATTGAACATGCACTCTTCACAGGAGTCTCAAGGAGTGTGACAAGGAATGTCGCACTAACTCCGATATTCACTAGTATTGTAATATTAATCGATGTGATTAAACAGTTCTTTCACTAATCTTGTGTTTCAGTGGTTTCCTTTTTGAATATTATTAATTCGAACTACTTGTTGACACGAGATTTTTAACACTTTTCCTGTATCTTATTACTTTGTTTAGCTTTTCTAAGACATTTTCCGGTAATTCGAAGTGCGTTCGGACTTCGGTGTCATATTTTCCATCCACTCCTTTCTGAGGAAGAAGAACAAGATGTCAACAATAGCTTTGTTGATTAAAGCGTCGATTAGTGCGAGTTCAATTCCTGGGCCGAGTAGTGCAGGCTTAGACTCAGTGAGATCAGGGTGAGCAATAACTGAACATTACTAAATAAGAATAAAACGAGATATCCCGAGACATGGATAGCGAAACGAGATCAATCTATCCCCATAGATTAAATAAAGAGTTCAATTCGAAATTTTTTGAAGGTTACCCGGATCTACAGATACCTGAAGAAAACCGCAGAACGCAACAGCAGTGACGTTGTGATTAAAGTAACAAAGATGAGGACAATAGTCTGCATTTAAATAATAATAAATCCTTTCTTCCAGAAATTTAGACAGAATAAAATCTCGCATGTCCGAAACATGTGAATATAAAACCGAGTTGTTCACTTGCGCATCATATGACTTTGTAGTGTAAGTGGAAGCTAACTGTTTCAAATCAAAAGTTCAAATGGCAAAAATAAATACATCACGCAAAGGCTCCGCGCAGCGTTCCGGTTTCAAACATATTTCAAATTAATAAAAATAAAGAATAGTCAATAAAATCAGCTTCCGACGATAAATAAACAGGCTTCTGGAGCCTACACGAAGCCATATAAACGAGACATCCATTTAACTCAGCAGAAAGACTGACAACAGTAAAGAGATACGAGTCAACCTCGTTGATTTGACTTTCTCACCAAAGCAACAGCGGAAACCCTTTGATCTTGTCTCGCAATACTACTTTATGTTCATTTCATTTTTCAGTCAGAGGGAAGAACTTTTTAAATACAAACTTTTGTTTCTGGATAGTACTTACAGTTAAGAATTTGTGTATTTTATGTTATATAAATATCGTCATTATATTTGAACACGCAGCAACCCTTTCTCTCATTTTTTTATTCGACAAACTGTAACTCATGGAATCTTTCCCCAACAACTTTTTGTCATTGGGTTATACCTGCAATCTTTATTTTAGATAATTTTTCACCTTATCGTAAAAATTACTTGGGGTAGTTCTTCTTTGATGTTTTCTATAGACTGTTTAGTATTTTCTCTACTGTTTAACGCAAAGCCTAATAAAAGAGAAAATTGAGTAGGACGATATTGTTATAAGTTGAGAAAAGCCTATCTGGTGTCTTTCTTGAAAATCAGCGTTTGAAATCCTGGCCTTCCATCTCGGCTCGAACGTCAACTACTGGCACGATAACGAAATACGTAACCCCTAATGCTGATCTTTCTTTCTTTTTTGTTGTTGTTTCAAGCAATCCACTACCAACTTAGTGTTTTTCAAAAATGATGCATCATTTCAACAAAGATAATTTCGGCGTTTGACTCGCTTTACTTAAACGGGAGGTAATATTGTTCCTTCAATTAGGGCGTGACGCCATCTTTTTAGTCTCACTGAAATGACGAAAAAAAATACGGTTTACCTTTACGCCGCATTAATTTTCACTTTCGACAACGCCTAAAAAATATTTTTTAAACTGCTTAGGAAACAAATGCATAGATCATGTTTTGTAAAGAGCTCTCTATCTCTCTCCTTTCTCTCTCTCTCTCCGTGTGTGTGTATTTCGTGATAAGCGACAATTTCGAAAAATTTTAACTTTTCGAGCATAACATTTAAATACAATAATGGTGTTATTTTACCGATTGTTTCGTGTATAATTGCTGATAATACACACACACACACGGAGACACGCGTTGCCGCAGACACACACACACATACACACATATATATATATATATATACATACATATATATATATACACCCACAAAAAACACACACGCACACACACATACACACACACATATATATATATATATATATATATATATATATACACACACACACACACACACACATATATATATATATATATATATATATATATACAGTGTAACCCGGATATAAGAGAGAGTTTCTCTTGTCCCAAATTAGAGCCTGTCTTAATGCATATATTATAGACCAAACCCGGATATAAGAGAAACCAGGATATAAGATACTTCTTCTCCGGTCCCGACAGCTCTCTTATATCCGGTTACACTGTATATATATATATATATATATATATATATATATATATATACATACATATATATATATACACCCACAAAAAGCACACACGCACACACACACACACACACACATATATATATATATATATATATATACACACACACACACACACACACACATACACACACACACACATATATATATATACAATGTAACCCGGATATAAGAGAGAGTATCTCTTGTCCCAAATTAGAGCCTGTGTTAATGTATATATAATAGACCAAACTCGGATATTATTCTTCTCCGGTCCCGACAGCTCTCTTATATCCGGGTTACACTATATATATATATATATATATATATATATATATATATATGTTATTCAACAGTGGTAATGGGGTGTGTAAAGTTTTATAAAGAATAGAAAGACGCTCACACGAATTCCAGCGACGAAGGCTCGGAATGAACGCTGCTACTAGAATTCAAAACAACACAAAAACGCATTTTACACAGTTAAACATGATTAGAAATTAACAAAACCTTGAAACAAACCGCCTTCAAAATGGCTAAAGTAGTGACCGAAAACGCTTGGGACAGCGGACAATACGGACAATGTCTGCACTCTCTCACTCCCGCCAAAGTGAAAAAAAATGTAAGAATGCTGGAAAGATTTAATAAAAATGAATTAAATCTTCCTTGGCTGTCATATTCAACGAAACTTGTTTAAAAGAAAGCTTGCTGCTCAAATATACATAAACCCGCTGTGACCACAGCACTCACACAGAAGTTGATGGCAAATTATTTTACTTGAGTCTTAACGTCTTTTGTTTTTATGACCAGCAGTTAACGAAGTCAAATCTTCGAAGCGGTCACCCACTTGATCAAAAGAAACAAAATAAAGCTATAAATAAATAAATAAATGTTTCGAGAACAAAAAATTAAATTCTGAGCGTCTTACAACCAGTCCTCATCCGATCACCGAAGATTTGCTTAACTTTGGTGATCGGAGGAGGACCAGTTACAAGACGCTCAGAATTTAATTTTCTAACTGCGGCTTATCTTTAACTGGTCAGTACCTAGATAGGTGACGGTTTGAGAATATCAGGTTCTTGCATGTGCGGGTGGTGTAATGCGTAACGACTCGGAATTGAAACTCGGCTCTTCGAGTTCCAATTCCGGTCGGGTTCGTTATATTTACGTACGTGCAAATAGCCTTGGGAAAGGTATGAATCCAACTCTTCTCCCAGCTATGGGTTAATTAATAGGACTTGTATCAGTAAATCATTATACCTTCCAAAATTTTTTAAAATGATTGATTCGTTTAACGGTATATCAACTACTTATGGGTCATTTAATGCTAATAATTCTTACAATCTACAAATAGTTTCTGGTTTTAAATAACCTGGAGGATAACATGGGTGATAGCCGTAAAAGACAGATCAATCAATCGAACAAAAAAGAAAATAAATAGGGCGACTGTATCATGAGATCACCCCATCTGAAGGGTTAATTCCCAATAGATTGGCGCTGATCCTTGTGGATATGTTCGTTCAATTGCTCCTCATTGAACTGAACAAGTCAGTTGAAGTACGGAGAGTTTGTGAGTTCGAAGTTCACCTTCTTGAAGCGCAAACATCAGTTATGTGTAGTTCTTAATGTAACAGAGCCTTTCTCCGAAAACCGCCAACATGTTTCGAGCAGCTTTGGTAGATTTGAAACCTGGAATAAAAGCGAAGCGGGTGTCGAAACTGATCAGTTTTTGTCTACTGGGCACTTGCTCAGTGGCGGACCTACGTTTTTGGTGTCCTGAAGATGGAACTGATACAGGAAGCCCATTCGAAACCGGTGACAATAGATTTGAAGATTCAACTGTCAAAATGTAGGCTAGGAATACGAACGAGCCCATACAGCTCTAGGTTTGGCATCTTGAAACCTCATGAATATTGTGAAATTTGACCAGTTACAGGGAAATGGGTATTAGAGCATATTCTAAGGCCAACATTAGCTACGACAACCCGTTGGCTTTTGATTCTATCGCTAAAATGGTATTATTTTAATAACAAACACTAAAAACAAAAAAAAATCGAGTCTGTTGATAAATTCACTCATTAAAAAAGTTGCTTCAAGGGCTCATCTGGGATTAGGGGTCCTGAAGTCTTAAGCTAAATTATTTTCATAGTAGTTACATTCCATCATCGCCGATCGCCAATCACGATGAATAGATGCCCTTTCATGGAGGCCCCGTGCCTTGAGCACCTATTGGGCCTCAAACTCAACCCAGACCTGAAATGGGACACATACATACGATCTATCGCAAAAGATGCTGGAAAAAAGGTCGGTTCCCAGTAAGTATATGTCTTATCGTACTATCCTCTACCTTTACAAGAGACAGATCGGTTCAAAAATGGAGTACTGCTGCTATATATTGGCAGGAGCTGTCAAGTCTTCATTTCCCAGTCTCAATAGAGTTCAAAAGAGTCAACAGGCGAAGTCTCGGAATAAACGCTCCTACTAGCATTCAAAACAACACAAAAACACATATAGTTAAACATGGTGAGAAATTAACAAAACCTTGAAACAAACCCCCTTCAAAATGGCTAAATAGGTGGCTGAAAACGCTTGGAACAATGGACAATACGGTCAAGGTTTGCACTATCTCACTCTTTCGTCATTGTGGATGATAAATTATTTCCCACCCTACAACCGCTTTCGTAGACGAAACATTACAAGCCACTCGCTGCTCTATTGTTATTTCAATGCAATGTATTCAAACAAACTACATTCCTTAGTTCCACTTCATGGCTAAGACACACCATGCCACACATTGCAGTGAACCACCCCAGGTCCTTGTGAGTGACGATTTGTATTCCACCCTCAAACCGGTTTCTCACAGACGAAACTTCGCAAGCCTCTCACTGCTCTATTGCTCATTCCGTGGAAAGTGTTCAAACAAACTACATTCCTTAGTTACACTTCATGGCTAAGGCCCATCATGCCACACATTGCAGGGAAACACCCTGGGCCCTTCTGTGTGACGATTTGTATTCCACCCTCAAACCGGTTTCTCACAGACGAAACTTCGCAAGCCACTCGCTGCTCTATTGCTATTTCCATGGAAAATGCTCAAACGAGCTACATTCCTTAGTTCCATCAGTTCTAACTTTCACGGCTATGCACATTGTAGCGAACGAACAACCTTCATTCCCTTCGTATTGCATTGGTGAGATGCAAGTTCCACTCGAGCAGGGTCTTCCCGCGAACCACTACTCTCTTTAACCGACTTCCAAGATGGTGCTTTCACTTCAATCTTAACCTGTCCTAGTCTAGTATTAACCGTTACCTTCCCTACATGTCCAGCTAAACTGTTCCTCTTACTCTGTAACCCTCTACCTCAAGTGGTTCCCGAGCCTTATAAAGGGTGAACATCACCGTAAAAAAATAGAGAGAGATCGGCCACTGCACTCACTCAATCGTCATACGCCTGAAAAGAGGTAAAATTCCATTAAATTAAAAAAAAAATGATGAACAAATGTCGTACAAGAAGAATAGAAATACAAAAAAATGAAAATAAAACATTCAAAGATATTCTGTGTTTTAATCCAAATAAAATCGGAAAATACGAATGAATTTATCTGACAACCAAATATATTTTTATACTCACTTATTCCAAATAACTTATTCGCCACATCCAAGGCCTCTTTTATCTCATCCGGTAACGCATGGGTAAAGCTGTCAGCCCAACCGGGTCTCATCAGTCAGCTGTTGTGCTGGTGTCAAATAAACGCTGGCGCTCCTTTCTGTCGCAGTAAATATTTGTCTGTACTACCCAACAGACTCGATCTCATTTCAAGTTCATCTGATTACATCCGAATAATTGTCCCTTATGATATCGAATTTAAAGATAAAAATGATAAATAAATAAAACAATCAAGAGACAAAATATTCAGGGATAGACGTAAACTTTGCGGTAGTCACACCAGATCTGTCACAAAAAACGAATGAGTTTTTCTGAGATTAAGAACCACTCCCTTATAGTTTTTTCCCCCTCTCAGAAGACTCGAAACCCCCTAAGAGACAGTGATTTTAGTATTCAATCAAGTCAAGGTAAATCCGCTTCTACGACACTCTAGGTGATCATTGGCGTCTTCACCCCGTGGAGTGAGTGATGAGTTGATGGGTGGCCGTTTGTCAAGCTCTGTAACTTATATGATTTGCTTGATAGAAAAAACAAAAATTAACTTGGATATGAAGACACGATTTTTTTTATTGTATCAAACAGGAAACGCCGTTTTCTCGTGGTTGACATTCAATTGAACTTTCCAAAAGAGATGATAACGCAGAAGCAATAAAATATATTTTAAGTGATATCTATCAACTGATATGATTTAGGGCAGGGTTTCTCAATTCTTTTCACCCCCGCATAATCTCTCGTCTTGCCCAACTGTGATGTCACACCCATTTGAGAATACCGGGTGTAACAGCAAAAATGTCCAAATTGTGTAACAGCATAATTGTCCATCTCACAAAATGTCTAATATCTAAAAAAAATAACACTAAATTAATTGAGTTTCTTTTTTTCAGATTTTCAGATAAGACAGTTGGCCATCTTGACGCCATTTGTAAGAATCACTAAAAACCCCTTTGAGTTATTCAGCTAGAAAAAGAACAGGTTAAAATCATTTTGTGTCAGCCCCTGTTTTTCCAAATAAACAATGGTGAGTGGAAAAAGATCATTCAGGCCTTCGGTAATTGTACCAAAATTCATACTCTGGCTTCCATCTTCAGTATGTCCTGTGAGTATCACATTTTCCAAGCCATCATTTTTTTAAAATCATTTCTCTCCAAGTAAGACAACACCGCTACTAAAACGCAAATGGTTACTGAGTGTTATAAACTGTTATGGTAATTACCCCCGCACGCATGGACTCTCTCATCTATAAATAGGAGCAGGTACTGCCTTTTGGAGAGGGAAGTTTCCAGCAGTCAGCTCTGACAGTCGGATCGAACATTCTTGCTGTAACACTCTCGTTTGTATATGTTTGTATTACTGTTTCTGTTAATATATTTGTTTAACTCAATTCCTCTCTTTGTGTCTTTATTTCTGGCCCTAACAAGGCCACAACAGAGACTATGAAGAAAAACACTATTAAAGGGAGAGAAGAATAAAAGAACGAGAATTAAGAACACAGAAGATAACGATTAAAATTGCGCTTAAATTTTAGAAGATCAAATTTTACTGGGAAGCAAGAAGCCGGAAGAGACTTCCACAAGCGAGAAGTGCGAGAGAAGAAACTGTTAACATAGAACTTACGGTTACATCTCGCAATTTCTTTATGTTACACGTTTTCTTAGACGTAGGTGGATCGCCAAAAGTTTGGTAGAAGAAAGATTTCCATTGAGACATTCAGGAATTCTTCAGATTCTACAATTTCATCTTGTCTGGAAGAAGAGATCTGGGAGCAACTTGAATGAATTATTATTCAAATTTATTTATATCAGGAAAATACAAGCATAACATATCGCATAGCGAGACCAAATACTTCTGAGTTAACTCATTCATTTTATTGACGTCCTCTTCCTCTAGAAATATAACTTTTTCATTCGTTGTAAGAAAGTGTCGAGATCACGGGAGTCTTTATCGCGTCAACCTCTGAAGTTCTATGGACGTGTACCCGCCGGCGTAAACGTACCACGGTTTTAGAAACCTTGGCTTAGAAAATGAAGAAAAAGTTATACACTAGCTGTTCTTTTGACTGAAATATTCCATGGATGGATTGTCCAATTGATGTCATAGCAACTAGTTACTGCTTTTAATTTAATAACACAGTATGTTCAAATAGTTTCAAAAAAAGCTACTTTGTTATATTGTAAATATAGTCATTTAATTAATGAGGAATTCAAGAACTTGTTACTTTTATATAATCCACATCAAAACAGATATTTGAATGGACAAATTTCGTTGATACTAAGCCAGTCTATAGAAGGACTGGGGAGCAACAGGGGGTTTAGGACGCACAGGAATGTTCTTCAAAGTCTATAAAATAAAGATGTTACAATTGGATAATGGACCGGTCCTTAAAACAAATTAAAAATACTTTTAACAATTTTTTAAGAAATTTGTACACTAGTCTTTTTTCCAATGAGTTTTTCTATTATACCATTTAGTAATTTGACATTAAAAAAAAAAAAACTACAATAGTTTCTTTCTTTTTAAGATAACTAGAAAATAATTCTAATATTCCTCAGCTATTAAATTTATGGCATTTATAATCTGGTCACTGCAAGGCAAAATATCTTCCAGGGAAAAAAATATCTTCCAGGGGAAATAAAATCGAGGATCTTCTTTCCCTTTTAGAATTCTAAGCATATCATTCTGCTGCTTAATGGCTAATCCGACCGTAACCCCATTCGTATCGTTAGGCAGTGATTTTTTAAGTGTTTTCCTACGTGTATATATATATATATATATATATATATATATATATATATATATATATATATATATATATATATATACAGAGGTTTATTGTTTTTGTTTTTTATCCCATGACCTGTAGGGTGACCATGTGTACTGCAGCCACAGAAGTGGTATTTCTTGGGCAAGATAGCTTGACGGAGTCCAACCCTCTCAAAGCCGGTTTTGAATTCAAAGAATTTCCTTCTTTTAGACTGGTTGCCACCCAAGGTTATAGAACCCAGTCTGTCCTGCTATTTGTCCATAGTTGGAAGGAGAAGAAGAGGATTCATACCTTTCCCAGGGGTATTAGTATATGAATGTAAATGAATCCGACTGGAATTCGAACTCGGCTTTCCGATTCATCAGTCCGAGTCGCCATACATTACTCCACCGTTCATTTATCGTTTCTAATGAACGAAGTCACAAAAATTCTGGACATCCGGGACTCTATTCTTCCACACATAGAAAAGCGTTTACAATTCGACAACTTGGCCTTAAAAAATAAAAATAAAAATAGCACAGACGAAAACTACAGAATATAAACAAATTAGTGTTGTGAGACAGATACTTTCCTACATCATGGACTCTCCCAGTACTATATTATTATGTGAACGGTAGTATCATGGGAGTCGCACCAGTAATGGTGCTCTGCTGTCGAACTCTCTGTTTGGCAGAGAGGAACTCGGACGAGGCTTTGCCGCAGGGCAAAGTTTCGTCCGGGGAGGTAGACTGTCCCTAAACTCGTGTATACGGGTTGTAAATGGGCATATTTTTGGCCGAGCCTACAGGTTCGGTAAGCCCACGTTAAACCGGCCTTGTGCCACATTCGACCCGTGTGTGTGTGTGTGTGGGGGGGTTGTTAAATATCGTAGCACCAGTAATGCGCAGCCGCGTACGATACCAATATCGGACACCACTGGATAGTAAGCTCTGCTTACTCTTACACTATTCTTTGTAACTTTTCTGTTTAATATATCTTTCTTACCTCTAACCCGTGTTCCGTGTTTTCCTTCCGTGGCCCCTACTTCGGGTCCACATCAATTAGGATAAATATCTTTCATCAAATTTACGCAGTTTTACATTAGCCTGTTAGGTTTTATGGTAATTATCGTTACTGCTTTGCATAATACATCGAGAAGGGGGAAAACAACTTTGGTGTCAATTCATTTTTACTTCTTGCATATTACCCAATGTTGTCAGTGATCAGTGTTCAAACCCTTTAAAAAAATACAGGATTTGCTATGTAATCTTAGCAGGCAAAATCTCCCCTTTCAGGAAATGGGCTATCATGATTCTCCTCAACTTCCTGTCCATTGTAGCTCTTAGTTAATTTTGTCTTTTCGCTAGCTCTCCTAAAGCCTTTTCTGCCAACCATTTACACAAGTTCCTTCGGTAGATTATTCGCTACTTTCTTCTGTCCCTTTTGCCTTCAATCTGTCATGTGAATGTTAAACTTTCCAAGCTCTTTTTCCGCATTATGTTCACTAGAAATTTCAACTGTCTTTATCTGGTGTAACGATAAGTTTCCTATTTGGTTTCATTCTCTCTAAAATATCGTCGTTGCTCACATGTTCAGTCTATGCTATTCTCAGTATCCTTCTGTAGAACCACCATTATGTTGCCGTAAGTTGCTTTTTCATCTGTGAGGAGATTGGCCAGCATTCACTGCCAGTTAAAATGACTGATATTACATAACAGACCCCTACTCTTGTCTTTGTTTCTAACAAATTTTTTCTGTTACTTTGCTTAGCTTTTGGAAGGCATCTTTCGCTATTCCAATACGCCTTCGGATTTCAGTGTCACATCTCCCGTTGTTAAAACATTTCCTAGATACTTACATTTTCGTACTTACTTGACTTTGATGTCTCTAATTCGTAGTTCGCTTTTTGAGCTGTTCCTTTTGCTGACAATAATAGACTGTCTTATAATTATTGCCTAGTCATTTCTTCTCGCTTGCTGTATTAGCTTCTGTAGGAGTCCCTGTAGTTTACTTTCTGCATCTGTTATCAACACTGTGTCATCTGCATATCATATGTTGTTGAGGTTGTGACCGCTAATAATGAACGTTTAAATTTACTTTAACTGCATCGGTAGAGAAATTAGATTTTAACAAATTTCAATTCTTTTTTTACTTTAAATTTTTAAGTATCCGATATTGTTTTAGTACTAGTTTAGTAAGAAAAGAGGATAAATAAAAAAAGAGTCGGTTGTATATTAATTTAGAAGTACTTACTGTAGATGGAATAGAAACCGATCTTTGAATAGTTGCAGGCGTAGAATTCCGCAAAGAATTAGTAGAACTATTTCTTCAGTTCATACGGTACAGGAAGATACCTAAGATATTCATTGTAGAGTTAATAATCCCACTTAAAAGAATAGAGTAAAGTCCTTGGCAGCTTAAAGAATCGCCCTATAACATCAGTGTCGAACATATATACTAATTACATTTGATCAGAATAACAAAGACTCTAGAACACGCATGTTTTAAGAGTGGTTACTTAATATATATATATTACCAATTGTTTAAAAAAATCAATTGATTATAAAAGCAACAGAATATATCAAACCCATTTTTTTTATCGTTGGTTGAAAAACGCATTTGACTCAGTCCAACACTCGGTAGTCTTTAACTCGCCACGAGAGGAGAGTATTAACGCAAAATACATTAAAGTTTTTCACAGTATATACTGCACTAATTTGACTGCACAATGTACCAAGAAAGTTAAGATTGGAAAAAGAGCTAGACAAGTGGATAAGATTTCAATTAAACTATTTACTGCAGCTCTTGAAAGTTTATTTCGGAAAATTAACTGAGAAGAAGGGATGGGAGTAGACGTAAACCGAGAATATTTTAACCATTTACGATCTGCTGACTGCATTTTACGTATATCAGAATCGTAGGATGAATTACAAGATCCAAATAGAACGATTCAAATTGGGTGACCTTTCAGGATAAGTTTTAAAAAGTGGAGAAAGCTAGTTGTAAGCGTAAATTCTGTTCTAAAAGTTTCGTTTCTATCCCTTTCCGCCTGTGAAACTGTCTTCCGGGTTCTTGCTTCCCTGCGACCTATTATATTGAAAAATGAAAATGCATCGTCAATTTCAATCTTCTGTCTTCCTGAAACCTGTTCTTTTATTGCCGTTTCTCCCGACTAACGTCTTCTCATTCTCTTCCAATAACCCACGCATCTGCATCTCAGTGGCATTATCGTCTTGATTGGGGTGAAATGAATAAAAATAAATAAATAAATAAATAAAAATAAATGTTATGTTTAGTTGTAATGTTCTGTGAAGAATCGGATAAATTGGAGATGAAACACTGGGCTAAGACCAGGAATATATATATATATATATATATATATATATATATATATATATATATATATATATATATGTATATTATAATAAAAAGAAAGAATAGTAAGATATATAATCCGGTGTTCTTATTGATATTTTTATTTTTATTTTTATTTTTACAAAACAGTGCTCAATGTAAATTTACAGAGCATAAATATTATAAATTAAATGATTTAATATATGGTTTCTTCGCTACACAGTAATTACAATGTCATCTTCAAGCGAATTTTGGAATATATATATATATATATATATATATATATATATATATATATACTTTTGATATATATATATATATATATATATATATATATATATATATACTTTTGATATATATATATATATACTTTTGATATATATATATATATATACTTTTGATATATATATATACTTTTGATATATATATATATATATACTTTTGATATATATATATATATATATATATATATACTTTTGATATATATATATACTTTTGATATATATATATATATATATACTTTTGATATATATATATATATATATATATATATATATACTTTTGATATATATATATACTTTTGATATATATATATATATATATACTTTTGATATATATATATATATATATATACTTTTGATATATATATATATATATATATACTTTTGATATATATATATATATATATATACTTTTGATATATATATATATATATATATACTTTTGATATATATATATATATATACTTTTGATATATATATATACTTTTGATATATATATATATATACTTTTGATATATATATATATATATATATATATATATACTTTTGATATATATATATACTTTTGATATATATATATATATATATATATATACTTTTGATATAGAAGAGTAATACATTTCAGATGCAACAAGGAAGGTCTTCAGTGATGCACTGTCTTCATAGCCGATTTCGGGTTTTGCATCATATCGGCTCCAACAGCAACCCCGACCTAATTCCACAAGATTCAGGCCGCCTCCTTGATAGCGTTTTGCTACGCACTTCGACATTGCAAAAAAGATAAATATATATATATACTTTTGATATATATATATACTTTTGATATATATATATATATATATATATATATATATATATATATATATATATATATACTTTTGATATATATATATATATACTTTTGATATATATATATACTTTTGATATATATATATATATATATATATACTTTTGATATATATATATATATATACTTTTGATATATATATATATACTTTTGATATATATATATATATATATATATATATACTTTTGATATATATATATATATATATAGATATACTTTTGATATATATATATACTTTTGATATATATATACATATATATATACATTTTGATATATATATATATATATATATATATATATATGTACTTTTGATATATATATATACTTTTGATATATATATATATATATATATACTTTTGATATATATATATATATACTTTTGATATATATATATATATATATATATATACTTTTGATATATATATATATATATATATATACTTTTGATATATATATATACTTTTGATATATATATATATATATATATATACTTTTGATATATATATATATATATATATATACTTTTGATATATATATATTTTTGATATATATATATATATATATATACTTTTGATATATATATATATATATATATATATATATACTTTTGATATATATATATACTTTTGATATATATATATATATATATACTTTTGATATATATATATATATATATACTTTTGATATATATATATACTTTTGATATATATATATATATATACTTTTGATATATATATATATATATATACTTTTGATATATATATATACTTTTGATATATATATATATATATATATACACTTTTGATATATATATATATATATATATATATACTTTTCATATATATATATATACTTTTCATATATATATATATATATATATATACTTTTGATATATATATATATATATACTTTTGATATATATATATATATATATATATATACTTTTGATATATATATATACTTTTGATATATATATATATATATATACTTTTGATATATATATATATATATATATATATACTTTTGATATATATATATATATATACTTTTGATATATATATATACTTTTGATATATATATATATATACTTTTGATATATATATATATATATATATACTTTTGATATATATATATACTTTTGATATATATATATATATATATATATACTTTTGATATATATATATATATATATATATATACTTTTGATATATATATATACTTTTGATATATATATATACTTTTGATATATATATATATATATATACTTTTGATATATATATATACTTTTGATATATATATATATATATATATATACTTTTGATATATATATATATATATACTTTTGATATATATATATATATATATATACTTTTGATATATATATATATATATATATATATATATATATATATATATACTTTTGAAATAGATATATACTTTTGATATATACTTTTGGAAGATGATATCATTAAAAAAAAGAACTCGAAAATGAAATAAAACGACGCGCGTCGATGGCCTGGGAACATCGAGGCTTAATGAATAATACCTTTTGCCTAATATGGTCAAAATATAAATTCTGTAATGAATGTACAATTAATGTGTAATATGCAACATAGAAAGTAACAAAATCGTTTAAAAAGCTTGGAAACCGACAACGATAAATGGAAAGAGCGCGCCTTAAGAGATAAAAAGTAGATTAACACAGACGGAGAAAAACAGATCAAGACATGCCATATCAATAGACGTAATTAAAGGACAGAAAAGATGGCAGGAAGAAAAGGTTACAGATGGAGCAGAAGGTTGCTGTATTGGTTGATTGTTGCCTAATAGTTAGCAAACGCGGTAGGAAGAGACAGGTCAGAGGAGTAAAAATTTGAAAGCTTTCAGTATTGCTCATCAAAAGATTCATTAGATAGAGTATTACATAAGTTTCAGGAAATTACATTTAGACTTTCAGAATAGCTACAATCCCTAAAAGTTACCATCTGCAGAACATTACATAAGTTTCATGAAACTAACTTTGGAGTAAAGGTCTCGACTAGCGTTTCTCAACCTTTTTACCCTTGCATAACCCTTAAAATATATTACATGTTTCAAGGAACCCCTGTGCAAAAACAAAATTATATACCATAGCGTTATCATTTTCATCGTAGTTCACGTGTTAATAACGTATTATAGTATATATTTTTGAATAACTGGTTTAAGGAAAAATTAATATTTCTTTATCAAATTTTTCGGTAATGCTAAATAAAATTTATACTGTTCGTTTATAATACTTCATCAGGGAGTTTTCATTCACACACACAAAAAAAATCAAAACCCAACCGTAAAAAATAAACAAAAGTAAACAATATCATATACCTATAATATAAATGTAAACGGAACGAAAAGAGATGGTTCCTGCATCAGTTTTTTTTTAATTTTTTATCTTTACTATAAACAGCAAATTAATATTACTCCCTCTGTTCCGAAATAGTTGTTCCATAGCCGGAAATCTCATGTGAAATATACTAATTCTTAGTCGAATTGTTTGCCGTTTACATTAACAGGTTAGCATTGATGTTCCTCAAGTATTTATATTAGCTTATTCAGGTAGAATAATTTGAAGCGCAAATTATATCACTTTTTCACCACATTAAAATTGTATTTTTTTCAGACCACCCGCTGGCAAGAGATTATGATGGAAGAAGAGAAGCCAATTGGCAGAAATGCTAAACGAAATTGCAAGAAGCACGAATTGACAAATAATGAACGTAGTGCTGTGTTGCAAGCACTGCTGGAAAGATCCACAGATCGTGTCCTGAAGCGTGGTGCAATAAAACAGGTTGCAGATGAATTAAACGTAGCTGCAGAACGTCTGGGTTTGCAAATTGAATTAGTTTACCAGCCTCCAAATAGTCCTGATCTCAATGTCCTTGATCTGGGTTATTTTAATGCAATTCAATCAATTCAGCACCAGCAAGCTCCAAATAATGTTGACCAGCTCATTGAAGCAGTGGAAGAAAGATTCAATAAACTTCAGAAGTCGAAGCTTAACAATACTTTTCTAAGTTTGCAGTTAGCAATGGAACAAGTTATTTTAGTTGACGGCGATAACAACTATAAACTCCGGCACATGTCTAAAGAGAAGCTTGAAAGAGAAGGAAAACTAGAAGTATCCATTTCTATTTCTGACGAGTTGCAACAAAAACTGGTTTTGTTAAAGTAAACCTTCCCCAGTTATTTTTGTTATTAATTTAACTGTTTATGTATATCAGTTTCGATATATTTCACACTTATTTATATGACAATTCACTAATATTACTCATTTACTGTTGAGTATGAGAATAAATGATATTTTTTGTTCTTTTTGGTGTTTTTTTTATCTACTGGAACAATTATTTTGGAACAACATGAAAATATTTTGGTACAACTATTTCGGAACGGAGGGAGTAATATATTTTTAATAACATAATAGGTTAGATAGGATGATGTCTATATTAAAATATTACAATAACCAAGAATATATTGTGTGTGTTTAGTAATATATGAAATTAAATAAAAAGTCAAACGTGTATTAGCTTATCTCACCTGTTCTCGCCGAACCCTTGGGGAACTTTTGCGGAACTTTAGGGGTCCGAGGAACCCCGGTTGAGAATTGCTGGTCTGGACACGCGAAAATTTCTTTCTGCACAGTATCGCATAAGCTTGTAAAAAGATCACACAAGGTGTCTCGAAAACGAAAATGCTTTTGATATTGTTGAGTCTTGACTCAATGTTGAATCTCGCCTATTGCATGGAATAATAATGCAACACAAAATGTACTTAGAACAAGAATGTATTATAACAAGAAAGTGTACACAATAAGTACATATAGTATTTCTGTATATTTCTGGGAAGACGTTCCTGGAGAATGTGTTGACTAGTCGCAGTCGATCAGAGTCTCTAGTTGGATCTCGTGATTCTTCTTCCCCTCCTCTCTCGTCTTCCGGTATCAACCATTATTTATATAGTTGGTAGTCACCTATGCAGATTAGGTGGATTCCACCACAACAGATATATCCTAAGAAGCAGTAAAATCGGCAAGATTTTTCTGAGTCAAAACTGCCGAAAAGACACGCTTATTTCTATGCGTGTTAGTTTTTATCATTTCAGAATGAAAAAAAAAGACATTCGTTGTTTGAATAAACAAGCGATTCAATTTCCGTTTCTAGACAAATGGAAGGATTCACGACGACCCACTGACATTAGAACTCGAGGCTAATTAATAACCTCGACTTTGGTACACAAATATATATAAATATACAGACTCATTGATAAATTATCCCGTTCTGAGCAAGCAAGAAGATAATTTTCCTGCTGGTCCGTTCAAAGAAGAAACAGGACACGCTTTTGTCACTTGCCATCGCTGCATCTTCCCTGTTGACCTTTTCTATAATTTATCAGGAAACGGAGCCTCATTCCTTTGGGACACGACTGGGATGTGCTATCTAATGAAAACCAGAATGCACGTGTTATTATAAGTACGAGGGTGCTGAAAAGTTCCTGCTCTGACCAAGAAATTATAAAAAAAGGAAATTCTAATGCTTGGTCAGATATTCAGAAGGGGATCGGTTCGAAAAAATTTTCAGCACCCCTCATTATTATGATTTCGTTATAGTTTAAGGGCGCTTGGCCGAGTGCTTTAAAGGATCGGTTTCCGACCATGGGAACAACGTTCAAATTTCACCAAGAAAGTGAATACTTCATGTTATCAGTCAGGTGGAGGCGATAGTGGCCTGAAAACAATTTATGACCCTATGAGTGAAATTAAGGAAAACAAAACTGTTCAGAAACCGTTCTGTTTGTCCTAGCGGGATGTCACAAGTCATCGTGACCGAGAGTTTGAGCGTACTGGATTTGCTGAAACTACTGATCACCTCAGATTATGCGCTCTCTTCCATAAAATGTAACTAATTTTTGCTCAGCATAGATGCAGCACACACTTCCGGTGGGTTCTGTGGGTGTTGAATAAGCACAAATGTGCCTGAGTAGGTGTCTGCAACAGGGATTAAGTTTTTTTTAAAATTCGTTCTTAATCCAAACAGGACCCATTATTGGTTGCCACAATCTTAACAACATAAGATACAGAAACGAACCAAATATAGTCGAATATAAACGACCATATTTTCCTTTCCTCAAAACAAGTTATTCCTTGTAGACTCAGTTAACATTTTAAAAAAAAAGGACTGATCATTCTAATTTGTGAATAAAGTATTCGGTCATAATACTTGATGTGCGTGGATAGCTTGATGTGAAGAGTGGAATCAGCGTGCTGAGTTCAAATTTGATCGAGTCTATTACGTTCACATCACACGATTGCTCTCGGGAAAAGCAAGTGTCGATCCTTCTGCAACTTTGATTGAAATAATAGAGCAGACTGGGCTCTCCTATCCTGAGTGGAAACCATTCGAGGCAAAAGAAATTGGGTACATTAGTATTGTCTTGATAAGGCAAAAGCTCACGAGATGGACTGCTCGGTATTCATAATCCTCGTAAATAACACGCGATTCTGAGATTTAATACTGGTAGTGCAATCAGCATGAGGTGGAGTAATGGATAGCGGCTCGGATTGAGGAATCGGACAGTCGAGTTCGAATTCCAGTCACTTAATTGGGAAAGATATGAATCCTCTTCTTCTCCCTACCAGCTATGGGTAAATAGCAGGACAGACCGGGTTCTGTAGCATTTGATGGCAACTGGTCTACCGCAGAAAGAAATGGCCACCTACTGCAGGAAAAAAAAATTGTATCGAAATATACATGAACGTGTATAACTGACTGAGTACAATCAGCATAGGAATCAAACTCTGAATTCAAAATCATCCCGAAGAGGAATGGGCTCCGTTAAGCTATCTTTACCTGGATATACCCACCATTGCAACAGCTGCAGTACTTGTGCTGTCTCAACATAGGCTACGGACCATGGGATCAGGAACATAATTTGATTCTTTTTTCAGATGAAGCGTAATCGCTCATTATTAATGCTGGACAAATATTCTTTCACCTAAAAATCGATGATGCCTCATTCTTAGCTTTCGTAGCCTAATAAACAAGGCACTTCCAAGGATAAGAAATGTGAGTGCAAATCTACCCAGAAACGTTTTTCTTTATTTTCAGCGTGCAGAGCCTACTTACCTATAGTCGAATGACGATCTGTAATAGGGAGTTACGGTTCAATTCATGACAAATAAGATACTTATGAGGTTAAATCTGGATGATTATTGTTTAGCCTCTGTAACTTTGTCGAGAAGGTTCCTAGGAACAAGAAGAGCTACTTCAAATTTTGAAGTTTCAAAGCCGCAACGCTAACGTTCTAACCACTTAGCCACCCCCTGGCTTATCTATGTTTTTTTTTGTCCCTGTTCTGCAGTCCATTCACACGGACACTCGTTTAATATGTCACTTGTTTCCCCACTGCTTCTCTTGCCTTCAATATGTCTTGTGTGTATTATATTTTCTTGGCCCTCTTTCCTCATTTGTCTTGGATATTTCAACTGCCTCTTTCTTATTATAAGTATCAGTTTCTTTATTGTTCAGAAACTGTAGAGTAATTGGCCATGGTTACATATCAGTGGCAGAAATGCCCAACAAACAGAATTGACAAAGTTTGCAATGAACAATAACAAGAGAAAGAAAAGAACAAAGCAAAAATAATATGAGGCAAGAAAACAATATATGCAAGGCAAAGTAACAGTGATAAGGTCAAAAGTTCAAAAACTAAGAATAATGTTAACACACAAATGGCGATACAGACAAGCGATCGCAGCGTTTTGACTTCAAGACAAGAAAGTCGAATGAGACCGAGAAGTAGTCTATCTTAGGGTCTAGTATGAAATTTCAACCTGCATCTGTATGTTTTGCCTATAAATTTGTGGGTGGGGGATGTTTTTTGCAGTCATTCCACCCAGGATTGGAACCAATAGGTAAACCGAAACTCCCACAATTTAGGCGGTTAGTACATTTGCTTTTTTTATTTATAACATCTTTCCTTTCTTCTTTTTTCACAGTGGGGTTCACCATGTACAGGGCCCAAGGACCACTCAAGGTAGAGTCTTACAGAGTAGCAGGCACATTTAATGCGGATAGGTGGGTAATATAACGGTTAACCCTAGACTTGAACAGGTTAAGATTGTAGTGATCAGGGAAAACATCATCTTGGGTCGGTTCCACAGAGCAGTGATACGCGGTAAGAAGCTGCTTGGGTTGAACTTACTTCTCACCAGTGGGATACGGAGAGACTGAGGGTGTGGTTTGTTCCAATGTGATTGGCATGGCGGGTTCTGGTCGCGGAGGTTAGAACTGGCGGAACCAAGGAATGCAGTTCATTCGAGCACTTTCCATGGAAGTAGAGATAAAGAAGTGAGAGGCTTGTCACATCTTTTGTCTGTGTGTGTGTGTGTGTGTGTGTGCGTGTGTGTGTGTGAGAGAGAGAGAGAGAGAGAGAGAGAGAGAGAGAGTGAGAGAGTGAGAGAGAGAGAGAGAGGTTACAGGGTGAAAAATAATTTGTCACCCACAAGAATGTGGAGACGCTTTTAGACTCTATCGAGATTGGAAAATGATCCCTCCCCAAATATGACAGCAGTACGCCATTTTAAGCCTGATCTGGCTCTTGTAAATATAGAGGATAACACGTGGAGTCAGGTACTTACTGGAGTGGCGTGCCGGGAACCGACCATGTTTCCTGCATCTTTAGCGGCGGATCATATGTACGAGTTGTACTGGCGCTCTGGAGTTAGTTCAAGACCTAATAGTCTCACAAGCCACCGGGCTTCCCCGTGGGTACATTCATTCATGGTGACTGGTCGCCATTCGAGTCCGAGTGGCGACGATGTAATGTAGACAGTTTGGTTTTTAAAATCCTAGCCTTAACCATATACACCAGTGAATGTAACGGAGAGCTACCGTCCGAACGATGGATTATCAGTGAGAAAGATAAAGATAGATATTACTAACATCAAAATTATTATTAATATCATTATTTGAGAGGACATCACGGCAACAAAATGAAGCTGTGGTAGAAAAATACGAAATATACCTGTAATTAATATGAAGAGTAATTATCTCCCTTTAGTAAAGACGAAGTTACAAGGGTCGCATGATGGGCGGTAAGTTCGTGGGGTTGACAAGAGAGGATTTGCTATTTAGCGTGCGTAGAGACAAGGCGTGACTGCCCACGGCAGTTGCTGATGAGGGACTATTAAGCCGCTAGACATCATCTCAAGTCGACAGCGGTAGGGAAAATAGGAAAGACCATTGGTAGAACATACCACCGGCTTGGCCGTTTTGCTTTCGGGAAATATTACAAGTAAGACCCTCTCGCTTCTTGCCTTTGCATTCTACTTGTTTTATTCCTATCTTATATTTTCTCTGTGTAGGGCAAATTAGTAACAAGTACTGATATAACTGTTTCTATAACATAGCTATATATAAAATCTGTTTGAGAATAATGCCTGTTTGTCATTCTTTATTTTCAGTTATTATGCTGCATCTGTGTATCAAGGTGCTACTATATTACCGATATAATAATGCCTTGAACGGGGAAATGTAAACTTATTCTTTCTTGCCTAGCACCCCGAAAGAATGTAGATTGTGATAAGTTGTGATTCATGGTGGTGATTATTATTATTATTATTATTATTATTATTATTATTATAACTTTTTATTATTATTATAACTTATTATTATTATTATTATAGCTTATTATTATAACTTATTATTATTATGATTATTATTATAACTTATTATTATTATTATGACTTATTATTTTATTATAACTTATTATGATTAATATGATTATTATTATTATAACTTATTATTATTATTATAACTTATTATTATTATTATTATTATTATTATTATTATTATTATTATAACGATACAGTGGGGAAATTTCTACAAATATGTTATCGTAGAATTCACCATGAACTTATTCAATCATTAGCTTAAAAATTAAGATTCATTAGAAATTTCGAATTCGACGTATTAGGGTCAAGCAAGTCAGTTCCTAGGAACCGACAGCCCGACACCAGCACATGAGATTTAAATATAGTGATGAAGGTTTTGTGCAGAACCATCCACACTTTTTGAAGGGCCGAATACAGAGACCTGTGAGACAAATATATATATATATATATATATATATATATATATATATATATATATATATATATATATATATATATATATATATGCTTACATGGTACCTCATCTTTTTGCAGCTTCTGATACCAAAAAGACTTGTTTCTTGAAGTCTCTGGTTGAGACGATTTGGGGATAAATAATACTATACAAAACAAAGGTAAAACACAGCAACAATTGCAGCAGTAACAACAACAACAACAACAACAATAATAATAATAATCCTATGATAATTGTGCTTGAACCTCCCTTCTTCAGTTTGTACGACCGTTACGCTCTGCCAATACCTAATAAATAACTGACTATTCCGTTCTGATCACGTCGAAAGTGGGGGAAATACACTACTTGGTTTCAGTGAGAAAATGAATGAAAGAAAGAAAAGAAAATAGAAATGTTTGACGGCTCTTTCAGTGAAATCGAAAAAGCTTTCAATTTCAAATCTTTTTATTTGTACCCACTTCTTAAAATAACGTCTATCATTCATATTTATGATTATTAATGCAATATGTTTTTAAAGTTGTTAAACTCAAATCGTATAACGATGTAATAGTGGAAAATCTACAGTTATTTTATTGTCATAGAACTCGCTATGAGTTTATTCAATGTTTAAGAATTAAGATTTATCAGAAAATTAAAATAGGAAAATCCTGAGATTTTCACGTGGAATTCTTATTACTATCCTTATCAATACTGTAGTTTTGCGTTTAGGAAGTTGTGATTCATGGTGGTGATTATTATTATTATAACTTATTATTATAGCTTATTATTATTATGATTATTATTATAACTTATTATTATTATTATAATAACTTATTATTATTATTATGACTTATTATTTTATTATAACTTATTGTTATTATAATTATTATTATTATTATTATAACTTATTATTATTATAACTTATTATTATTATAATTATGACTTTTATTTTATTATAACTTATTATTATTATTATTATAACTTATTATTATTATAACTCGTTATTGTTATAACTTATTATTATTAAAACTTATTATTATTATTATGATTATTATTATTATAACTTATTATTATTATTATTATAACTTATTATTATTATTATTATGACTTATTATTTTATTATAACTTATTATTATTATTATGATTATTATTATTATAACTTATTATTATTATTATGATTATTATTATTATAACTTATTATTATTATTATAACTTATTATTATTATTATGACTTATTATTTTATTATAACTTATTATTATTATTATGATTATTATTATTATAACTTATTATTATTATTATGATTATTATAACTTATTATTATTATAACTTATTATTATTATTATGACTTATTATTTTATTATAACTTATTATTATTATTATTATAACTTATTATTATTATTATTATAACTTATTATTATTATTATGACTTATTATTTTATTATAACTTATTATTATTATTATGATTATTATTATTATAACTTATTATTATTATAACTTATTATTATTATTATTATGACTTATTATTTTATTATAACTTATTATTATTATTATTATAACTTATTATTATTATAACTCATTATTGTTATAACTTATTATTGTTATAACTTATTATTATTATTATTATGACTTATTATTTTATTATAACTTATTATTATTATTATGATTATTATTATTATAACATATTATTATTATTATTATAACGATGCAGTGGGGAAATTTCTACAGATATGTCATCGTAGAATTCACCATGAGCTTATTCAATCATTAGCTTAAAATTAAGATTCATTAGAAATAGGAAAACCATGAAATTATTATTACGGGTCTTTGTGGTAGTAGTAGCAATAATAATAATAATAGTAATAATAATAATAATATTTTTGCAACACTCTTTTGTAAGGTAACAGATTTTTGTATTCATTGTTCGGTGATTTCGCAGTGCTCAGTGAAATCTCGTTTCTAATTTATGTAAAATAATACTTTGTTGTCCCAACTTGGTGTAAACATTCACATAAATATTTCCTATTTTATCATAGAATCGATCTTTTCCTCTTCTTACCTACATCAACGGTAACAAAGAAGCAATTAAAACGACACATGCTGCAGTGACATTGAAGGGGGCTGCTCTAAGGGACTTTGTAGCGGTTTGTCGCAATGGACAGATCAAAATATATTTCCACTAGAGGTATCGGCTATTAAAAAAATACAACAAAATAAAGCGAGAGAAAAAAAAAACGCTCTTTATTCATATAACAAACAGAACTTTGTCACAACCAAAAAGATAATAAAATCGTCGGTGCATATTGCATCTCTTCCAGCTGCCATACACAAAAGCTGAAGACAAGGGCCTCTTTATCCGAGTCGCCAAGGGACTGTCACGTGGCCTTCTGTTCGGCAATTAGTTTTTGGACCATATATCGAGACTTACAATGGGTGCCTTGTATTTGAATGAAATAGTTTACTGGCAGCCAGAGTTTGATGTATAGACAAAATGAGTCGTGATATTGTAGAGAGCGCAATTCTAGCACATAGGTGGTAGGTAAGTAATTTAGCGTGTTAAGGCAATTTTCTTGTCCAGTCTTTTTATTTTATTTTATTTCTTGCTTATATAACATTTATTTTAGTACAAGAACTGAAAATACAGACAGGTTGCACATACAAAACGATCTGTTTCTTTCTTTCTGTTTTTTTTCTTTCTTTCTATATAACATTCTTTCTCCCCCTCTCTCTCTCCCTATATATATATATATATATATATATATATATATATATATATATATATATATATATATATATATATATATATATAAATAAAAAGAAAGAACAGTAAGATATAAAATCCGGTGTTCTTATAGATATTTTTATTTTTACACAATAGTGCTCAATGTAAATTTACAGAGCATTAATATTATAAATTAATTGATTTAAAATATGGGTTTTTCACTACACAATGATAACCATGTTTCAGAAATATATATATATATATCACTGTCTCTCTCTCTCTCTACATTCACACACAATCAGAGACATGGACTTAGGTAATTTTCTGTAAAGAATAAAACACATAGTAAATATGGTAACAAAACAATTGGTAAGAGTTATTTATAATAAACAGATTTAGATAGATAGATAGATAGATAGGTAGGTAGATAGTTTTAAATTCAGATTCTTTCTTTTCCTAGACTAGGTGACGTCCAAGGTTAGACGGTCTAATCTTAGAGGCGTAGTAAGCAGGGGAAAATGAGGAAGTTCCCTTTTATTCAGCTTTTCCAGTATTCTTATATTTTTTTCCGTTTGGTGGGCATAGGGGTGTTCAAAAATTGTTCGTATTATCCATTGTCCCAAACGCTTTTGGCCACTTCTTTAGAAATTTCAAGGGGGCTTGATTTGGGGTGTTGTCAATTTCTCTTCATGTTTCATTGTATAAGATGCGGTGTTGTGTTGTTTTGAATACTAGAAGTAGCGTTTATTCCGATCTTCAGCTGGAATTCAAGTTGGCGTCTTTCAGTTGTTTTTAAGAACATACAGCAGCCCATTACCACTGTTGAATAAGGTGAGTTTAATAGTTGGGCGAGATGTTTTATATACAGGGCTTCTCTCACAGCGAGATGTCTCTTGTAATTTGATTTATATAGAATTTTGCGTTTTCGAAAAGAATTCTCCTTAGGCATCTTGTAAATTGTGGGTGGCTAGATGTTTTTTTTTATTGCACTGTGATATTATTATTAGCTGTAATAGTTATATATATATATATATATATATATATATATATATATATATATATATATATATATATATATATATATATATATAAAGACATTTATGATATGTTTAACGTTCTTTTTATAGATACAAGTATTTAAGCAAATGCTCTGTTTTATAATAAAAAGTATTAAATAACATTTACCGGCATGAATGTCCGATAAATTTTCATAGAAAATTTTCGTTCTCCGACAGGAATCGAACCTGTATCCTATACGTATCCTATATCATAAATGTCTTTAAATAAATTGTCGGACTTTGTCCAATTCAAATATATATATATATATATATATATATATATATATATATATATATATATATATATATATATATATATACGACTATTACAGCTAATAATTCATGACTCTTCGGTAAATTGAATCGAGTTCTCTCAGTCACTGTGTTTATCTAAAAATAAATACGCTTAAATTCACCTTCATCCCTTCCGTGCGCCAACGGCTTTGTGGTAGAATTCCGACTGACGCCAATTCAGTCGAGTTTTGATCCTAGCTAGAGGCAACCGGACGTCTAGCCACACTGATGAGCTGTGATACAGCGGAACAGTCTCTCTGGGGATGGTAACCTTTTTAATTCATGCAGTCTTTGTAAATATAGTGCCCGATATCAAAAGATAGCATATTACTAATATTGATGAATGAAATTAATGGACGATACTGTGGACAAAACATTCTCTCTTAACTACCATAACTTCACAAGCCATTACCGCAAAAGTAGCTTCACATTCCATTGGCAACCTTGACAAGGACTAATAATGATTGATGGATTCGTTTTCTGCGGCTTATCATCCCTTTGCAGGTTATTTAAAGCTAGAAAATAGCTTTTGATAGTAAGAATTTTTTGAGACAATAATGATTTAGTTAATAAGTCTTACTAATTAAGCCACAGCTGGGTGGGAGGGGAGGTGGATTCATACCTTCCCAAGGTTATTTGGACGTAAGTGAGTATAAGTAAGCTAACGGATATTGGAGCCCTGCACTCTGAGTAACAATTCTGAGCTATTATTCATTACTCCACCCGTACATCCAAGTTTACAGTACCTGCTATGTCCAAGCGGTCACCCATCTGGGTACTGAAGTTGCTTAATCAACTGTGATCAAACGGAAACTGCTTTTTAAATGTGATGCGGCCGTAAGCACAAGGACTATTAACAAATTATATAGGGAATCCACCAAAAATATATACACGCACTTCAGGAAAGGAAAAACTTGTATGGATATTGTAATAGTAAATTTATTCAGACATAGCGAGATTAATACAAGTTTTCTTCAGTTTCTACAATCACAAAAGATGCTCAAAATGGTGACCTTTAGATTCAAGGCATTTATGAGTACGACGAACTACTGCTTGGGCAACAACGGCCAAAGTGTCCAGTTGCAGCACATTCATTTTCAATATCTTGACTAAGGACCGCCAATGTAGTAGGTTTTCTGTGATACACAGAACCCTTTAGGGCATGGTGACGCTACAACCATGTGGATAATGCCATCTGACGAGAAAATATTACTGTAAAGTGTTATCGCAATTTGATAAAATATTTCCTGAAGTGGGTATACATTTTTGCAGACTCTCTCTCTTTCTCTCTCTCTCTCTCTCTATACATATATATATATATATATATATATATATATATATATATATATATATATATATATATATATATATATACAGATAATATGACTTTGCTAACCAGACGCTTCCTCTGTTGCTAAATGGTATATGACGGTTTCTTGTCGGATGCAGGTTAAATTCCTGTCGGGGGGACATGTTTTCCATGAAATTTCTCGGACATCCAGGCCGGTAAATGTTGTTAATACCGTTTATTATAAACAGATCATTTACTTAAATATTTGTATCTTTAAAAATAACGCATAAACAGAAAATATATTAAAATAATTGTCGGACTTAGTCCATTTCATAATATATGATGTCAGTTGTTTGCTTCCAGCAGATATGAGCGTTCGAGAGAAATCATGGGAAATTTGTTGTTTAAAAACTAAGTTGACCTTGATAACCAGACGCTTCCTCTGTAGCTAACTGTTATAGCACGTCAGGCTATATGACGTTCTAATGTAGGTTACAGGTCCGATTCATGTTGGAGGACATATTTTTTATGAAATTTCTTGGACATCCAGGCCAGTAAATGTTGTTAATACCGTTTATTATAAACAGATCATTTACTTAAATATTTGTATCTTTAAAAATAACGTATAAACAGAAAATATATTAAAATAATTTTCGGACTTATTCCATTTCATTATATATATATATATATATATATATATATATATATATATATATATATATATATATATATATCATTAAAGACCACTGACAAAGAACTGTGGTCAAGCTTTTTATTATATTTTTCTTGCATTCGTACAAGTTATTTATTTTCTGGACATAGAGTGTGTAAAAACTGTCCAAATGATCTATGTAACCGAGTGCTTTCGGCTAATTTGTTAAGTATTATCAAGGATATTCTTTTGCTGAACTGAATATATAGATGTGTAGAAAATGCAAACATGTTAGTCTTATGTACATGCAGAAAACGATTAGAAATAATGTGAGCATTAACAATAAAAAAGAGAAAGTTACTATTAATAGTATTAATTATGAACACGACCACAACATGCTTGTCGGAGTTAACTCCTCCTTAATTCCCTAATTGTTCACTAGGGTTGGTTCTCTCTACACAATAAATACTGGGCAATTTATTGTCTCGTTCTCTTTTTTACTTTGCATTTCAGCGGACACATTTAAAAATGTGATTTCTCGCAAAAAATCTGCGTTTTCGCCCACTTGTGGGAAAACGCCATGAAATACACATATACGTACGTACGAACATTTCACCAAAATACAAACTCTTTATGTTTACACACAGACACAAATGTTGATGTCTTTGTCACTTGTAAATTTGTTGTTTAATAAATATATTTGTTGATATATATATATATATTGGTCTTGTTTGTTTTTTTACCTCTTCGGTTGGACTCAAATTGAGTCCGCATTGTTCTTGTAGTTGGACCTTCTTCTAGCAGGAATAAACAGCACGTGTCCCTAATAGAACAAAACTCAAACCCACACGGTCGTCTACATGCTGACAGTGTTCGGAAATCAAAACATTTACATTGCAGTATAAAAAAAAAAATCTACATATTCATTACAAAAAAAAAAAAAAAAAGAAAAAAAAAGAAGCTTGATAATGGCTAAATATTAACCGGAGACGTTCGGCTGCTTAGCTCATTTGAACAGTCTTTAAACACTCTGATAAAATTAGGCTATCGTTTGTGTAATATAAATAGAATCACGTCCGATGATGATTTTTAAAAATGCATTTCAAGTAATATTACTCTGAAATGCATTGGAAGTAAGAAATGGGATAGTCAATGGTCAGGAATTACTGCAAGCGTTATTGAAATAAAATGAATATTTAAACACTGAATGCAATTATGTGAATTGCATTCAGTGGGCAGGTGCGCGAAAAACAGACGACAGGAAGTAGCATTTGTAAAGAATAACAATATCAAACATTGTAGTTAAATTGTAAGGACAAAGAAAAAAAAACAGTTTTTTTTCTCCCCGGGAATGTGAGGTTCTGCGAAGAAAAAGAAAACTCCTAAAAATTGTGTGCGTAAGAAATTCACTGACACTCTTCTTTCTTCAGATCATTTGTAACATGTCTTGTCCGGAAAAAAAAACAAAAACGACCCCACCCCCACCCCCCAAAAAACCGCGAACATTGCCAGTAGTAAACGTACGTGCAGTTGATAAGCTTCGACGAAAACAAAGGAGTCTCGTTTTAAGAACGCTGCGCTAAGTTTCGCTCATGGATTTTGGCGGGAAGTTTTGAATGGGCTAACAAAAGCGGATGTTGCTGACAATGGCGTTTTTCTTTATTCCTTCTCTCTCTCTCTCTCTCTTTTGGCTCGCTCTTTTCGTGGTAAATATCAAGTGAAATACAACGCTGGCAAATTTCCTGTGAATCTATTCAGCGAGAATACGAACGGCGCTTTTAGTGAAATATGGCGAAACACTGACAACGGGTCACGAGTTGAAAACCAACACTCGGTATTATTCTGTTTGTAATGTTAAACATATTTCATTTCACAATCTGGCCTCACAATGTTATACAGTGTAATGCAAAAGTATGTATACAGTAATGAAAAAACAAAACGTGTGCACAAAACGTATTGTATTGGCTATAAAAACACTAATAATGTATACCTACTTTTTCTGTATTAGAGTTTCCTGCGCGCGTGTGTTTGTGCCTGATCTAAATCCTGAAAATTAATTGGATCTATATTATAAAAGTGGAGTTTTTTTCTCTGTCCATCGCACACTGTCCATGCACGACTTTACACATGTAGTGATATGCTTACGTCTGTGTTGTGCACGAGTGACTGGAGTAATTTAAAGTACTAACAACCACACACGCGCACACATACATACAAAATTTGACTGGGGCACCTCGACGTGGTTTAATGGTTAGCAAGCTTGTCTCGCTAGAACAGTTACGTTGAGTCGTGAGTTAGATCCTCACAAGGTACCCCATACCATCTGTTATGTGTTTCATCTATGCTACTCTTAGAAAATCACCATATACAATTTGACTGAGTTTGAAATAAGACATTAGACTAATACATTGACAGTTCACTTAGTCTGTACAACTCCTACCCTGGTGTAAGCAATAAAAAAATCGTAAATTTGGAAACAAATAAAAAAGTCGTTTTTTTTCTCTCCAGCGTTTTTACATATCTATATAAGTCAGTTATTCGTCCATACTTAAAAATATTGCTGCCACATATGTTCCAGTGCTCCTGTTGTCTGTCTAGAACTCCTTGATAAAATTCAAAGAAGGATCAGTGATATTATTCGCTCCGATCTGGTATCTCAGGTTCAGTCACTTTCCCACCGCCGTAAGGTTACCTCTCTTTACTTTTCCTATAGATATTTTGATGGTAGTTGTTCGGCTGTTGACCTGGTTAGATGCAACCGTAAGTTCTATTCTAACAGTTTCTTTATTCGCACATCTCGCTTGTGGAACTTACTTCCCTCTCCATGCTTTCCAGTCATCTTTATTCTGAAAAAAACTTTAAATGCAATGTCAATCGCTATCTGCTATCCTCTCAATTACTCTTCCTCTGTTCTTGCTTCTTAGCAATGTTCCTTTATTTAACTCTTCCACATCCAGTTATCCCTGCGTCTCGGTGGCTTACTGGCTTGCTTGGGGTGAACTCGATTAAAAAAAAAAAGGTTATTTAAAGACAGAAAATATTTTTAGATTATATTTTTCTTTATATATAATAATGATTTAGTGACGCAAATCTAAGATGCAAGGGGTTCTGAAAGTGAAAGAAGATGAGAAAACGTTCCTCTTTATATATTTTGAATTGGACAAAGTCCGACAATTTATTTAAATACATTTATGATATGTATCTATAAAAGAACGTTAAACATATCATAAAGTTCTTCTTTATGTAGCATGTCCCATCAGGAAGTAGGCGATAATGGATCTCCACAACTTCGCGTCCCTTTAAGTGCTCAGTAAATTTTGTCTTTCTGTTATTTCTCCTAAACCTTGTTCTGCCTCCCGTTTAGTCAACCTCAGTAGGAGAAAAGACAATAAAAGAACAGGATATATGAAGACAGAAGATGGCGATTTATCTTTCATTAAAAATTTTGAAATTTCAAGGTAACAGGCAAGCATGAAGCCGGAAGAGAGTTCTACAAGTGACAAGTGCGAGAAAATAAACTATTAGAATAAAACTTGCGGTTACATATCTAGCAATATATATATATATATATGTATATATATATATATATATATATATATATATATATATATATATAAAAGTGAACATAGAAGTCAACACTTAGAGGCGACAGTCTGTTTCATGCTAGATGCAATCGTCAGGCCACGAGTGCTGTTATTTTTCTCGGCTATTTATATATAGGGGTCAGTGGTGCATTGTGGGTAGTCTATTTTGGCGGTTATTTTACCGGAAGTCGTTTATTTGTTTATTTATTTATTTGTGACAAATTATTTTGCTTGTTTTTATTTAATTTTATTTTTATTTTTTATCTTATATATTTATTTATTTTTTTATTTTGATCGGTGTTTTTATTAACGTAGTAAAAATTTGTTTATATAGATTATTGTGGGTAGTCTATTTTGGCGGTTATTTTACCGAAAGCAATTATTTGTTTATATTTTTATCTATTTGGGTCAAATTATTTTTATCTTATATATTTATTTATTTTTTTATTTTTATTTTGATCGGTGTTTTTATTAACGTAATAAAAAATTGTTTATATAGCTTATTTAATAGTTTTGCTTTTGTTTGAGAAGATAATTAAAGCTATTTGTTGAATTTTGGGGTTGATTGTTGTGGTTTGTTCTGACTATTATTTTGGTGGGAACATTTTTTAATTTATTTATTTGGATTGATTATCTTTATTTGTTTTTTTTTCTAAACGGCTAGTTTATCGGTATCGGTTGTTAGTTTATTTATATATATGGATGTATTTAGATCAATTTATTATACTTGTTGTTATTTATTTGTTACACTATATTTTCTCTTTTTGATTTTCGATTTTTAAGTAACGCAGTATATTACTTTTTATTCATTGTTTTATCGTTATATAACAGTAATCAATAAATAAAGTAAATAATAAACAAATTAGCAAACTATTATGACCAAAATATTACACTATAAAAAATCAAAACAAAAAATCGGACGAAAAATAGCTATATAACTGTTATATAACGATAAAAAAAACGATAATCTCCTTTGTCTTTTGTCCCTTTCATTCCATTTCAATTTTTGAAAATTGTAGTTATCAAGGAAGCAAGTAAATCAAAGGCATTTCCACAGGTGGGAAGTGTGAGAAAAGAAACTGTTAGTGCAGAAGTGGCTATTGCATTTAGCTATTTCAACAGTAAAATGATAGGACTTAGATGCTAATCTAGTAGCAGGCTTAAATCCATGTAGTCGGCACACTAGGGAAAAAAGCTGGTCAGAGCAGTTGCCATGAAAATAATTATAGGAAAAGCCAGAGGGAAGCTACGCCACGTCGGTGAGAGAGTGACTGAAATATTTGGTTATATATGAGAAAGAAAGTGTGAACAGGTGAGGACGAAAGAAAATTTTAAATAAATCTACCTCATGAAATTAAGGTGTGTCATTCAGAAAGCTAAAGGCCTCGCATGTGGCCCGTAACTGGTTTACTGAGACAAATCATCCTAAATAACCCATAGCTGAGGAGAGAACGGGTGTATCCATAACTTTTTCCAGAGTATTTACGTGTAAGTGAATATAACGAACGCAACGGGAATTAGAACTCGGCTCTCTGATGAACTGTTCCGCTCCATTACACCCTCCGCACACCCAAACTTACAGCACGTTTCTCAACTTCGGTGATTATACGGGAACCGGTGTTTCAACATGATGCGGCCATAAGCCTTTATATTTGAGGACGTGACAACAAATTAAAACTTTTGACATTGTCTTATTTTTTTTTATTTAATATTCTTTCCTTTATCAAATATTTTGACCTTGTAACATATTTCTTATCACTCTGTCTCCTCAAAGAAAAGCATACTTATCTTTAAGAGTCGTTATAAATACTCAATATTCCATCGAGCAATAATAAGTGTTGATTATTAAATTGTGATAGTTACGTTTCTTTTCTCAACACATAATGACCTAAAGGTTTAATACGTTTTAACTCCATTAATTCGACTAAAGACAAATGATTAAAATTGACTTGGAGAGAATGAACCCAGTAGGTCATAGAGAGGACTATGTTTATTCAGATCTCGTGGATTGGAGCTAGACAATCACAAAGAACTGTACCAAATAACAGAAATCACATCACAGCACAATTTCCAACAGCAGCAACAACTAAAATGGATACCTTCAATAAAAAAAATAAATAAATAACGACTACAGATGTTGACGTTCCGCACTACTTTGAACAAATGGTCAAACTCTCCGCCTCGGCGGATAGGAACCTGGACGAGTTTTTGCCGAAGGGCAAAGTTTTATCCGGGGAGGCCCTGAACCCGTTTATACGGGTTCGAAGGGAATATTTTTGGCCGAGCCTACGGGCTCGGAGAACCCAAGATAAACTCGGCCTTGTGCCACATACGACCCACGTGTGGGTGGGGGAGGGGGAGGTTAAATATAACGGTTAAGAGGGAAACCCTCATGAATACTGGAAAAAGCGATAACAGTTGCTGGACTTGAGAAAGCTGTTTTCCTGAAAAATACATTTCAGCCGAAAATAGCACTGGCTGACTGGTCAGTGAAAAACGTTTCCTTATAAGGTAACGGCTAATACTCCCATTCTCATTAAAATTACCAGAGACCAATGTGGTGTACACATGATGCTTACTATTGGAGGAGAAAAGAGGCGGTGCAATGGTTAGCAAGCATGTCTCGCGAAAACGATTACGACTGAGTAGTGAGTTCGATCCTCGCTGGATGAGCCCTACTTTCGGCCTTGTGCCACATCTAAGCTACGCTTGGAAAATCACTATTGGAGGAGAAAAGGCAGAAAAGAAAAAAATTCAATGGAATAAATACATGAGAGAGGGGGGAAGAAGGAGGGAGGGATAATACAATTAAAAACAATAGATTGAAAAAGGTGGGGTTTTTTTTTCAATGTGATATATCCTTGAAAGACGTAGGTGATCATGGTTTACCAAAGTTTTTTTTTCTTGGAAAAGAAAGACCAGTATTTTCTCCACGGGTTTGAAATCAGAGTCGCCTTTCTCCTAGACTGTCCGCCACCCAATGCTAGAGAGTTCAGTCTACACTGATATTTTATCAATAGAATAACTCATGACGTTTACACGAAACGTGGGTTGGTGAAGTCATTGGAGATTTGAGGAGACTTGCTGCCGCTTGATCCTCAGCAACAAGCGCCATACACATCTGGTGTAAACGTGCACGTAAATTATTAATAGGATAGTATTTGTTGAGCTTTACTAAGTTGATCTTAATTTTGCACAAGGCCACAAATTAGGAGCTTCTGGTAAGAATGGAATTTCCTACAGAGTAGTAATGGTTAATAAACTAGTTCATAAACCTTTACATCACGTCGAAGCGACCTATATAGTTTAGTTTAAATTGGCACAAGTCTAAAGGTATGGAGCATCCGGTGAGAGCCGAACTGAGATAGATAGATAGATAGATAGATAGATAGATAGATAGATAGATAGATAGATAGATAGATTATTGGCTTAATTTTGGGAGGTTTCTTTCCCTATTCCAATGCTTCCTCAGATTTGTGTGTTGCATTTTTCCTAGGCCGGAAACTAGAGTGCTCCTCGCTGTCCACGTTCTACAGAAACTTGCGCGGGTGCAAAAATGTTGGGGCTGCTTACATTCACTTCATAATTGAGAAAAGGCACGGGTCCTTTTCTCCCTGCAATCTATTTCATCTTTCGATGTCTTAGCAGCACCAATTTTCCTCCAGTATACATTAATGTTTGAGGCAACAGAGTATGGTTGAGTTAACCTACTCTGTCATAACTACGACCCAGGTCATAATAACAGCAAAATGTTACATTATTTGTCAACCTTGACATGAGCAATGTATGTATGTATGTATGTTATGGGCCTAGTGGTTAGAACGTTCGCATTCAGACCATGAGACCCGCGTTCGAATCTGACCATGGTCGATTTGTCAAGAAGGAGACTTCCTGATGTTATCAGACTGGAAGGTTCAATCCCAGCGTGCGGCACCTTTAGAAAACCATACCACGGGTTGACCAAAAAAAAAATGGGTATACGGAACCTCTGGGGGCCGTCAATGGCTGTGTTAGCACAAGTCATGCGCCTGAGCCAGCGTCTGCAATAGGGATTGGCTAGCCGACCTAGTAGATGGATATCCTCGAATACGAGTGGCCAGCTATGCTGTACTATGTATGCATTTATATGTATGTGTGCGTTTAGATGGTTTTATTTTGGTTCCTGTTAGTTTACTACCGATATTCGAAATCGATGAGTAAATATTCAATGAGTCTTTTTGTGTCTCAACGAACACACGTTGCCACTTTTGTAATGCTCGTCGTAGTAGAGACCTTCAAATCGCAGATACAACTGTAGTAACGCCGTTGAACAATACTGGTGTCAGACGCCTTTGAATATCACTCGCACTAATAGTACTTGCTCGATAATCAGTCAGTCAGTTATGTGCCATGTGGGATACCCTCTTAGGTGATCATGTAACTTTCGATCTATGACTGACGAGGCAGATTTTTACACGCAGTAGGTTGCCATTTCTTTCTGCAGTAGACGAGTTACCATCGAAGGCTACAGAACCCGTTTTGTCCGGCTATTTTACCCATAGATGAACGGAGAAAAAAAGAGCGGCAAAAATTTTTGAATGTGAAAAACGTATTTTCCTAGAAAATGTCTTAATAAAAAGATTTGATGAAGTTCAACCAACAGGATCACAAGCTGCTCGATTACTGAATATCAAAAGTTTCCTTATGGGGAAAGAGTTAATGTTACCATGACAATTAACATCATCGTCCATTTTGTCTATCTTTACTTTTGTGATGTCAACGAATACTCGTTGACACTTTTGTAATGTAAACGAATACTCGTTGTCACTTTCGTAATGCTCGTTGCAGTAGAGACTTTGAAATTACAGATACAAATATAGTAACGCCGTTTAACAATGCTGGTGTCAGACGCCTTAGAAAATCGCACTAATAGTACTCGATAATACTCGCTCCAAAAGTAACAACTGAATAGTGATCAGTATAGAGAAATAGTAGAGTGAATAGTATAGAGAATGGCGATCCGTATAGTAATAGAGACTAGAGTAGAAATAGTGATCCGTATAGTGATCAGTATAGAGAAATAGTGTAGTGAATAGTATAGAGAATAGCGATCCGTATAGTAATAGAGACTAGAGTAGAAATAGTGATCCGTATAGTGATCAGTATAGAGAAATAGTGTAGTGAATAGTATAGAGAATAGCGATCCGTATAGTAATAGAGGCTAGAGTAGAAATAGTGATCCGTATAGTGATCAGTATAGAGAAATAATGTAGTGAATAGTATAGAGAATAGCGATCCGTAGAGGCTAGAGTAAAAAAATTGTTATCCGTATAGTGATCAGTATCGAGAAATAGTATAGTGAATAGTATAGAGAATAGTGATCCGTATAGTAATAGAGGCTAGAGTAGAAATAGTGATCAGTATAGTGATCAGTATAGAGAAATAGTATAGTGAATAGTATAGAGAATAGCGATCCGTATAGTAATAGAGGCTAGAGTAGAAATAGTGATCCGTATAGTGATCAGTATAGAGAAATAGTGTTGTGAATAGTATAGAGAATAGCGATCTGTATAGTAATAGAGGCTAGAGCAGAAATAGTCATCTGTATAGTGATCAGTATAGAGAAATAGTGTTGTGAATAGTATAGAGAATAGCGATCCGTAGAGTAATAGAGGCTAGAGTAGAAATAGTGATCCGTATAGTGATCAGTATAGAGAAATAGTGTAGTGAATAGTATAGAGAATAGCGATCCGTATAGTAATAGAGGCTAGAGTAGAAATAGTGATCCGTATAGTGATCAGTATAGAGAAATAGTATAGTGAATAGTATAGAGAATAGCGATCCGTATAGTAATAGAGGCTAGAGTAGAAATAGTGATCCGTATAGTGATCAGTATAGAGAAATAGTATAGTGAATAGTATAGAGAATAGCAATCCGTAGAGTAATAGAGGCTAGAGTAGAAATAGTGATCCGTATAGTGATCAGTATAGAGAAATAATGTAGTGAATAGTATAGAGAATAGCGATCCGTATAGTAATAGAGGCTAGAGTAAAAAAATTGTTATCCGTATAGTGATCAGTATAGAGAAATAGTATAGTGAATAGTATAGAGAATAGCGATCCGTATAGTAATAGAGGCTAGAGTAGAAATAGTGATCAGTATAGTGATCAGTATAGAGAAATAGTGTAGTGAATAGTATAGAGAATAGCGATCTGTATAGTAATAGAGGCTAGAGTATAAATAGTGATCCGTATAGTGATCAGTATAGAGAAATAGTATAGTGAATAGTATAGAGAATAGCGATCCGTATAGTAATATAGGCTATACTAGAAATAGTGACCCGTATAATAATAGAGGATAGACTAGAATTGATGATCATTTAGACGTCACGTGACTTCCGATATATCCGTTTCCTCTATGGCCACGCGATCCACTTAATTCAATAATGCGACCGCCTGTGTTTGCACAGTGGCGATCTGTGTTCAAACTCAAGTGTCGGCAGCGACATTTTATTCCTGTCAACGTGTAACTATGGTTCCCCTTTGTTTTCGTTCATAATAACAGTCATCACGAACGACACTAACATCCCATCAATATGTTAAAAAGAAAAAAACACAAGATCATAAAACGTAATAAAAAGTAACATGGCGGATGTGCAGAGGAACAAAGCTGACAACTAAAAAGAGAGGACCGTGGGCGTTACATTAGAAAGCATCGTAACAAAGTCCGATGTGTAAACAGCATGTTGACAGTGAATTGGTAAAGCAAAGAGAATGCCAGCTAAACATAAACGGTGCGTGGTTGGAGGCAAATGGTTGTAATTCTAACCGCTTTATCCTCGAAACTCCACCCAGAAATTATGTCAATGGATTCGCATAAGAATCCTACAGGCACCAACACACTGAACCATCATAAGCACGCTCACGAGCAATCACTGCACACACAAATACACGCAGACAGAATTATAAACAGTCAGGCTATCAAATATAAATACACAAACATGTAGACACAAAGATAACCGACATACGTCAATATACAGGATGACCATCATTACATGGGCAGTATACATACATATATATATATATATATATATATACATACATATATATATATATATATACATACATATATATATATATATATATATATATATATATATATATATATGTATATATATATATATATATATATATATATATATATATGTATGTATATATATATATATATATATGTATGTATATATATATATATATATATATATATATATATATATATATATATATATATATACATACATATATATATATATATATATATATATACATACATATATATATATATATATATATATATATATGTATATATATATATATATATATATATATATATATATATATATATATATATATATATATATATATATATTGTCATCCATAGATAGACTGTTTCGAACCCGACTGATTCGGCAACAGTCGGAGATTTCCCCATTGGCACACGGTTGAAAGAAAGGCAAATTATATATATATATATATATATATATATATATATATATATATATATATATATGTATATATATATATAGACAATATTAGTGGTGGATATACACATACATATGCAATTATATATGCACATACACATATGTGTATAAAAATAATTCCAAGAGGATATGATCCAGGTAGAACTCGATGTCCAGGACAGAGTAAGGATATAATAAAAAGACTTAAACACTAATATTCCATGGTCATAATTTATTCCATTGGAATCGTAAAAACGACCCAATTCATCAGACCTACAGATTCAAAATAGGTCTGATGAATTGGGTCGTTTTTACGATTCCAATGGAATAAATTATGACCATGGAATATTAGTGTTTAAGTCTTTTTATTATATATATATATATATATATATATATATATATATATATATATATATATATATATATAGTTGTGTGTGTGTGTAAATTTAAATTAATTTGAAAATAATTCATTTTAATTTCATTTAATTACTAGAATTTTAATTAACACTAAGTATGATGCTATTGTAAAATGAAAAAAAAAAGACATATTAAATAATCAATTCCCTTCGTAGCATTTGATTCACTCATTATTCGTTTTCTTAGATATATCTTCGATCTTAAACTGTCGTTATCTCTATGGCTAGGCTTACGACCATATACCGTTGAAATACCGCTTCTCGTACTATCACTGACGTTAAATAACGCTGAGCCTGGTCAGTAATAAGATGGATGACTGCTTGAGAATATCAGGTGCTGTACGCTTGAATGTCCGGGTGGTGTAATGGAGAATGGCACGGAATTGTTAATCGGAGGCCCGAGTTCTAATTTCAGTTGCGTTCGTGATATTCACTTTCGTAACAATAGAAAAAAAGAATCCATCTTTCCCCCCCCACTCCTATCTATAGATTAATTAATAAGATTTTTATCACTAAATTATTATTATCTCAAAAAAAATCTTAGAGTCTAAAAAATATTTCCTGGCTTTAAATAACCTGCAAAGTGTTGATCAACCGTAGAAAATGAATGAATCAATCTATCTATGTTTAACTGCCAAACAAAGAATGATTAAATGTTTTAATATCTATTGAATGAGGCGATTTGAAATATAATTTTACCTTCTAATCTGAACATCCCTACATCAGAACTGATGTTTTCTTTGTTTTCTATTCTCTACAAAATTGTAAGTACGCCGATATATTATTGAAAATAAATGTAGTTGACGCTTTACCATTAAATCCATTGTAGTCTATTTCAGATCGTGAATAGTTACCATTCTATGTATTTGACAATCAACTTATCCTAGAAACTAAATCGTTGGTGGACTGAGCGGTATTTCCCTACATTGCATACTACCTCCTGCCAACGATCCAGTAAAGGTTCATTGCTTGTTTTGGTTTGTTTTACAGCATATCACTCTTAATGGGTTATTTAATGCCAAATTTTTATTGCTAGTAATATTTTTTCTTCAAAAATGTGTCGCTGTTAATATTTTTTTTCAAAGATATATTACTGGTAATATTTTTTTAAAAAATGTATTGATGGTAATATTTTTTTTTCAAAAATGTATTAGTGGTAATATTTTTTTTTCAAAAATGTATTAGTGGTAATATTTTTTTTTCAAAAATGTAGCGCTGGTAATAATTTTTTACCAAAAATGTATTGCTAGTAATAATTTTTACAAAAAATGTATTGCTGGTAATAATTTTTTTACAAAGTATATCTGGTATTAAAACCTATTTTTACACTTTCATAGTGTTTTGACCCCAGTTTGGGGGTAACTATTTGCCCATAGCTGGGATCCTAACAGGTGTTACCACCCCGGGCCAGGGTGGATTGAGAACACCAGCATTTAAGAGGTGGTTCCACGTTTCTCAAAACCTCCTAATGTTTGCTGTCGGACGTAGTTTATCGTCTTACCCAGGACGCGGATGTAGTTTAACATCATACCCAGGACGGATGTTCATTGCCCTGACGCTAGAAATCACTAGGTTTTGACTCGAAAAATTAATCAAGCTACTTATAGGCTCCACGTTGTTGTTGAACGAAATAGCCCAAAAATTTTTAGAAAGCGAAAAAAAAAAAAAAAAAGAAAAAAAAAGAAGGAAAATTGCCTGAAGAGGATAAATCAGAAGAAAGTGATGGGTGTGGCAGAAATTCGCAACCGAACACTTTCTTTGTATACACGAGTAGTCTTGGGTCGAACGAGTAAACAGACAGCAGTGGTGAAGCGCTGTAGTTTTTTTTCTTTAGGTCAGAGTGTGTGGTACGTATGCACCGTGTTTCTGGACCTTCGCCATTGAGTAAAGATCTTCTTTTTGTGCTGTGCCCTTTCAGAACGTAGGCGATCATGTCGCTCGACTTCCTCCTATGCCTTGTAGCTCTCAATAAGTTTCGTCCCTCTGCCACCTCCCCCAGACCACGTTCTGTCACCCACTTGTTTAAGCCCGCCAGGTATGTCATGCGTTGCTTTCCTTTGTCCCTCTTTCCCTCGATTCAACATGTGAGTATCAGATTCTCCAGGCCCTCCGTTCTCATTACGTGTTCCAGAAACTTCAACTGCTTCTTCCTGATACGAACGATGATAACGAGAGTTTGCTGTCTTCGGATTCAATTCCCTTGGGGGTTTGGGGCAGTTCTTTTTTTTTAAAACAGCTCCTGCTGGTTCTCAGCAAACTGTACAGATCGACCAGAATGTGGAGAGTCTGTGAGCTCAAACTTTCTCTCCTTGAAGCTGGAAAACCATGTCTGTGCCACTCTGTCGGTAATGAAGTCAGCACAAATTGTCTCGAGCAGCTGTAGCAGTTTGTGACTCTGATTAAAAGAAAAGAGATGTCGGGCATGCCCATTCTTTTCTACTTGGCATTTCACCTCAAAGGGGTCTAATCTAAAATAACATTTTAATAACGTTAGACAAAAATTTAACAAGGTGACCAGAGTCAATAAGCAGCAAAATAAGTCACGAAATATTATTTGCGATCATTTGCCGAACATAAAAAAACACAACGAATATATGTAACAACCTAATAAAAACTAGTAGATCACTGCTGGACTACGCGGTATTTCGACAGACACTGATGTTTCAACTCTTGTCTGATCTCCAAGCAATATACAACAGATTTTAATAGGTTACCTGATACCAGTTGCTGGACGTAACCCCTGACCTAACCTATTCCTGTGTGCATTTTCAGCGAAGTGAACACTAGCTACATCAGCCGAAATTTGAACTTAGTTCATTTTTTTCTACTTTTCATTCGACTGACGCTGACATCAACTCCATGGCCCATCCCAACTATTACAGTTTATTAAATTACCATACATCACTTGTCTCTTTTTAAAACTACCTAATTAACATTTTGCTTACGCATGCGCAGGGTGTTACCAAAAATTCGTTTCGCTTCTTATATTCTTTTTCTTTTTTCGACAAATACTTTTAGTTTTCGAAAAGGTTGCTTCCACAGGCTTCAAAGGTTCTCCTCCCTCGACTACACTTGACAACTTAATGTTTGAACGTAGCATACGAAAAGCAGTCCTCAGGATAGACATTTTGCATGCAATTATAGATTACTCTCGTAAGTAATACGTAAATGAAAAAAATAAATTGTGCAATATTATAATTTCTGATTTTGTTTTTCACTGGTCAGTGTTAATTGGTTTTTCTACTATTGTTCCTCCAGTAAAAGGCACAAGAGCCACTTAAGGTAGGGAATTACCGAACGAGGTTGCTGAAAGGACGTAAAGAGAAGAAGAATGTAGTACATGTTATGTAAGTATTATATAGGAATAAAGTGTCGCTGCCGACACTTGAATTTGAACATAGATCGCCAGAGAGCAAACACAGGCGATCCCATTATTGAATTTAGTAGACCAAGTGACCATAGAGGAAACGCATATATGAGAGGTAGCATGTGTCTAATTGATTTGCATTTCTACTCTATCCTCTATTCTATTTGGATCGTTATTTCTAGTCTATCCTCTATACTATACGGATCGCTATTCTCCACTCTATTCCCTATACTATTTCTCTTTTCGGATCACGATATGGATTATTATTCGTGCGAGTATTATCGAGCAAGCACTATTAGTGCGAGTAATATTCGAAGGCGTCTGACACCAGTATTGTTCAACGGCGTTACTATAGCTGTATCTGCGATTACAAAGTCTCTACTACAATGAACGTTACGAAAGTGACAACGAATATTCGTTGACATTACAAAAGTGGCAACGAGTGTTCGTTGACACCACAAAAGTAGGATAGGTAGGATAGAAAAAGGTTGACCTTAGACTTGAAGAGATTAAGGTCAATGAAGTTTCTTCTCGGATATTATCGAGATTAATAATTATGTTCAAATTTTATGAAAGCAATAATTCGCTATCGCAGTAAAAAGAGAGCATATTCAAACGCCAAACTGTTTTTTACTACATTCAGAAGAACAACAAAAATCCTTACGATGTAGCTATTATCAATCCAACGAATGCAGTACAATCTTCTCACAGATGAAGAAGAGACCGGTGGCAAAAGAAAGGTGATTCTACAGAAACTAAGCTCGCCGCTTTTATCCATCTTCCAACACTCGTGGGAGCATTTGGACTGTTTCCGGAGTTGACCACGGCATTCACCCTCTGAGCTGGGAGGAATGATGGTAAGGCTAGGAAAGCGATCCTAATATTCCTCGTCCAGAGCGAAACATCTTTCAGCTCTCGGCGTAGGAAAACCAACCTCCAAGCGTGTTGATAACACTCCAAGTGTGTCATCCCCCCACCCATGACACAGACGTCTCTTCGGACCCTCGGCTTGCGTCCATCCCTCAAGAGGGAGAACAGTAAGCGCTCGATCGCCTTTCTACGTTTCTTGCAGAGAGAGAGAGAGAGAGAGAGAGAGAGTGCGACAAACGGTAAAGGATTAGGGGAAAGATGTACACGGAACACGCATCAGCCCTACTCTTTAAGGAAAATCGCCTTCGCAGGTAAGTTCGGACCGCCGCTCCGAGGTTTGCCAGTACCTTCAACCATTTCTTCTTCATCTGGAGACTCGGGCCGAACCACGCTCTAGGAAGGGCTTCGGAAGAGCAACGCCCCCAAGCATCTAGCCACAAGCCGGAAGACTTGTCGCGGTTAATCTTGGTCTCCGTGACCTCGTACCGTTCAAGCGCATTCTGCACCACCTCAATGTCGCATTGGCACGACACGAAAATAGATACATGATCGACGTACGCCGAAACCATGGCTCGAGCTCCAACAGGGACACCGATTCCACACATGCCAGGTCTGCACGGCCTGTCCCTTAGCCGGCAAAGACACTCTAACGCTAAAGCGTAAAGTAGGGGTGACAGCATACAACACTAACGAACAGACCGTGACAGTGCAAAAGCGCTCGTCTGCTTCTCGTTCACCAGCAACATAATAATGGGGGAGCTATATAGAAGGCTGATCCAATTGCAGAAGTCGGGTTTGAATCCGGTACTGGTTATCGAACCTATCGGACGCCATCGACTGATCCAAATTGGTCAGCACGGCTCCGGCGTCGTCCTCTAGGATCGTACGGATCAGATGCACGTTGCTCTGAATTGATCGGCTCTTCATATCACAAGTCTATTCCGGTCCCAACAGAAACTCAGCAACTGACTGCAAACGCTCTGTCAGGATTTTGGCCAGAATCTTTAACTCTGTGTTTAGCAGAGTTATGGGCCTGTAATTATCTAAATGTTCCCCAACATGCTTGCTCTTATTCAACAGTGTGATCACACCCATGAGTTGTGGAACACTACTGTCAAAATTGGAACAAACATGTGCAACAGCCTCAAGTACAATTCGTAGGGCAGACCATCAAGTTCCAAAGACTTGCCTCGGCCGATTCTCTTCAATGCAAAATGGACTTCGCCCTCTGTGATCTCACCCTCAAATTTTATAGAAAATGTTAATGTTATCGTTTTTATTTGTATGTTCAGTGTTGCTATTTGCTACCTTAGAAAGAAATAGTCTAATTTGGTGATCTATGAAGTTGTTCGAAAAACCGTTATTAACTAGCGTCTATTTCAGGCTGTTGAGTTTCTTTAGAGAAAAGCGGACTAGAGGACGAATTCTCGTGAGCTTGCTTAAGGAAAAATTTTGTAACATCTATTTTATAACTAAGTGGACATCTACTCGTAAAATTAATATGGCAAGAGTTTCTACTTGTGTTTTTTGTATAACGACATGGTAATGGTCTTATTACGATATATATATATATATATATATATATATATATATATATATATATATATATATATATATAAAATGGAATCCCAAATTTCCAGGAACCGGTCAGATAATCTTTAGTAACCTAGTCTGCTTCTTTTCTTTTCAATCTAAGAATGAAAACAAATTACTTTATAGTAACAAAAAGAATTAAACCATTTTGATAATTTATTAGAAAACATTTATTTATTAAAATATTTCCAGATTGACAGTCTGTTCTCATCATATTTCTGTTCAGAAGTTTGATGCATTTGACTCTAGCTGTGTTATAGTTTCTTAGCCACATTCGAACTGAATCCCTGTAGTCCAAAGATCCAATGGAAGACCTATCAAATTTATGACTAGAAGATTTGCCAGATTTTTAACTTCAATAAGGTTTCTTTTGCCAGAATAAATTACATTAATCAGAGAAAACCGTCTTTCAGCCTCCGGAGAACTTATAGCAATGGTATTAATTATATTTTTAGGTATTATACATCGGCTATTAATATATAAGATTATTTTCGGATAATCCAACAACCGGCTCGATTATTAGAATGCACACACACACACACACACAAACTCACACACACACACACACACACACACACACACATATATATATATATATATATATATATATATATATATATATATATATATATATATATATTCTGTTTATACGTTATTTTAATAGATATAATTTAAGTAAATGCAGTATTTTTTAAATAAACAGTATTAATTACCTTTCCTGACCTGAATGTTCGAGACATTTCGTAGAAAATATGTGCCTCTCCAACAGGAATCGAACCTGTAGCCTCAGTGGGAACCATCATTAGATCTGATGTGCTGTTAACTATTTAGCCACAAGAAATATCGTGAAAATTGCCGAAGATTTGTTGTTTATAAACAGTAATTCGCACTTTGCTAATCAGACGCTTCTTTTTGCATTTACTTAAATAAATTGTATCAGTTAAAATAGCGTATAAACGGAAAGATATATTAAATAACTGTCGGACTTAATCTATTTCATTATATATATATATATATATATATATATATATATATATATATATATATATATATATATATATAGTCCTCCAGACAGATTGTTTCACTGTATCATAGCTCAAGAGTGGGGCTAGACATGCGATTGATTTAAACCGGGATCGAAACCCGAACGATTTCGGAGACTCTCACCCTATCAGAGCACGCTATGGAGAAAGGAAATTTTTAGCGCATTATATACGAGATATAAGCATTACCGACTACCACAGGGTTCAATTCATAGCGAAGATATATATATATATATATATATATATATATATATATATATCTGTGTGTGTGTGTGAGTGTGAGTGTGTGTGTGTGTGTCTTTCATATTCATATGAGTTAAATAGGAATCTGTGTACATTACTATTTCTCAACCTTAAAGTTTTTTTTCGTTGGAAATAACTGACGATGGACGAAATTATTCAGCATATAAATAATTTTGTCAGCATTCTTTATCAAATTCTCCCTGGAACTCGCTAAAGGGTATAACCTGTTCGTCATGTTTAATTGAACGTGTTTAAACCAAGTGTTTCTAACTAATATATTATTTAAATCTATGTAACTACGTATAATCGTTTGTGGATGGATGTCTGAATCAATCGGACGACTTAGGCGATTGAAGATAAGTCATTTTCCGCTAGTGCCAGTGGTCGGCGTTCGAGTCCCTGTAAAAGATATAATTTGAGACAGCGATTTTTGACGTATACCCTAGTTCTTACCCACTTGTAAAATAATCGTCCGTCGCTGTCTTTTACAAATCATTTATAACTCTTTTTCTACTTAATATTCACTCAATACAAAGCCGAAGAGCCAATCGAAGCGGAGGGCTACTGAGTGAGGTTGTTGTATGCACGTAAGAGGAAGAAATGCATACCGTCCTGGGTAAGACGAAAAAATACACCCAACAGCAAGGCCTCTGATTTGGAGGCTTTGAAGAGCGTGGAATCTGCTGGTGTTTACAGGTCCACTCTAACCCGGTGTTGTGGCACCTGTTAGGGTTCCAGCTATGGCGTCAAAACATTATGAAAGTGTAAAAGTAAGTTTTAATACGAGCAATACGTTTTCGTAAAAAAAAACATTACCAGCAATACATTTTTGAAAAGAATATTACCAGCAATAAGAATCTTGTCGGCATTAAATAACCGATTGAGGTTGATATGCCGTAAAACAAACCAAACCAAATCAAACCAAAGCGGTGCATATTATATGTAGGACAGATAGAAATTGATTCTAGACTTGATGTGGTTATGATTGTATTAATCGGAGAAAACATGCCTTTGGGAGTCTATTCGACAATTGTTGAGAAGAAGCTGTCTGGGTGGAACTTCCTCCTTACAAATGGAATACGAAGGAAATGTGGACAATTCGACCCAGTATACGTGGAATGCTATTTCTGGATGTAAATATCTCAAATGGTGGAACTAAGGAGTGTGGATCGTCTGAATATTGGCCATGTATAACAAAACGTTAGCAAATGTGGTTGCAGTATTGAAAAAAATTTCAGCGCCTACAAGGCTGCTGAAAGGTTTCAAAGTGATGTCTCGAGAACTTTAACGCAGATATGGTAGCAGTACCCCAGCTTTGGCTTGATATGACTTTTATAAAGACACAGCATAGAAAGAGAAGCCAGGTAGTTTCAGTACCGGTAGAAGAATCCGAACGTTTCTCAAACATCTTTAGAGATGGATCGTATATAGGGGTCCCATTGGAGAACTCTAGCGAACGTGAACTATGACATATATAGAACATTTGACCGTGGCATTGTGAAAATACGTTTTTTAGAGATTGGATCGATTTACTATGAATTTCTGTTTTAAACAGAGCGGACCCATAAACTAGTGAAGTACCCGACAGAAATACCGGCGACTATAAATTAATTGTGATTTTTTTCTTCTGACTCTTTTTCCCAGCCAAAAATGTCCCTTTTTTCTGTGAGTATTTTTTTCCTTCTACCCTTATTAACAGCCGCGGTTAGGAAGGACTGCAGGTGCAACTATAGTATGATATCTACCGAAGCAATTGCGACCTACCATAAATGACGATGCACCTCATTATTGATGGTAAATGACCAATTTACTGCTTCTTTTTGTCATCAAATCAATTTACAAACATTAAAATCACTATTTGATAACTTTAAAAAAAATTTTTTTTATAAAAAATTGTTAATGATTTTTAATACCTAACCAGTTCACGGCTCACTGCCTTTAACCCTAATCCTAACTCCTAACCCTAGCCCTAACCCTAACTCCTTAAACTAACCCAAACACTTAACCCTAACTCCTAAACCTAATATAGTTCATACATACAACAGTTGGTAAATATCATACTAGTAGAAAATGAATAGTAGATATCTTACTTTAGTAGAAAATAGACGGTAGATATACTATAGTAGAAATTGAAAGATAGATATCATACTGTTGTGGACCCGGAAAAGGTCTGAAAGAACACTCGAACTCAGTAATTCAGTGAAAACGTATTATTGACAAAAAGAACGAATACAGAAGTGTTGCACGTCCGACTGGCGGCTAAGTACTGTAGTCAACTCGTCAATAGTATTTACCCCCGCCCCCCCACGAGGGATAGATGTTGCAAAAGCCGGGTTTAAAGTGGGGTATTCCCGAGCCCGTAGGCTCGGCCAAAAAATGCCCGTAGATCCCGTATAAACGGGATCGGGTTGGTCAACCTCCCCGAACGAGACTCTGTCCTTCGGCGGAGCCTCGTCCGGGTTCCTCTCTGCTCAGAGGCAGAGAGTTCGACCGTTAACTCGTCAACTGTAGTCAACTCGTCAACGGTATTTAGTGTCCTCCCCACGAGGGACAGATGTGGCACAAGGCTGGGTTTAAAGTGGGGTTTTCCCGAGCCCGTAGACTCGGCCAAAAATAGCCCGTAGATCCCGTATAAACGGGATCGGGATGGTCAACCTCCCCGAACGAGGCTCTGCCCTTTGGCGGACCTCGTTCGGGTTCCTCTCTGCTCAGAGGCAGAGAGTTCGACCATTAACTCCTCAACGGTAGTCGAGTCGCCAACTGTCTACAGTCCTCTTGCGAGGCATAATATAATCATAAGACTAGTTTATTTTGTCCATGAAGGTAGGTCCCCATAACACCCCCCTTTCCAAGCCTTTACCTCCGCAGGAGTCTCAATATCGTCTCCTTTTTGGATTGATGATGAGATGGTCCGTAAACTTCCGCTTTCTTTTAGATCTTCGCGGTTCCGGAGCTGCTTGGGGTATTTGAATGTCGAAGGTGTCGTAGATGGTATCCATCACCTCTTCTTCCTGGGGAGTACTGCTGCAGTCATTCAACAGTCGTTTCCTGATTTGATTCAGGTGCCTCTTATGAGAGAAACGAGGGCCTTGGATTATGTAGACCATATTTCCAATCCTCTTTTGTATAGTACCATGTTCCCAGAAAGATGTATTATTTTTAAACATTTTAAATAATACTTTTTCTCCTGGGCTGAACTTTTTCTTTGGTACAATAGAGGTCGGACCTTGTTTTGTTTGCTTGGGCAGCAATTTATCGAAAACGGATCTTACTTTGCACGCAAACATTATTTCTGCCGGAGATAGGGAAGCTGGTGCGTTAACATTTGGCGTGATCCTGTACACTTGTAAAAACAGCTGCAGGGCCTTTTGCTTTGGGGTGCCGCAAGGTTTATTCAGGGCTCTTTTTGGGGTATCAACAAAACGTCCTGCTTGACCATTCCACCTCGGGTGATATGGGGGTAGTAATGTGTCTTATCTGAAAAATCTCGCAGAACTCTTTAAAGTCGGTCGAAGTAAATTGATTTCCGTTGTCACTGACCAAGCAATCTACTGCCCCAAAACGAGCGAATAGTTCGTGAAGGTAGCTTATTGTTGCTTCCGTAGTGGGATTTTTGCATCGGAACACTTCCGGCCATTTTGAATAACTATCTACTACAATTAGATAGTAGAATCCCTCTAGCGGTCCCGTAAAGTCCACGTGGATCCTTGACGGACCGTCTTTGGCCACGGTTTATGTGTGATAGGTGGTGCTTTTGCCCGCCAATGCACAGCCCTTACACGTATTGACCGTATTTTTGATGTCTTGGTCCATTTTAGGCCAGTATACGTAGCTGCGCATTAGACTTTTCATTCTATTTTTCCCCGGATGCCCAATATGAAAATCCTTCAGGATTCATTTCTGTAGATTTTTTGGAATGACGACTCTCTCGCTGTATAGGAGTACCTCGTCACATAGGGAAAAACTGTCTGAAATGTGTTGGTCCTTTTCTGAATTTTTTTTCTTTGTTGTGCTAATGAATTCATCATTGCGGGCTTCATTCTTTATTTCTTGTAGCGTCACAGGAAGCTCTCTTATAGTGCTACACAATAAAGTTTTTATTTCCCCCTCCGTTCGTAGTGAAGCGATCACAGAATCTTCTAGGGGTTCCCTACGTCTTGGAACCAGTCTGGAAAGTTCGTCAGCGTGACAGATTTTTTTCGAGGGAAGGTATTCCAACTTGAAGTTGTAACTTAGGAGAATTGTCCCACCCCTTAGCAGTCTATTTGCCGTATAAGCGGTAACACTTTTTGTGACCCGAAAATACTAAGTAGCGGTTTATGGTCCGTTTGTAGTGTGAAAAATCTTCCGTGTATGCAACGGTGAAATTTTGTGACTGTGTAAATGATCGCTAATTCTCCTTTCTCTATTTGGGAATAGTTTTTTCCGCTGGGAGCAGGATCCTTGATGCGTGAGCGATGGGCTTTTGCGTTCCATCTGGCATATTATGAAGGATATACGCTCCTATTCCATGTGAGCTTGCGTCGTTAGCAACTACAATCTCGAGGTTAGGGTCGTAGTGCGTTAGGAATAAATCCGATGTTAGGGTTTTGATAGTTTTCTCGAATTCCTTCTGGGATTCGGGTGTCTATTCCCAAACCTTCTTTTTCCTTAAAAGTTCGTTCAGCGTGGCGCGGAGGTTATGCATGTTTGGGATAAACGCTTGATAGTAATTCGCTAACCCCAAAAAACTCTCTGTAGCTCTGTGACATTTTCAGGAGCCGGCATGTCCTTAATTGCATGGCCTTTTCTGGGTCCGGTCTCCTACCGTCTTTGTCTATGATGTGACCCAAATATTTAATTTCTTTCATGAAGAAGTGAGATTTGCTTTCCTTTATTTTTAAGCCATAATCTGGTATTCTTGAAAATACTTTGTGGATGTGTTCCCAGTGTTGTTCCAAGCTTTTACTGTTTATTAGTATCTCGTCTAGGTAAGCCGTTGAAAAATCAAGTCCACCCAGCATGGTGTCCATAACCTGCTGAAAAATGACTGGTGCGACTTTGACTCCAAATGCAAGCCTTTCAAACTTGTAGAAACCTCTATGTGTATTTATGCATAGTAATTTTGAGCTTTCTTCCTCAACGGGTATCTGGAGATAAGCTTCGCTGAGATCGATTTTTGAAAAGAACATGCCTCCATTAAGTTTCGTAAAAACTTCTTCCCGGTTTGGAAGTGGGTAGTGATAATCTCCTAGTGCTGCGTTTAGTCCAGTAGAAAAATCTGCGCACACGCGGATTTCCTTAGACTTCTTCTTCACATACACTACTGGTGCTTCCCACTGGCTATATTCCACTTTAGATAAAATGCCAGTCTCTACAAGTCTGTCTAATTCCTTGTCTATTTTCTCTAACAAGGCGAAAGGCACATTCCTTTTTTTCTTAATTATTGCTTGAGTGTTCTCTTTTAACTCAAATTTTGCTGACATCTTTTTGCATCTACCAAGGCCAGCGGAAAAGACCTCGGGGAAGGTTTCTTTTAATTTATTTTTTAGTTTATCTGACTCGGTCGTCAGATTTTCTATTTTCTGACAAAAAGTATTTATTGGCAAATCCCACAGATTGAACTCCTGCATCCAATCTATGCCAAATAGATTGTGTGTGTGTTTTTAACACGAACATTTTTAATTTTTTGGTTGTTCCATTCAAAGTAACGTTTGCGATAATTTCTCCTTCAAACCTAATTTTTTTTACCGGTCACCGACCTAGCTATTTTGTCGGTTTTTAGCATGGTTGGTTTATTTAATCTTTTCCAAGTATGTAGGTTATTTATCGATAAATCAGACCCGGAGTCTAACTGTAAACTGACTTTTTTATTCAGTATTTCTACCTGCACATACCTTCTTATATTTTTGACATCCAGTTCGTCTGTTTTTTGTGTTTCTAATCCAGCTTTTTCCTCTTTAATTGTTCTGCAATGTGAACTCTTGTGCCCAAATTTATTACAAGTCAGACAGGTTTTAAACCGATATTGGCAATCTTTAAACCAATGAATTGCTCCAAAACGGTAACATGGACTAGGCGGTAAATTTTTCGGTTTTTGATTGAGTTGTCTTTTTTTCTTATTATAGTGAAAATAATCTTTTTTGGTTTGACTTGTTTTTGAATGGGAGGAAAATGTGGTTTCCGATGTATTTTTCTTATGTGCGCAACGCCTGACTCTTCAATGTCTCTAGAATAATTTTTTACACTTATATATTTTTGGCAGTCTTCGGCTATATTTTGTAAGGTTAAATTTGGTTCTCCCTCTAACCTGGTGAGGTCTCTCCTTCTAATTTCTGCATCTTTTGACGATACAAGACCTTGTACGAATATTAGACATTTTAAATTGTCTGCGGTAAGTTCGGCTAATTTAAAATCGTCGCAATGTTTGTTAACTACCGATGCGAACGTCGAGTAGTCTTCGCTGTCTTTCTTGGTTAGGTTTCAGTATTTCCACCGTTTGTGGAACAACGATGTTTTGGGGCTGAATAATTCTGTAAGAAGATTTACTGCTTCCATGAAAGTTAAATCACTAGTTTTTCGAGGTAATATGTAATCCACGAATTTGCTATGTTCAGTAGTCCCTAATTTCCGGAGCAGTAGGCGTAGCTTTTTAGCGTCTGACCATTTTCCACAATCTATTTCGAATAGATCATCATACCTTCTGAAATATGACGCGAAGGTTTTATCTTTGTCTGGCGAATAAGTGAAATTGTCAATTGCACTCCAAATCGCGTTTTGTGAAAAAGTAGTTTCGCTCTCGGTATTTTGACCCTTAATCGACCTTGTTTGTAGAAGCAATTCTTCAAACCTTTTCTGTTGTTCTATCATTTGTCGCTGTAATTCTAATTGTTTTTCGTCGTTTCTTCGTTGTACTTCTTCGTGTTTTTGTTGTAATTCTAATTGTTTTTCTTCGTTTCTTCGCTTTTGTTCAAACTGGAGTTTAACCAGTTCTAACATAGTAGCTTTAAACTCTACCATGTTTTACTTTTCAATATTACGCTTCTACGTAAGTTTACTTGTACCAAGCCTTTGTATTGTTCGGAGGAGGAGGAAGAAGAAGAAGAAAAAAAACAAATCACTTTGTTCTCACGTTAAATGTTTTATTCACGTTCACAGTTGATTTTTGGACAATTGCGAAACGTAAAGTTTATACTTCGGCGCTGGAAACAAAATATTTTCCTTTCTTGTTAAGACAATGGCAGAACAAGGAACATTAATGTTTTCTCTGCGAGAAAAAAAAGAAGAGAAATCACTTTTGGTTAGTAAGAAGAATAAATCAACTTACCTATTGTTTTTTTATGATTTCACGTGTAGTTCGTTAAATTCTAGTCACCAGTGTTGTAGACACTGGTAAACAAATTTTGTTTCTTTTATGGTTTTCTCGTGGAGTTCTTTAGATTCTTGTTGCCTAGTGTTGTGGACACTGGTAAACCAAAAAAAAAATTTTTTTTTATAGTTCTCCGTGGTGTTCTTTAGATCCTCGTCGCCAGTGTTGTGGACCCGGAATAGGTCTGAAAGAACACTCGAACTCAGTAATTCAGTGAAAACGTATTATTAACAATAAGAACGAATACAGAAGTGTTGCACGTCCGACTGACGGCTAAGTACAGTAGTCAACTCGCCAACTGTCTACAGTCCTCTTGCGAGGCATAATACAATCATAAGACGAGTCTATTTTGTCCATGAAGGTAGGTCCCCATAATACATACTATAGTAGAAAATGAATAGTAGATATTTTACTTTAGTAGAAAATGGACGGTAGATATACTATAGTAGTAATTGAAAGGTAGATATCGTACTATAGTAGAAAATGAATAGTACAGTGTAACCCGGATATAAGAGAAATCCCCGGATATAAGAGAAACCCGGATATAAGAGCTTTTTTCTCTGGTCCCAAATTAGATCCTGTGTTAATGTATATATAATAGACCAAACCCGGATATAAGAGACCCGGATATAAGAGAAACCCGAATATAAGAGAGATTTTCTCTGGTCCCAAATTAGAGCCTGTGTTAATGTATATATAATAGACCAAACCCGGATATAAGAGAAACCCGGATATAAGAGACTTCTCCGGTCCCGACAACTCTCTTATATCCGGGTTACACTGTAGATATTTTACTTTAGTAGAAAATGGACGGTAGATATACTATAGTAGAAATTGAAAGGTAGATATCATAAAATGAATAGTAGATATCTTACTTTAGTAAAAAATGGACGGTAGATATCATGCTATAGTAGCACCGGACTCCATAAATGGAAAGATTCTTCTGGAGATGCCGTAGCTGGAGACATTGTGCCGTAACCACAACATTGTCAAAGGCCTTGCGTCGTACAAAGATGAAGAAAATTTGTGTAGCAAAGCTAGTAACAAAGATGTGTGAGTGTGCGTTTGCGCGCGCACTCGTGTGTGTACGTGAGAGTATGTGCGTGTGCGTGTGTATGAGTGTATGTCTACGTGTGTCCGTTGTTTTGAAAAGGAGTCGTTCTTGTTCAGTAACACGCCTCACATAGACAGTTCGGCGACATTAGCCAACGCAAACGGAGATGTCGTTCAAAGACAACGTTTCATTTGTTTACTAAGAAAGCATACAAATGAAGGCGCGTTAGCGAAAAGACGAAATAGACAAGGCAGTCATAGATAAATATAAGCTTGCACAATACACACACACACACACACACACACACTTTATAGACCGTATATACTCGTGTAAAGGGCGATCTCGCGTATCGTGCGACCCCCAAATTTTCACTTATAAAAATGATTTTATCATGTATCTCGTGTATAATAAGAATTCCTTTTTTGAGAGATCAAGTTACAATACAGAGTAAGCTCTTTTCCTCTCTCTCTTTATCCAATATTCTAGTTAAATAAGTTAAAAAATAAAAGAGAATGATAAAAAAATTATCATTAGTAACGTTATACTCGTTGTATAAACGCGTACAGCCATAAACAACCGAACGAGAAACAGCTAAACATCTTATAAACGTAAACAATGGAAAGGATGCATATTCGCTATGTTTATATTTTATAACACGATACCAATATGTAAATATTACATGCATTATTATTGGATACAGTTAAGTAAAACATCAGTTTTATCAAAATCATGTTTATTTTAAATACAGATGCACTTTTTGACTACAGTAAATGGATATATATAGTTTAGTCAACGGCGTAGCCAGGGCCAGAAATACATACGCTAATTTTATATTTCGTGTATGATGTGACCCCCTTAAAATTATCGTCAAAATTAGGTCTTCAAAAGTCGCATGATACGCAAGTATACACACACACACACACACACACACACACACACACACACACACACACACACATATGTATATATATATGATTAATACAATATAAAATGTGTTACTTAATTAATTCATGTTATATTGAGCATCTCAACTCCGGAGTTTCGTAGACGAACCCTTTTGTAATTATTCAGTCCACTCGTCAGGAGATTTCAGTGTCTGGCCGTTTGTATCTGATGCTTTCCGTTTTATATTATTTTTATGCTATATTATAACATATACTTCTTAATACACAACATGAGAACGGTCCCCATCATACTACTCATGTTTAAGTTGCATTCCATTCACGCTGATTATGTTTCAATAGCCTCGTCCTATTGATTGCACATACAACCGTTTTTGTCTAGAAAAAATTCGTTTGTACGAAATCTTGTATGTTATATATATATATATATATATATTATACTTGTATGCAATTTTTCAACGTAACTTGAAGACGAGCGATACTCTCAAAATATCGTCAAACATTGGTAAACACTGTATTTTTTCTTAAATAGCGCTCTTTAAATGTTCAAAATATTGACAGAGTTATGTCAATGTTTATTATTATTATTATTATTATTATTATTATTTTGTAGCGGACCGTGGGGTGAAGATGTGAAGAGATATCAGAAGGTTAAATTTTCCTGCTAGCCGGTCCAGCTACATGAGAATGTTGGACTTAAATTAAATCCAAAGAAGACAAAGAAAACAAACAAGACCGATATATATGGGTAAACAAATATATATTAATAACAAGTTAAACAAAGACATGGACGGTTACATAGAGTTTGTATGGAGAAATTATGTTTGTGTGTTGTGAGTGTTCGTACGTACGTGTATTGTTCTTAGCGCGTTCCCAGGATTTGGGAAACGCTGTATCTGTGAGAGGTCATATATTGGCCTAAGTGGAAAAAAGAGAGATTTTACATCGTCTTCACGCGCCGTGGCGGCCCAAGGCCTAAGTTGAAAAGAAAGATCGAAGCGAAAGGTCAGCCAGTATTTATAGCCAGGGGAGTGAGACCCCTGTTGAAGGATTACAGAACTGAGGAGGAGCTAACTCCGACAATTTCCTTTGATTTCTCTTGTATACTCATTTCCTTCCGGGTCCCAATCAGAGATCTAAGTTCAGAAATGACACCATAAAAATTTTCCGATGAATATTCTTGTAAAATTAAATAAATAAATAAAGTAAACAACTTAGGAGATAAAGCCTTTCATAAGGAGAACTATTTTTTGTATTTTTTAAAGGCATGGGCTACTGGGGATCCATTCAATGAGCCTGTTGGAATCCGCCTACCAGGTTTGCACGTTCGTTTGGTTGTATGTTGGGAGGTTCACCGTCAATTTGGCTTTTGTAGGATCGGTCTTAGCTATTGTCGCTCAGTAGTGAAAATGTCACGGCGATGTGGTATTGTTTAAATATGTTAGTTGTCTTTTTAAATACTACAATAGAGAAGTCTTTAAACCTATGTTGGAATCCGTCTACCTCGGTTTTAGCTACTTTCTAAATATCGTACTCCAAATATCTAACAACAACAACCACAAGGCATCTATTAAATGAAACATGAAAATAATTATTTTCTAAAGGAAAAATAGACGCAGAACGTCAGTTGAAATAACATATATATATTCTTTTCAGAAATATGCAATGGCAATAAAATATAAAGTAATTAAGTGTTCATATTGCGATGGGAAATGTCTGAACATACTTTATGACGGTCAGCCTAATATGTTGGTAGACAAAAACTTAGCAGGCAATTGCTGGTTAATCCCTTCTATTGTGTGTGTGGATAAGGTCTTAGTCGCCGTTTTCTGGCTGTCTCTCTTCCATTGTGTGCGTGTATGTGAACGCTCGTGTAGATCAAACTGACCTCCGAATTGGTTTTGAGCCTCGACAAGAAGTAAGTTTCTATTTTTATACCCGTAAGGGGATTCAAAGTCTAATTTCACATAACGATGTAAACTTTTTGTATACATTGCTTAGAAATTAATTTCACACTGCCTCGCGAAAATCTTTTTCTCAAATTTGCAGGAGTGGTGCAGGGAGTTGTTATTGTTATATTCTAAATGGTCCAAAAATAACACGTGGTAGGTTTACCGCTATATCGGCAAGTAATTTGGCAGTATTTGCCCTTGTAATGATTGTTTATCAAACAAACTTTCTGATGGGATTTTATTGGTCGAAATGTATATATAGGAATTAATTCGTATAATACCCTACTCCTAGATTGGTAAATATTGAAAATATCTGATATATGTTTGAAAATGCGTAGCCTAATTGACACATCTACCCGATTTGGAGTGACATTTGTATTTTTTGGTGAAGTCGTCGGTACGCACACCTCAGTATCTATTGGAGTTGTAGAGTGTTCCGTATTAATGTTCTTAATGTAGGTAAATCCAAATACGTCGGATTTAGTTTGCCTATGGAGAGATTATCTTGTTAAACATTTTTAATAATGGTACAATATTTTGGTTTCCTTTCTACTTTGTCTATTGTGTCATCTTTTTGTTGTTCGTCTGCGATAAGTTTGAAAGTAAGGGTTTCAGGATCTGAAGTATGTATAGGGAACGTTAGCGCTTATCTGCCACCATATTGTCTGAACATTAATGCAACGGATATCCGACGTAAACCAGGATATATAGTCCAGTTGTCGAGTATCTCTGGGTGTCAAATTATCTGTATTCACGTACAAGTTGTATGGGAGAGGCTTGTGATCCGTGAAAACAGTAAAATTTCGTCCGTGAAGTAGATGCCGAAAATGCCGTACAGACAAATATATTGTACACCCTTGTGCAAATTAATTGAAATAACCGATCTAGTTTCCTTTCTTTGACCATACTGTCAGTTTTAGACTCATTGGAGTGACAGGGTGTATTCGATTTCTATTTTTCCTCAGATTAGGTCTTTTGCAGTGGCGTGCAGTAATATGAATCTATTTTCGGGGTGTATGATGGAATTTGTTTGGCCTTGAATAATATTGCGTCAACCGTGATTGCATCAGATTTTCGTTACACCCAGACATTATTGTCTCGACTGTCGATTAGTTGTCTTACGGCCATTGTTTGCGATGGAAGTTACTCTAAGAAAGCATACGAAAATGTTAACGCTGCACAAACACACTGGCAAGCCTTACAAGTGAGCAAATCATAGTACTATAGACTGGTCAGGAAACTATCCTGATTTAAATCCAATCGAGATTCTGTGGTCAATCTGCAAGGAACGACTTCGTGGAATGGACATACGAAGTACTAACATGTTCACTGGGGTATTTTTCATTGGAAAAATACAAAAAAAATACACCTAAATAATAACGGAATTATTCGTTTTGTTTCAATTAATTTGCACAAGGGCGTAAGTAATTATCTTGAGAAGTTATTTTATTTCTGTTGTGCTTTGTTCGATTTTACAAAGAAAAATGAAACTAGTCTGTCTATGCCGTTCTGCGTTTGATGTAGCACTGCTCCAATTAAATTTGATGAAACATTAATGGCATTGTTGAAACATCATCTTCCCAGATATAGTTGAGATTCAATTCATGATCCTTGTATTTTCATAGTTATTTGAAGATCTTCAAAAGCGCATTACAATCTGCTGGGACAGCCATATCAATAAGAAAGCACATTCTGTTCACGAGGTCTTTGATCACGATGTCTGGACGATTAGCTTTGATTTGTCTGTCTGCGTGTATCATAAAGATCCATAAAATTGTTACAGGTCCTATCTCTGTAACCGAGTCTGGGTGATGTTCATACCAGTTTCTTACAGATTCCCTCCCGTAAAAATGGCATATTAATTATCATTATTATTATTAGTGTGTTATGTTTCCTTCGTTGTATCCTGTAGAACCGGGTCGAAACTTTGGTCCTTATGTCCTATATGAGAATTGTCATTTGATAGCACTTTTTCCTAGTAGGGCGATCTTCTTGGCAACTTGTATGTTGATGTTACTTGTGACACTGTTAGTATAATTGTCCATTCCTTTTCTCACGAGGCCTAGTGCTCCGGTTACTATTGGTACATTTTCAGTCTTCATTCCTCACAATCCTGTTAATCTGGTTTCTTGTATTTGGACAATTTCTCGTTATTTGTCATGGAGGTGTTTCTCTCAGATGATACTTGCTATGCCGATAAGCATAAACTTCATGAATTCCTTGTCTTTTATGATAATATCAAGTCTGAGGATAGTTACATAACTATTTTGGGTAACTGTGTCTGGCTGGTGCTCATACCATATCTCAGTAGTTTCGATTTTGTGCTTCTTGCGTATCTTCCACTGCGCATATATCGTTACCTTGTTACGCCTGTGGGTATATTCATTTTTTGCTAGTTCCGGATATCCTGAGTTAATATGATCCTCAGTTTTATTATATTTTCCTCAGATCCTGCATTTCGGGTTGGTTCCGTCCTTAATCATGTGACAGTGATAGGATCTGGTTGCGAGGCTTTGGTCATAAGTTGCAATAATTAGGCCTTCTGCCTCAGCTTTCAACCCAGTGCTTCTCAGCCACTAATGTGCTTTCTTTTGGCACGCATGTGCTTCCTCCGTTCTTTTTAGGTATTTGCCATGCAACGCCTTGTCATCCCAGCTTTTCTTTTGTTTTTGTATTTTAATTTCGCCATGTTTTCTTTCAACTTTCTGTTTTACACGTTTGGCATAGATGGTATTCGATTCGTTTTTTGTTGGTAGGGTTTCAGGTATATTTAGCCGTTTCTTGAAGTGTACAGCTTCTTTGTTGAATGGAGTGGATTTGGTGTTTTACTATTTGTAGGAGTGGGTCATTGGTTTTTGTGAAGTATGCTTCCAGTTCGATTGTTGTAGATTTTAGTTAGTGCAAGTTGAATTCGATCTCTGCCTCCTAAATCTCTTGGTACGTATAGCCTATCAACATCTGTTTTCGGGTGGTGCATCCTCATTTGGGTAAGCATTTTTTCTGGTTTTGGCGTTCAGTTTTTTAATGTCATTTAACTTCCATTTAATAATGCTGAAGCTGTATGTTACTACGGGTATAGATAAGGTGTTGATAGCCTTCATTTTATTGGCCCCATTAAGTTCGGTTTTAGTATCAAACGCACTCTCCTATAATAATCTTTTCTGGTCATTTTCTTCATAATTGAATGTTGTATTACACCTCCTTCATTAATTCCTAAGTATTTGTATGTACCATCTTGGTCTAGTTCGTTAATCTTGTTTTTCACATCAAGGTCTAAATCTGTATTTTCCATCAGTTTACCGCTTTGGAGCATTTGTCTATTCCCAACTGCATCTTAATGTCTTTGCTGATGTTTTTGACAATGACGAGTAAATTTTTCTGCTGGTCGTCATCCCTGGCAAACTTTATAAGATCATCAGTATAGAATACGTGATTCAGTTTACCATCCTGTGATTTGTATCCGTAGGTACAGTTGTTCAGTAGGCAGCTGAGTGGCGCCAATGCAAGGCAGAAGGGTAGTGACGACAACGAAACTCCTTTGAAGATCTCGCTTTTAATGTTGATTGATCTGGATGTTAATGACCCGTTTGTATTGTTTAGGCTTAGTGTAGTCTTCCAGTTTTTCAGGCTCTCCGTTGTGAATTTGACCGTTGAGGGGCATACTCTGTATATCTTTAGGCTGTTCTCTATCCATAAGTGTGGTACACTGTCGAACGCCTTTCGTTCATTTTGGCTACTTCACTTAGAAGTGACAATTGTCCTAGTAATTTATTTATTTCGGTTTCTGTTATTTCTTTCCAGACTGGCATTTTTGTTTTTCGTTTACGGTGTGTTTTTACTTTTTCACTTATTTTTTCTGCGATCGTTGCCGAGGGCGCGAATTTAAGATGATTAATTTCTGTCAGGTTCATCGAGCTTTGCATTTCGTTTCTTATTTTTCTAATTGCTCGTTTAGCAAGGTTGATGGTTTCCTTCAATTTACGGTTCTTTCTTACTTTAGGAATTGTTGGCCTTTCCTCGAAAGACATTTTCTTTACATTCTCCCATTTATATCGGATGTTTTTTGTGTTCTCTGTTTCTCTGTCATATTCGTCTTTATCTTCCTCTATTTGCTTGTGTATCTCAGAGGGATTATTACAACTGGTTCCTATTTGTTTCTACGCGTGTGTCTCTTCTGGGTTACTGGCATTTAGCTCCTGGAAGTTAACGTTTAATCTATTTTTGATATTTTTTCAGATGCTTTCGAGTTCTATGTCAGGTATTCTATTTTTCCTGATGCTGTCACACCTGACATTGGCTGGTTTGTTGGCATCGATGTTTAGTCTGTTTAGGAGGTGTTTTTCTCGCCAGATATTATAGGCGGCCTTGGTCATTATTGTCGTTGTCGGATTTATCTTAGCGGTGTAAAACGCTATCATTACTTCAATATACTCTTCCTTAGACCATTTATTAATTGTTCTTTTTGTGGGATTTTCTTTTAATGAATATAGAGGGCCTCTTTGAGGGCTGATCTCGGCATGGTTTTCTTTTGGTTCTCGTTCGGTAGAGTTTGCTACTTTTCGATCCCAGTCTGGTTCCTCACTGGGGATCGCAGTCCTTGTTGACCCGCGTGACGACCAATGCGGTTTAGCCTTAGTTTCGTTGTGTCAGCATTATAGTTAGTTCGTATTTACTCATACGTGGGGGCTGGTTCGTGTGCGCCAGAGCATATCCAAACGAGGGTGGACCATCATGTTCAGGTGGCCAGGCTTCCGCCTGCTATTTTATTATTATTATTATTATTATTATTTTTATTATTATTGTTTCATTTCCTTTGATTTCTGGTGTGTACACATTTCTTTCCGGGTCCCAACCAGAGACCTAAGGTTAGAAATGGCATAATTTCCCACTGACCAATTAAAGAAAAACAAATCAAAACACATATTTTACATAGATAAAGCCCTTCATAAAGTGTGGGCTGTACCCGTGAGAACAATGTTTTGTATTTCTTTAAGGCATGGGCTTCCAGGAATCCCTTCAATTAGTCTGTTGGTATCTTTTCCAACCATCCGAAGGCTTCGACTGCAACAGGGATTGTTGATGCTTCCATCATGTGACATTATAATAATAATAATAATAATAATAATAATAATAATAATAATTATTATTATTATTATTATTATTATTATTATTATCTTCTTTTGCTTTCTTTATAATACAGTCTCTTACCGAGTCATTAAGTCAAATTTGAGTAATGGCTAGCGACTCGGATTGAGGAATCGGAGAGCCGAGTTCGAATTCCAGTCGAATTATTATTATTATTATTATTATTATCTTTTGCTTTCTTTATATTACAGTCTCTTACCGAGTCATTAAGGCAAAGTTGAGTAATGGCTAGCGACTCGGATTGAGGAATCGGAGAGCCGAGTTCGAATTCCAGTCGAATTATTATTATTATTATCTTTTGCTTTCTTTATATTACAGTCTCTTACCGAGTCATTAAGGCAAAGTTGAGTAATGGCTAGCGACTCGGATTGAGGAATCGGAGAGCCGAGTTCGAATTCCAGTCGAATTATTATTATTATTATCTTTTGCTTTCTTTATATTACAGTCTCTTACCGAGTCATTAAGGCAAAGTTGAGTAATGGCTAGTGACTCGGATTGAGGAATCGGAGAGCCGAGTTCGAATTCCAGTCGAATTATTATTATTATTATCTTTTGCTTTCTTTATATTACAGTCTCTTACCGAGTCATTAAGGCAAAGTTGAGTAATGGCTAGCGATGGGTAAATAGCAGGAACATATCAGGTTATATAGCCTTGGATGGCAACTGGTCTACCGCAGAATGAAATGGCAACCTACTGCGGAAAAAAAATCTGCCTCGTCAGTTATGTATCGAAAGATACTTTATCACTCAGTTGTGTGCCATGCGTGTATCACGCATGGCACACAACTGAGTGAATATATTCATTTCTGTCTGCACAAGTTCTGATGTTATGTGATATTTCACAAAGTACAGAGTTCATATTTTCTTTTCTGTGATAATACTTTTCTTATTAGATGACCTCTTCTACAATGTAATTTTTTTTCAATCTCTTGAAAATTGTGATTACCAGGTACCTTGTTAATGTTCTTGTCTGTGTCTTTTTTTGATCGCACACAAGACTTTAATTATTATAGATGGAGCACCAGTTTTAAGACACCGCGACTTTTCCATTTCAGTTCCAAGATCCTTATATTTACTTTACATTTTATATTTAATTTGTCAGATCCTTTAACAGATATATTTTCGTCTGATGAAATAGACATATCTATGAGAAGACATTTCTTTTTGCTCGTAGTCTTAAATCACTGTCTGTTTTTATTGTAATGGAGTGTCCCATGCTCCTTATCGCCGGTTGACCGACTATATCAGTAGCTATATATGATGAGCACAGGATATACCTGGGTGCTTGCTTCAGCAATTGGAGATTCGTCTCCAGCTAATCTAGTCGAACTCTCTGCCTTCTGGTGGAGAGGAACCCAGAAGAGGATATGCCGACTGGCAGAGACTCATCTGCGGTGGTAGACAGATACCCGACACCGTTTTTTACGGGGTCTACGGGGAATTTTAACGTGGGGTACCCCACGTTAAATTCGGCCCTGTGCCACATCTGACAAAATGGGGCAGTTGGCAAATATCCTTGCTTCGGCAATTAGTTGGAGATTAGTCTCCAGCTAAGCTAGTCGAACTCTCTGCCTTCGACCAGAGAGGAACCCAGACGAGGCTATGCCGAAGGGCAAAGTCTCGTCTGGGGGTGGTAGACAGCTACCCGACACCATTTCTAACGGAGTCTGCGGGAAATTTTTGCCCGAGCAAACGGGCTCGGTTATAACCCCGCATTAAAAAAGGCCTTGTGCCACATACTAACACGCGGCGCGGGGTATGGTAAATATCCTTACTTCCGCAATTAGTTGGAGATTCGTCTCCAGCTGTGCTGGTCGAACTCTCTTCCTTCGGGCAAAGAGGAACCCATAGCCTTGTCTGGGGTGGTAGACAGCTACCCGACCCCGTGTATACAGAGTCTATGGGGAATTTTTGCTCGAGCTTACGGGCTCGGTTTTGCCCCGCATTAAAAAACGGCCCTTGTCACATCCTACCTCGCGGGGAGGTAAGGTAAATATACTTGCTACTGAAATTACTAGTCTGCCACCGGATTCCCTGTCTTTGACAATAAACCTCTATTCTTTCATTTACACGCGTGTTGCTGTTCCTTCAGTCGAGTACCACCTGTGTCTGTCTGTAACCACTTTAAGGGTACAATAGTTTTTATATGTCTATCACAATGAAAGGTAAAGTTCCAAAGAATAGTGACATTATTGTCATTAATATTATTATTAGAAATACATGTAAAAATTTCGCGGTTTTACTTTTTCAATTTTTCTGATGAGTCTTAATTCTTAAATCTTAAGTTAATAATTGAATAAGCTCATGTCGAGTTCTCCGACAATAAATTATCATTAAAATTTTCGCATTGCATCATTAAATATTTGAGCCTGGCAATTTTAACACAATATTATAATAACAATCATAAGTATGAATGCTGGTCGTTATTTAAATAAGTAAGAGGGTACAAATAAAAAAATTCAAATTTGACAAGTGTTTTCATTTGACAGAAGAAGACTTTAAATGAATAAGAGTAATATCGCCTCCAATATTTTTATTTTACCTCTCATTCCTTCGATTTTTTTTATTGAAACCAAACAGCGTTTCTGATATGTCTTTTCCGTCTTTCCTCCCCATCAAAGCGGAATAATCCATTATTATTTCAAGGCATAATTTACACGCCAACTAATAAACTAAAAAACAACCGGAATTATTATTATTATTATTATTATTATTATTATTATTATTGCTGTTGTTGTTGTTGTTATAATAACAAACACGTATCTTCGCCGTTTTATTCTTGACGCCTTTCACATTCATATCCTAATCTGGAAAGTAATAAGGAAGTTGAAAGTTGTCGTCAGAAAGTCTCCATCTTGACATTTGCGTGAACTACCCTTACATGACATTATCAACATATATTGTGACTTGCATACATTCAATCACATAAGCGAACAGACCCTAAAGTTGTTCCACAATCAATAGATTCTGAGTGAAAAAAAGAAAAGAAAGAAAGAGCTTATTAAGAAAATGTCCTTTATAAGAAGTATTGCTTCCGCCAACAGCAGAATTAAACCAACGGACATTAGAGGATTAGTCACTTGGCCTATAATGAAGGTAAAACCTTTATTCCCCTCGGCTTTGCTGGCCCCATGGGGTGAGGACACTCCTCTTGTCCCCTTGCAGCTATTTTGATTGGGTCAGCAAAGGTAAGCCGGCAACAACAGCTTTATTTCCGCTTCTTCCATTGAAATAAGTTTTATGTCGACTTATATTTATGCATAGTCATGAGAGCTGAGTACAAATTAGTCGTGGCTCTCTTTTCCTTGGCACTATAGCATGGGTAGGATCAGTTATCAAATAAACAAATAGATACCTAAGCCATTGCGGAGCCGTTTGGTATCTTCTGAAATCTAGTGTCTCCTTATGAGACAGATATGTGTATTACACATACACCAAAACGCGGAAACAAGCGGGTGAAGAAGCTTTTACCTATATCTCTCTCTCTTTATACACACACAGCAGTCAATTCACATCTATCATTTCTTATCTATCTATCTATCTATCTATCTATCTATCTATCTATCTATCTATCTCAGTCCATTTATATCTATCGTTTCTTATCTATCTATCCATACTGTATTCATCTCTACTTGAATCTATCTGTCTCAGTTTATTCATAACAATCTATCTATCTATCTATCTATCTATCTATCTATCTATCTATCTATCCATCTATCTATCTCAGTCCATATATATCTATCGTTTCTTATCTATCTATCCATACCGTATTTATCTCTACTTGAATCTATCTATCTGTCTATCTCAGTCTATTCATATCTATCTATCTATCTATCTATCTATCTATCTATCTATCTATCTATCTATCTATCTATCTATCTATCTATCTATCCGGCGAGCTATATATATATATATATATATATATATATATATATATATATATATATATATATATATATATATATATATATATCCTAGCGGTAGGATATCTGACTGATGTCAAATCTGTCGGGTTTCGATGACGGCTTGAAGCAATCGGACGTCTAGCCACACTGAATAGCTCTGAAACAGCGAAACAGTCTATCTGTGGATGACACTATATATATATATATATATTCACTTTTATATTTACACACGCTCTGTCTCTGATATTGAGCACTTCATCCCATAAATATAGCACACTTTAAGACTATATTTCTTCACATATATATATATATATATATATATATATATATATATATATATATATATATATATATATATATATATATATATATACACTTGATATTAGTCCATCTAGGTTTCTTGTTGATTGAGCGCTACACCGTAGAGTAATATCTAACAAGTTAGTGAAGTTAACCATTATTACTGTAGAGTGAGTTGATCCTCACTGTATATCTCTGAGTTGAGGCTTTGTGATGAAAGTAAATTACGTTTAGTGAATAATATATGTACGTTGTTTTGCTCACTCTTTCAATTTTTGTCAAAGAAGTCAGAGATAACTTTTTAACTGGTGCAAACTTATTTCCGCCTATAAAGGGCGATAACTCAAATTATAATGGAGTTACGGCCCTTGTCCGCTAGTTCAGTCGAAGCACTTCTGAATTTAACATAATGACAAGCTGGCACGTACGTGAAACTTATGGTTTAAAATCAAACAAATCCTTGCTGTTCTCAGGAGCAAATGAATAAAATTTATTTTATTATGTGTTAAAATACACTTGTCTTTTATTTTCATTCTTTTTTTTTTCGTTCATCCCAATAACCTAGGATATAACATAAACTAATACACATCAATTCTGTTTCCTGTCCTAAAAGACCTCTGTTAATTAAAGTCGCATTTCCTTCTGTTTCACCGCTGAGAATTTGTCTGTTTTTATGCTCTGTGCTTTTATAAGCTCTCATAATGAATCCAGATAAAAATAAGTTCGCTCCAGATCTCATTTGGAACTCAATATATACGACCCATCTCCAAAGATACTGGAAAAATCGCCAGTTTTTTTGTATTGCAGCTGTAAATATCTGACTCCTCCTAATATGCTCTCACTTTTTACACGGGATTACGGACATATCACGTTGAAACACCGGTTCTCACCCGATCACTGAAGTTAAGTAACGTCGAGCCTGGTCAGTAACTGTGGGTGACTGCTTAAGAATATCTGCTGCTGCAGGCTTGGATGTGTGCATGATGTAAAGGATAACATCGTGGAATGAGAAATGCGGGAGCCGAGTTCGAATTCCAGTCAGGTTCGTTACATTCATTTATACGCATTTTGGGAAAGTTATGAATACATTTCTTATCCTACTGTCTATGGGTTAAATAGTAGGAATTTTATCTGAAAATTCCTTATTTTCCCTAAAAACATTTGCTAATAATCTCAAAAAAAAGAAAGAATTATTCTTATAGTCCAAATATATCTTTCGGTTTAAAAGTACCTAAAAATGTAGCTAAATGTAGGTAATTGTAATAGGTAAATATTTTAAATTACCTACAAGGGTTTGATCAACCGTAGAAAAACAAATCAACCAATTAAATAATGAATATCTTTACGAGAGCCAGATCAAAGCAAAACGGGATAACTTTTGCCATATCTCGCTACTCTATCGCTATTTCAGTGGTAAATATCTAGACGGGATATATTCCTTAGTCTCCACAAGTTCCGACATTTAAAGCCGGTCATGACACGGACATTGGAACGAAGCATCTCCATTCCTTTTGTATATCATTAGTTAGAAAGAAGTTCCACTCGGAAAGCTTCTTCCCAAGAATAGCTACTTTGTGGAACAGACTCCCAAAGGGATGCTTTCTCGACCACTACAAATTTAGCCTCTTCAAGTCTAGGGCTAACCTTTATCTTTCCCACCTTTCCACATAAACTGAACTTCTTGCCTCGTACAGCAAGCTCCTTCAGTAAACCTCTACCTTGAGTGGCTTTTGGGCTTTATATTGCGTTAATATTATTTAAAAAATGAAGAAAAATAATTGACTCGAATCTTAACCAAGGGCTTTAGTGAATAGAGATGTTAACTAGTACTGTTCAATGATTCTACCAATTAAAATAGCATCAACGTCTCTCTCACACACACGCAGTCGTTCAGAAAAGGCCCCTTTATATTTCCTTTATTTTCACATTAATCATGAGATAATAAGAGACAATATTATTAATTATATTATTCGTCCAATTAGCGATAAGAACTTCGCAGAATTCGATTCACAGTGGGAAAATTAAATAAAATGACTTAAAAGAACAGTTAAAATTAAGTGATTTTGATATACCCTGTACGTTGTAATACGCAACCTGACTTGAGAAGATATGTATGAATTTATCTCACAAATTAATTATTCATTCATTTGATAAAGCTCTTACCGAAGAGCACTGACAAGACTTGAAAGAAAAATTCATTGAGATTTAACAATTCAGGGAAAGCTATGAAAATTATCTAAGCGGTTACACTGTCTTAAATAGAAAGAAAGTGTGGTATTATATCTATGCTAGAGAGTTGGGTGGTGTAATGGTTAGCAAGCTTGTCTTGCTGGATCATTTTAGAGAAGGTAGTTCGAATTTTCCATCAGGTGAAAAAACGATCTTCTAAGCATTATTAAATTTATTATTATGCCGTAAGTTTCGTATCTAAGAGAAGAGAGTTCAAATTTTCCATTATGTGGAAAAACATTATGCATGCATTAATATGCCGTATGATTCGTATCCAAGAGAAGATAATTCGAATTTTCGATCATCTGTAAAACTCTCTTCTAAGAATTATTAAATCTACTATAATGTCGTATGTTTCGCTTCTAAGAGAAGGTAGATCGAATTTTAGATCATTTGTGAAAACAGTTTCCTAAGCATTATTAAATCCATTATTATGCCACATGTTTTGTATGTAAGAGAAGATAGTTCAAATTTTCATGTGGAAAAACGAGAAGATAGTTCAAATTTTCGATCATTTGGAAAAACGTCCTGTGTAGGGATTTCGATCCATACTAGATGTTCCATACATTCAGCCTTGTGTCACGCCTAAGCTGCACTTATAAAGTCACCAATGTTTGCTTGGAACTGAGCACTTCGACGTGGTGTAATGATTAGTAAGCTTGTCTCTCTAGATCAATTACGACAATAGTGAACTCGAGCCCCATTGGATGCTTCGTGCTTTCGACGTCGTGCCACATCTGCGCTTAGTAAATTATTTTGAACACTTAGACGTGGTATAACTGTTAGTAAGCGTGTCTCGCGAGATCAATTACAACTGAATAGTTAGTTCGATCTTCACTGGGTGTTCCATGCTTTCGGCCTTGTGCCATATCTAAACTATACTTCAGTCAGTTATGTGCCATGAATGATACACGCTTAGGTCATCATGTATCTTTCGATATTTGACTGACGAGGCAGATTTTTTTCCCCGCAGTAGGTTGCCATTTCTTTCTGCTGTAGACCAGTTGCCATCTAAAGCTATAGAACCAGTTCTATCCTGCTATTTACCCATAGCTGGGATGAGAAGGAGAGGGTTCATACCTTTCCCAAGGGTATTAGCACGTAAGTGAATGTAATGGATTCGACTGGAATTCGAACTCGGCTCTCCGATTCCTCAATCCAAGCCGCTATCCATTGTGCACTTCGACGTAGTTTCATGGTTAGCGAATTTTTCTCGGTAGATCAATTAAGACTTTCAGCATTATCTCACATTTAAGCTACGCTTAGAAAATCACCATGCCTTTGCTTGAAAGTGGACAGTTCGATGTGGTGTAGTGGTTAACAAGCTTGATCAATTTCGACTGAGTAAGTGTGTTCGATCCTCACTCCGTGCTCCCCGCTTTCGGTTTTGATGCAACATCTAAGCAACCCTTAGTAAAGTCGCTAAATGCATTGTTACATGTATTTGGCCTCTTCGACGTGGTATAATGGTTGGCAAGCTTGTCTCGCTAGATCAATTACGCTTGAATAAGGAGTTCAATCCTCACTGGGTGTTCTATGCTTTCGGCCTTGTGCCACATCTAAGCTACGCTTAGAAAATTATCATATATTTGAAAGATCGGCACGTCCATAGAAGGTTTCAAAATAAGAAGTGACTAAAATCCTAAGTGAATTTTTACTCGTAGTCGATATCCAAAGAGATGCGAAGCACATTAGAATAGATATTATGGTAAGGGTAATATTAGCCGTTTCCTTATAAGGAAACATTCAGCATTCATTGACCGAACTGCCAGTGCTGCTTTCAGTTGGAATTTATAAAATATTTCTATTAAAACAGTTTTTTTTTTAGGAAAATAGATTTCTTAAATCCATTAATTATTATCGCCCTTTCCTGGGTTGATGGGGGAGGGGTTTCCTTCCTAACCTTTTGTTTGTTGTGTTCATTATATAATTATTTTAGTCACGGTTGTATAATACTGACAGTTTACATATTTATAAACGATGTTTAAAGAAAGAAGGTCCTCGTCGAGACTTACAGGCAAGGCTTCATTCGTTGGAAACCATTTGTAATCGTTGATGTGAGAAGCGGTTTTAATAGCTAATAGATATTTCTGGGCGGGTTTGGCGCCATGCATGACAATATGAAAGTCTTGATCTAACGAGGCTATTTAAGACTTGTTTTCTTAGGTTAATATTTTGGTTTTGTAGCAATCTGTAGTGTTGGGCAGAAAAACACACTTTTCACGTAGTTAGAGATAACAAATTGAAGCCAAATGTATACAATTCTTAGAAAACATATATCTCTAACTACATACCAATTTCCATCTAGCTAAGTCACACACACGCCGCACTCTACTCAAAACAAACATAATATACCATTGTCGACACGACTCTCGCTTGCCACAGATGTTCACAATTACGTCCGTGCGTTTCCCTTATTATTAGGGTAATTTACTGGACTCTCCCAGCTATAAATAGGAGCAGGTACTGTTTTTTGGAGAGGGAAGTTTCCAGCAGTCAGCTCTGGCAGTCGGACCGAACATCCTTGCTGTAACAGTCTCGTTTGTATTACTGTTTCTGTTAATATATTTATTTAACTCAATTCCGATCTTATGTCTTTAATTCTGACCCTAACGAGGCCACAACACTTATGTAGTCTATAAGAGAAGCCGCGCCAAGAAAAGAGAGAGAGCAGAGAGACAGACTTCACTCACCATAACCATAAAGACTACCCGTGAGCACGGCTGACCGCCCGTCAAATCATTAGGCTGTGAAAACGAACTCCTGTGAACCCAGAACGAGAGCGGACCCGGCTATCAATGCAACAGGCCCAAATCGATAGCAGCGATAGGCAACCGGGTTAAGCATACTTATTTTGAAGCTTTCATTTCACACCTCATCCACCGTACATTTGAATGCTACACTATACAACTTGCCAGAGACATTTTCATATCTTTCAAATGAAAATAAATCTTTGGTCATTACTCGAAAATAGTTTATAATTTTTTTCCTTACTCCAAGGAACTCTCTCTAATGCACCCTATCTTACGTTCAATTTCCTTAACCCCTATGCTAAATTTGTTATATCTGATCCAAACACGAAGGTATTTAAAATATTTATTAATTCGATATTCTGATTTTTTTATGGATTCAGTTTATGTATCACTGCCTTCATTCCAAATTCAGATCATAGTTTCTCTAGAAAATTTTTATCATGAGTCATACTAAACCTGCCAATATTTCACGGACAGCTTGAACAAAAAGAGACACTTCCGAAGACAGCGCATAAAAAGGGTTGTTAATCTAGCGTTTATTTTTTTTATCCGTAGTATGATTGCTGGAATACAGTTATTTGGTCAGACGAAACAAAAACTGAACTTATAAGACATAGCCAACAACGTAACGTTTGGAGAAAAAAACAAAAACACAAAACATAATCCAAAAACATAATAAAAAAACACAAAACATAATGCAAAAAACATAATACAAAAATATAATGTAAAAATCATAGTGCAAAAAGCAAAAAAACACAAAACATAATGCAGAAAAACACAATGCAAAAACAAAAAACACAAAACGTAAAGCAAAAAAAAATAATACAAAAACAAAAACACAAAACATGATGCAAAAAACAAAAACGCAAAACATATTGCAAAATACATAATACAAAAAACAAAAACACAAAACAATGCAAAAAACAAAAACCGCAAAACATATTGCAAAATACATGATACAAAAAACAAAAACACAAAACATAATGCAAAAAACAAAAATCGCAAAACATATTCCAAAATACATAATACAAAAACAAAAACACAAAACATAATGCAAAAAACAAAAACCGCAAAACATATTGCAAAATACATAATGCAAAAAACAAAAACACAAAACATAATGCAAAAAACAAAAAACGCAAAACATTGCAAAATACGTAATACAAAAAAGCAAAAACATAAAACATAATGCATATAAAGATATAACAGCAAGCTGACACGGAACGTCCTTTCAACGTTGCAGAATGTATTTTGGTTGAAGAATATTGTGACATTGTGGCGCCGTTACTGCAAAGTTGCGATCAACTATTTTCTTGTCCTCAAACTGACCGCTCATCAATATGGCAAAGTTGCGAGGCACTGTAGCTGAAAAATCTGCACTGGTAAATTATAACGTCTATAAAAAATTTATTTTACTATTCTAACAATTTTAGCATTGTATAGATATTTAATCGTCTAGGTTGTTTTTTTAACACGCATTTTTTGCGAGAAATGTATTTTCATGAAGACCAGACGGTTTGTGCAAAAAATGTTACTTTTTATGACATTAACGGCTCACTGATTGAAACCAATCAAAATTTGTCATGGATTCTTTTCCAGTTTATGGGAAATTATGTTTTTCGTATGTGCTGACCAGTGAGAGAGGTTGTCTCAAATTCTACTAACCAACCTAATAGTGAGGTAGGTGGGAGCCTAATTTTTAAAATAAATAGAGCTCAAGTCAGTAGATACGAGGAGAAGAAGACTTTTGACAGTAAGGGAAAAAGGTAGGTCGTCAACATCAAAGAAGACATTTGACATCAAGAAGAAAACATCAAGGCACCAGTTACCAGCCAGCCGCAAAGAGACCAAAAGTTCAAGTGAAAATTCTTCTGTGGTTGGACAGCCAAGAACGAAAAGAATTCTAAGAAATTTTCCCAAGCACGAAATGTTTGAAGTTAAAAGGGAGTTTTCAAAAAATTACTGTATGCCCCAGAGACGCTCGTGGGGCAAGTAAAAGTGGGTTTCTTTTTTTCTCAAAGGCTCCTTTGATTTTACTGCCTTCTTGTATTTTTTCTCTTTTTGTTATTTTTAAATTCCTTGTTTTTTCCCAAACTGTATTTTTTTTTCATTTTTCGTTGGTATTCCTTTCTATCTGAAATTGTTATCCTGCCTTAATAGGCGCACGAAAGGAAATTTCAGTGTAACATTTGTATTTGTACCCTTTTCCGGAATTGTAAATAAATGTGTTATTCCTTTTAAAACTTTACGCAGTGGTTGTCTTGTTTTGTTATTTTGCGCATACTATGTTTTACAATTTCCACTTGACTAAGTTTTTGTGGCTGGCACAAGGACTTGGATTTGGTAGGGAATAAAATTTTTATACATCAGATTACTTTTTTCTTCATTTAACAATATCTATAGAATGTATAAAATTGCTTTTCGTTTTTTTTTTTAATTGAGAATCACAAATTTAGATAATGAGTGCACGTTTTAATATCTTCCTGAAATTTATTATCTATTTTCTGTTAATGGAATGTTACAAAGCAACATAATTGCAACGTTATAAGTAAATTTTATAAAACTTTATGGGAGCGTCTATTTTACTATATGAATTCATTTTAAAATGATCCTCCGACGGAAAGCAAAACAAAATATGCTCATACCACATAAGTTTTAAAATGTAAAAAATAACATAAAACATTGACATTCTTAATTTGGAGCGCTTTTTTTATATCGATTAAATACTCGTAGATTTCATTTATTTTTTTAAATATCTTGATAAATCACGTCATATAAATTTGTCTTGGCTTAAAATCAAGATGAAAAAGTCATTAAAAATAGTATATATACCGCATAATACAATAGAAATTTTGTGGTCTACAGCGTACGACAATAGAAACATTGTGGTAGACCGCATGCGGCATTAGAAACATTTTCGTTGATCGCATATTACAATAGAAGCCTTATGGCAGACGGCATACGACAATAGACACATTGTGGTAGACCATATATTACAATAGAAATATTATCGTTGATCGCATATTACAATAGAAACATTATGGCAGGACGCATACGACAATAGACACATTGTTACGGAGCGCATACGACATTAGACACATTGTTGCGAACCGCATGCGACAATAGACACATTGTCGTTGATCGCATATTACCATGGAAACATGTCAGATCACATACGACAATATACACATTGTGGCAGACCACATACGACAATAGACACAGTGTAGCGTACCGCATACGACAATAGACACATTCTTATTGACCGCATACTAAAATAGAAACATTGTTGCAGACCGCATGCGACAATAGACACACTGTAGAAACCCGTTTACGACAATAAACACGTTGTGGTAGACCGCATATTACAATAGAAACGTTGTCATTGATCGCATATTACAGTAGAAACATTATGACAGGCTGCATACGACAATAGACACATTATGGTAAACCGCATATCGCAATAGAAATATTGTGGTTGATCACATATGACAATAGAAATGTAGTTGCAACTACATACGACAATAGAAACATTGTTATTTACGGCATGCTACAATAGAAACATTGTGGCACACCGCATGCGACAATAGAAACAGTCGCAGACCGTTTACGACAAAAGACACATTGTGGCAAAACGCATACTACAATAATAGACACATTGTGGTTGACCGCATACGATAATAGAAGCATTATGGTATGGGTATAAATATTATGGTATGGGCATAAATTTACAATTAATTTACATACCAAACTGGATCTCACTATTAACCTTTATAAAATTTAATAATAAAAAAATCAATATTCGTCATCAGGTGTGCTTAATCTATAGTAATATATAAAAAAATTCGGGAATAGTGCTTATTTTTGGTCGCAGTTTCTATCGTATAACTCATGGTGGTGGACACGTTATGGCGGTTACTTTAGCGTAGTAGGTACTGGAGAACTCATCAAAAATTTAAGGGAAAAGGGGCTTCTCTAAAACATCATTACATTCTTTAGAAAAGTATTTTATTTTCTGTTAGGGATGTGGGGCTAGTTTAGCGGGCATTGGCAGGGAGATAGGAATCGGTAGACCGAATTCAGATTCCGGGCTAATAAGTTGCGCTCACACAAATCGCTTTTATCTTCCTCAAGCCATTGTTTAAATAATAGAGTAATCTGTATTCTTTTGCATTGGGCGACAACGAGCCTCGGAGAAGGATAAACCTGACAACACCACGAGAATTGATAGATTCTGTCACTTGGCACACGTTGGCATGCGTTGCATACGGTTGAAGTATGTGTGGTACCCTTACGACCCTAATGAATTACGGGACTCGTGATCGGGAATTGGTTGTGTGTGTAGGGTAACGGTGATCGGCGTGGAAAGTAGAATCGGCGTGTTGAATCCAAATTCACTTTGCGCCATCGTCCATAGCAAAGGCATGAATCCACCTTCCTTTAGCTATGAATTAAATAGCACTGCAAACTGCACTCCCTCGCTGTTGTTGGCAGCCAGTTTAGGAGAAGGACACATCTGAATACAAACGCAACCCAAAAAAAGCTATTTTGTTTTAGACACATCCACTGAGGCTACGGTTGCAGTACGTATGGTGTACCTACAACCATACTGTCTTTAATATATATATATATATATATATATATGTGTGTGTGTGTGTGTGTGTGTGTGTGTGTGTGTGTGTGTGTGTGTGTGTGTGTGTGTCATTCACAGACAGTACTGTTTCGCTGTATCACAGCTCCTCAGGGCGACTAGACTTCAGAATGCCTCAAGCCAGGATTGAAACACAACTAATTTGGTGTCAACCAGAGCTATCTTCACTCGGTAGAGTTACACAACTAAATCTAGCGTATTGTTTTTACCAAAGTAAACAAATGCAATCATATATATATATATATATACGTTAGAAATATTCAAATATTTACCTTAGAAATATTCAAACACAGTTGCATTCCATCATATCACGTGACGTCCGCGTCTCTCGACAGACGCTACTTAATATAAACAAACTTCTGAAAACAGCCATTTCTGAAGAAAGATTGGGGCCGATCTGAAATATCAAATATATATATATATAAAAAATATAAATAAATACTTTCTCAAAAAACATTCAATTTTTTTTTTTAATTTGCAACTTTTCAGTTGTTTATGTGTATATATATATATATATATATATATATATATATATATATATATATATATATATTCAATAAAATAGTGGCTAGATAGAGAGATAAATAGAAAAATAGATAAATAGATAGATAGATAAATAGGAACATAGAAAAATATAGGTTGATATTATATATGAGCAGAGTGAAATAGAGAATTTTGATAATTTAGGATACATAGATAGGCATCATCAAGGATACATCGATAGCTAAATAGATAGGTAGATAGAGATATAATGATCAAATTCAGATAGATAGATAGATAGGTAGATAGATAAATATAAATCGTGTGGACATAGAAATCGTACTGGACATCTCACAACATGTGAAACAGCTACTCACCATGCAGTGTTGATTTCTATGACCAAATCATTTATATCTACAGACGCTCTATCCGCGATTGAAATTATGTCTGAACATCTCATAACACGTGAAACAGCCACTCACCATGCAGTGTTGATTCCTATGTCATCACTGCTTATAAGTAAATGTATGAGAATGGAATTCATTGCAGTCGTACTGATTTGCAAGTCTCCGGGAGACGGTGGTACATTTAAAGCCTAAAATTTTATGCGTCTCAGTGAATGTATGTCTACTTGCGCGTTTCTTTTTGTGGCTTCTGGTATCAGTGGCAGATGACTATCTTTCGTTTACAAGATTTTTTTCTTCATTCTTTTTGAGTCTTTAAGGAATTTCCATAATTGTCGAGAGAAAAACGAATGAAAGCCATGTGCATGGTAAAACGATAGGACATGAAAAATAGTCCCAGGAAAAAGTAATAATTTCTATATTTTAATGCACTGTCCTTTCGTGATAAAAAAACCTCTTCACGACTTCTTTTTTTATTGTCTGTGAATTGCTTTGACTTCTTGGGATGGTAGTGGAATGGTTTCGCGCTACACGGTTTTCTTTCTCTTAGACAGGCTCGAGAGTCCAGTCTGCTCTGCGTTTTAGTTCCTAACTAGATTAGGGACGAAGAGACGGATCCGTGCCTTTTCCAAGGGCATTTTTGCGAATGTGAATGCAACAGAATCGATAAGAACTTGAACTAGGCGAGCCGAATAAACTTACAGCGCCGATGAAACCGTTACGCTACCCGAATATCGTGCAGTAATAATGATGATTATAATAAAACAGATATCCACGCTTAGAAAGTATGAGATTTTTGTTGGAGAACGCATATTTTCTACGAAATTTCTCAAGCATTCAGGCCGGTAAATGTAATTAATACTGTTTAATAAACAAAAGAGAGAATTTAAATAAATTGTATCAAATAAAATAACTTATAAACAGAAAATATCAACTAAATGCTAATCAAGTTATATACTGTGTGAATTTCCTACATAAAAATGTTTTGCAGTGGATAAAGAAATGGCTCCGTTAAGAAACTGGTATATATATATATATATATATATATATATATATATATATATATATATATATAATGAAATAGATATATTTTCTGATAGTTTTCTGATAAATATATCAACTACAAAAATAATTATGTAGGAAATACACACAGTATATAACTTGTTTAGCATTTAGTTAAATTACCTCTCTGCCTCCACTTTTATTTCTTAAGAAAATGGATTTTCTGGTTTGTATATTTTATGTAACCATTTGTATCAACTTTAAGTTTCGCTGCTGCCTAGCTATCAATCTACGTGTCATGACCCATTTACATAAAAAAATAATTTGGGGAATTCCAGAAATTTCGCTTGAAGATGAAACAGAGCTTGATACTTTAATTCAATTTAATTTTTATAATTAAATTGAAGTTTTTAGCTCCTGTTTTTGAAACATGGGGACTCTTATGTAGCGATGGAATCATATTTTTTAAAAATAATTATAATTTAAGTTCTACTTATATATTGGGGACTGTTTTTTTTTTTTTTTTAAATAAAAATAAAAATACTAAAGAACATCGGATTATTGACCTAACGTGTTCTTTCCTATTTTTCTATATATTTGCACACACACACACACACACACACACACAGATATATATATATATATATATATATATATATATATATATATATATATATATATATAGAGAGAGAGAGAGAGAGAGAGAGAGAGAGAGAGATTTTTTCTCCAGAATTTATCTATTTACAAGTCGATATAGCTTTGAATATTGCTGCCACATCTAGTCTGGTACTACTGATATATATTTAGAGATTCTTGATAAGATCCAAAGAAGAATCTGTAACGTTATTGTCATCTCCGCTTTAGTCACTTTCCCACCGATATATACTTTGCCACCCAACTTATATTCCCTGGACCCTTTTCCCTAAATCCTTTCATGGTACTTGTTCTGATGAACTTTCATCTGTGCTACCTTAGATGTCAATCTCGCATATGGAAATTCACCGTGCCCCATTGTTCTTAATCTTATCATATTTTCTCATTCAGTATTTTTTTTATCCTTATTTTCTTATTTGCAACATCACCACCTGATGTCGGTAAATTTATTTACTATTTATTCTCTAATTTTTATGAATTTAGGAATAATACTAAATTGGTGGCAACGTTTATATTTGAAAATTATTTAGTTGAAATGTCTAGATATAAATATAAGTTTTATGCTAACAATTCCTTCTCTGGTGCTTCTCTTTTGGCTTCTTTGCTTTCCAATCAAGTTTGACCTCAAATATTTAAATGCAATGTCAATCTTCATCTTCTGTCTTCTTAAATCCTGTTTTTTTTTATTGTTCTCTCTCTCTCTTTAATAATGTTTTCTTTTTCTCATATTATTGGTTTGGAAACAAAGTTCCCGCTCAACCTTTTATATATACGTCTGTTTATTTGTTAGTTTATATCTTACGATTTGATTTGGTTTCATCATTTCAAAGCTTCTTATGGGTTCCAAAAATGAGAGTAGACCCTCTCACAGGAACAGCTACACACATTGTTGCTGTATGGTTGCAAGTCCGTCGTAAACTTTGACCAGTCGCCACATCGTATGAAGCAAGCATTTGGGGAATACACAATTGGTTGTCGCACGGCCTACGATTATTTTAATTTCCCCCTTGTCCAATTGGATCCCCAAAATCAGCCAAGAAGTGGTCGGTCCTCACGCATTGACAATGTGCATTTGTGTGCATTTGTCGAAGTTGATTCACAACTGAATTGGCTGAGAAGTTTAACGTCAGCCATACAGACATTTTGCATCACTTGGAGGATATAGTACGAGTGTCGGAGTTACCTCCTCCTAAATTTTGAAACCACTACTTGGGGGCGCTCTCGAATTACTATATATACCGGGTGAGGCTTTGCCTCATTCTCTTTTTTTCTTCTCATTTTTAACGGACACTACAATAATGTAAAGCTCTCGCAAAAGAAATGCATTCCCTCGTGTGGGACACGCATGAATATCACACACACACACACACACACACACACACACACACACACACACACACACACACACACACACACACACACACACACACTCTTTCTCTCTCACACACACACATACCGGTACGTACAGTAATAGAAACACGGTGATAGACCGCATACGACAATAGAAACGTCATTGTTGAGCACATACGACAATAGAAACATTGTGTTAGACTGCATGCTTAAATAAAAATGTTGTTGTCAACAGCATTGTAATAGACCGCATAAAAGATTAGAAAGATTGTGGAAGACCGCATACGATGATAGAAACATTTTGGTAGACCGCATAATAGAATAGCAACATTGTGATAGACAGCATATGACGATAGACACTTTGTGATAGACTCCGCATAATAGAATAGAAACATTGTGCTATACCGCATACGATGATAGACACATTGTGGTAGACCGCATAATAGGTTAGAAACATTGTGGAAGACCGCATACGATGATAGAAACATTTTGGTAGACCGCATAATGGAATAGAAACATTGTGGAAGACCGCATACGTCTATAGACACATTGTGGTAGACCGCATAATTGACTAGAAACATTGTGATAAACCGCCTACGACGTTAGAAACATTGTGGTAGTCCGCATGCTAGAATAGAAACATCGTGGTAGGGGGCATACTACTAGAGAACCAATAATAGTCCATACTTTCCAAGGATTTTTTGCCCTTATTTTCAGAGCTATAAACACGGGGATTAAATATAGTTTAGTCGTCTTACAAAAACAAAACAAACCAAAAAAACAAAAAAAAACAAAAGAAAATGATGCTTGGTGTTTCGTGTTTTCGCAATGGCGTCCATGCAATGACGCTGGAAGTTACGGCAACATCAAGGAACACATAGCCGGTATCACGTGACGAATCAAAGATTGTCTAACTTGCGTCGTGTAACACATACCTTTAATTTCATTTCTTCTTCATTTGGCAAGGGAAGAGGAGGTGGTGGAGCGGAGGCATTACAAGTCGAGGAGGAGACAAATATGAAGGGAACAGGGCAAGAAGATAGTCATTTAGTAACGTGACAGTCGTGATGGTGTCTAAGATAATAGTTTAGGGATAACATGTCTCCAGTAAGCTAGCTGCGCCTTTTTTTTTTTTGGCTTACCTACCTCATAATGATTGATTTTTTTTTCTTCTGGGTGGAGGTGGGTGTGAGATTTCTCAATCTAAGTCTTCAGTTCACCCTCCTTTCTTTTGATTGCGTGACGTGACCGGGTTTTGCTCAAAACACGAAAACAGATAGCAAGAATGTCAGCGTCTTCAGTTCGCCTTCATGAAAAAAAAAAAAATAAATAGAAAAGGAAGAGAACTGGGTCAGCGGGACTTTTCTCGACAGATCTTTGAAATCTTTTCACACCACCCCAAAATATCTCCCACATCCATTTAGTTTCGCCCACATTTCTTCAACTGCCTGTTCATTTCGTTTTTCTGTCTGTACAACCAAAAATTCATATTTTTTTCATTTTCCCCCTTTCTCTCATTCGCTCATGATTTTCTTTTCTTTCATTCTTTTAAGTTTTCTTTATCTGAGAATTTTTTTTCAGTTTTCAGTCATCAATTTACTTTGGACTTTCTTACTTTCTTTCTTTCTTTCTTTCTTTCTGTTTTCTTTCTTTCTTTTTTCTCATACCTTTCTTTTATTTCTTTTTTCCTTATTTTCTTTCTTTTCTCTTACTAGTTTCTTTGTCGGCTTTTAATATTTTCTTTTTTTCTTTCTTTCTTTGCTCACTTTTACTGTTATCCTTCATTCTCTTTTCTTTCTTTCTCTTTTTCTTTCTTTCTTTCCTCTATCTTTCTTTGTCCTTTTTTACCTTTCATTTTTTCTCTTTAACTACTGTCTTTTTTCCCCCTTTTTTCTCTTTCTTTCTTTTCTAGTACCTTTCTTTCTTTGTCTCTCTTACTGGTATCTTTCTTTTGTTTTTTGTTACTAGTTTCTTTTTATTCTTTGTCCGCTTTTAATAAAGTATTTTCCTTATTTATTTCAGTCCTTCTTTCTTTCTTTCTCTATCGTCTTTTAATACTCTCTTTCTTTCTTTGTTCTCTTTGGTTTATTCCTTTCTTTCTTCTGTATTTCTTTGTCCTCTTTTATTACTACTATCTTTCTTTCTTGTTCTTTTTTCTTTCATTCCTTCGTTGTCCTTTTTCACTACTGTCTTTGTTTGTTTCTTTCTTTGCCCGCTTTTACTATAGTCTTTCTTTCTTTTTTATTTCTTTGTCCTCTTTTACTACTATCTTTCTTTCTTTTTCTCTTCTTTTCTTTCTTTCTATTATCTTTTTTCTTTGTCCTCTTTTACTACAGACTTTCTTTCTTTGTCCTTTTATGGCCATCTTTCTTTTTCTCTTTTACTACAGTTTTTCTTTCTTTGTTCATTTCTTTCTTTCCTTGCTTTCTTTTTCTACTAATTTTCTTCTTCCCTTTTACTTCTTTTTTCACTTTACTTCTTTTTTTATTTCTTTTTTTTTTTTTTTTTTTTACTTTTCAACAAAATATATCCAACAAATTCACACGATATCAAATTCCTTCAGGAAGGCTTTATTTCATTTTTGTTATTATATTTATTTATTTGATTTGATTTTTGATTTTTTTTTTTTTGCGTGGCTTTGTTATCAGTATCTCCTCCTTTTTCTCCCCTCGCCACCGACCTATTATCCTCTATCACTTTCACATGTTGCTTCATCATATCCAAAACGTCTGTTCCGTTTATATATCTCAGTATTTCTCAGCTGCTATTCTTTCAACTTGTTGCTTACTGGAAGATTTTCGTTAGTCCTCCAACAAAACAGTTCTTTGAAAAAAAAAAAAAAAGAAAAATTAAAACACGTTTCATGCCTTTTTCGTAAGGTTGTCTCTGTACCTTTTCTTATAAATACTTTCATGGTAATTGTTCGGATGATCTCTTCGCTATGTTACCTAGACTTTATGAATTTAAGTGCAATTCTAAACTGGCGGTGAGATCTCATCAAGTTACAGTTGATTTGGTTTGGTTTGGTTGGTCTTACGCCATATCAACTTCAATGGGTCATTTAATGCCGACAACTATTTTCCTGGTAATATTTTTGTTTTGTCAAAAATCAATTTCTGGTAATATTTTTTTACTAAAAATGTATAGCTGGTAATATAATTTCAAAAAATATATTGTTGGGAATATTTGTTTTTTCCAAAACGTATTGCTGGTAATAGTTTTTCTTCTTCAAAAATTTATTTCTGGTAATAATTTTTTTGCAAAGTATTTCTGGTATTAAAACCTAGTTTTACACTTTCCTAATGCTTTTTACATCAGTTTTGGGGTTAACTGTTTTCCCATAGCTGGAACCCTAACAGGTGCTACCATCCCGGGTCAGAGTGGACCTGGGAATACCAGCAATTAAGAGGTGGTTCCAAGCTCCTCAAAACCTCCTGATCAGAGGCCTTGCTGTTGGACGTAGTTTGTCGTCTTACCCTGGACGCGGATGTAGTTTATCATCATACCCAGGACGGAAGTTACATTTGAGCTAGTTAGATGTAGCCGTAACGTCTATGTTAATAGTTTCTTTTTTTGCACTTCTCACTTTCCAGCCAACTTTAATCTGCAAAAATTTGAATGCAATGTCAATCGATATCGACTTTCCTCTTGATTGTTCTTTTCTCTTTCTCCTCATCACTAACGTTTCTGTTCCGGTTCTTTTTATAGGCATTTTAGAACATTATTACAATATTCGTCGCTGATTCTATTCAGTGTCGGCTTCAATTTTTTAATGTGCATTTCTTCGAGGATCTGTAGATTTAATTTGTTATTTTCTTGGTGTAAGTTATCAATCAGTATTTTTCTATACTTTAATGTGCGCTTGACTCTGGCATTCCAACATAAAAGAAAAAGTTCCATAGCGGATCATTTTTTCACGTTCTAATGAAAGCTAAAGCATTACTGTCAACCGTTGCATTTAAACGCAAAAAGAAAAGAAATCAGTGATGGATAGCTATACACAGTTATTTTTGCCTTACAAGTTGCACCCCTGATGATGAACTCAAAAAAAGATGTGGAAAGTACTAGGTGATTTTCTCTGTTACAGTGCATTTCTTGACTCATTTGATTGTAACACGGAAAAATATTCGTGAATATGAAAGAATTATGTTAAAAATAAGCAGACAAAATGTTTCTGATTTATTTAATTGGATATGCCTAAAAGAGAATTTGCTGCCTAAATGCACACACATACAAACACTCACATATATATATATATATATATATATATATATATATATATATATATATATATATATATATATATTACAATAAATCATTCATACAAAAAGTAAATTAGTAAGTTAATGATATAAAATGGCGAAATCCCTTTCGCTAACAAAATGTTAAAGATGCCTTAACCTACTAATCACTCGATGAATGTTATGATCCTTGTTTAAAAAAAAATATAAACAGTATTAGGTCTTCCTTAAATACGCAAGTACTTTCGACTGTACATTTAGTCATCTTCAGGCATGGAAATAATCTTGTTTTTGGTAAAATTCAGGTAGCATCCGAGACGAAAAAATATAACGATAATCGAAATGTTTTTTGTTTTTTTTTAAAAATGTGTTGTTGATAATGTATAATATAATGAATGTATAGTGGAAAGTTGAGTGTTGGATTTTACTTTCTGGTATTAATTCTTCCGTTATTTTTAGCATTTTTTGTGGATTAGGCTATTAGCTACGAGTATATAAAAAAAGAAGACTTTGATAATGCCTAATAGAATAGCCGAAACCTGTCGTGTATATAGAACATTTGGACTGTTTATGCACACTTTATGTCTAGAAATGAAAACACTTATCCGAACACAAGTAGGAGTGAAAAAGCTTAATCGCCGTATCTTGTCAGTCGTTTTTAATGAAGTAATCCGATGAAGTTGTAAGGGGCGATACACGTCACACTTTTCCACTTTGTCATACATCTTTCCTCCAAAAACTCTCTCTATATATATAATTTATATATCATTATCATATATATATATATATATATATATATATATATATATATATATATATATATATATATATATGTATATATGTGTGTATGTGTGTGTGTGTGTGTGTGTGTGTTTGGTTGCGGGGGGGTGTATAGTTGTATGCTATGCTATATTTATGGCTTAAAGTGCTCAATATCAGGGATAGAGCGTATGTAAATATTAAAGTCAACATAGAAATCAGCATCCAGCAGCAACAGTCTGTTTCTTGTTTATATACAATATATATATATATATATATATATATATATATATATATAAAGACATGTTTCATTAAATAATAGTAAAACAATGAAAACATCCTGCCAAAATATATGCAATTAACATGATAAACATGTTAAAAATCTCATGTTTTAATATTCTAAAATAAATAATATCTATCTCTACTCTGTATTGATGCCTCTTTTTTTATTATATATATATATATATATATATATATATATATATATATATATATATATATATATATATATTTATTATAATTTTATCATATAGACAAAACCATTTTACTCACTACAAAGATGCAACTTGGTTTCAGTGAATTTCAACTGCACTTCGACTGCTATCAACAAGCACTATTGTTTCACTCCGACACCTATTTTTTTTTATGAATATATTTTTCTTCTGGAGCAAATGGAAAAAAGGAAGTGACGTTTCACATACGGCTTGCCTACAAGCAGGATTGTTCATAACCATTTTCGACTCTCACCCGTCGAAGTGCATTTGAAATGCACTGAGACCAAGTTGCATCTTTGTAGTGAGTAAAATGTTTTTTTCTATATGATAAATAAATAATTATCGCTCTACTATCGGTATCGAGCCCTCTTTTGAATTAATGCTGTAAACGTTGGAATTTATATATTACTTTCGTTCTCATCGCATATATATATATATATATATATATATATATATATATATATATATATATATATATATATATATATATATATATATATATATATATATATATATATATATAAAGAATTGAGTCACTCTCAGTCAGTGTGTGTTTATCCGAATCTAAAAATAAACACGCTAAAAATTCACCTTCGTCCCGTACCTTAAGCTGACGGCTTAGAGGGAGAAATTCGGACTGACGCAAATTCAGTCGGGTTTCGATCTTAGCTAGAGGCAACCGGACGTCTAGCCACACTGATGTGCTGCGAAACAGTCTGTCTGTGGATGACAAATATATATATATATATATATTGCACATTGAGTGTTGTATTAATAATAAATATACATTTTTCCTCGCCCAACGCAATCAGCAGGTGCTAATTGAAAAAGTTTTCTGTCAGCACCTGACAGCCTTGTGAGGAAAAATATATTTATTATTAATATAAATTATATAGCTCTGTTATTATACAACGAGCACTATTTTATTACCACCAACACTCAATGTGTAATATGTGTGTATGTGTATGTGTGTGTGTGTCAGAGAGAGAGAGAGAGAGAGAGAGAGAGAGAGAGAGAGAGTGGGGCGAGAGGGAAAGAGAGATATTATTGTCAAAGGGAGCTAACCAGTAAGATAGATATAAAAATCGCACTCTGGTAAGGTAGATATAAAAATGGTTACTAGTTTTTACCGACTGTTCAAACGGTAGCTGGGTATTAAGTCATTTTTCTCTACCACTGTTCAACCGATGGATGGACATTACATTATTTTTTTTTTACCACCGGTAAAGTGGTGGTTAGGGCTCAAAGGGTTAAAATATCATCATCATCATCAACAACAACAACAACAACAGCAACAATTTAGAATTCTGAACTTAAAAGGTCACAATGTCAAATGCGAGGGAAAACGAGATGGAAGACATTCGTGTGATGTGTTGGTCATTTAGCACTTTATCGGACTAAAGCGCTTTTTATGTCGGTGCAACTGCACGAATGAAAAGGGGCGCTTACAGTTTTAAAATTTAAATTTAAATTTAATTTTTCATGTTTTAGGTAAGTTATATTGGCTAGACTGTAATACCTGAAAGCATTATAAAAGAATATATTACACAAAAGCTTTTCCAACTTTGTCATAGTTGTTTCTTTGTTTGTTTTTTTTTGTGCCATTTTTATATCTATCTTACCAGAGTGCGATTTGAGAAGAAACCTTATCCGATACCCAAATAAAAAATCAAACAAAATAAATGGATGGGATTATGATAGATGGACAGAAGAGCTGATGTTCCTTCGTTGGCTGCCAAACACGAATGTAGTCATGCAAAGGAAGGCACCGCGTGACAGGTTTTCTTCCTCCTCATCCTCCTTCTCCACTCCTGACCTTGCCTTGCTCTTTTTTCTCTCTCTCTCTTTTACCAATCTGTTTATCACTTTCCCTCTTTCTTTCTGGTCTATCCCCCACCGCATCCACATTTTACAAACTTTCAAGCGATTATTAGCTTGTTTGTCTCGCAGATCAAACGACTATGCTTTAAATTTTACCGAGTGTTTTACCCGATGGTAGATGTAATATCATCCGTTTTCTTATGAGGAACATTAATTATTCATTGACCGAGCAGCCAGTGCTGCTTTCGGTTGAAATTCATATAAAAAAAATTAATTAAATTTTTTTTCGCAAGCTTTTATCACCGTTTTTTTGTAATGATAGGGGTTTTCCTTGCTAAAATTTTATTTGAAATATTGTGGTGTGTCAACATCTTCAATATGCCATTATTTTCTCTTAGTTACATGTGATATCGATTTATGTGTTTTCTCTCTTTTGAAAGTCCTCAAGTGCTGCTGTTTCTGTTATTTAATAAAGGAATGTGGTCCTGTGGAACCAGCCCACGGGGTTCGAAGAATGATGAATCTCCACGAGATCTACAAGTCTCACTCGCTCTAGGCTATTTTTACTCCCCGATCTCTACACTCTTAAGTCTAGAGTTAACCGTTATCTTCCCCTCCTATCCGTATAAACCACCCCTTAACGTCAACTTCTACTCCGGCTGCTCCCCACCCAGAGTATTGTACAGGGTGAACCTCGCTGTAAAAAGAAAGAAAGAAAGAAAAAACTCCAAGAGAAAGCGGTTGTATACAGCCGACAGATGAGATATTTCTAAACAAGTTTGGCGCCATATATGACATCCATATATTTTTGAAAACAAAAGAACAAAAAAAAAAAAAAAACAAACAAAAAAACAACTATGACAAAGTTGGAAAAGCTTTTGTGTAATATATTCTTTTATAATGCTTTCAGGTATTACAGTCTAGCCAATATAACTTACCTAAAACATGAAAATTTAAATTTAAATTTAAATTTTAAAACTGTAAGCGCCCCTTTTCATTCGTGCAGTTGCACCGACATAAAAAGCGCTTTAGTCCGATAAAGTGCTAAATGACCAACACATCACACGAATGTCTTCCATCTCGTTTTCCCTCGCATTTGACATTGTGACCTTTTAAGTTCAGAATTCTAAATTGTTGCTGTTGTTGTTGTTGTTGTTGATGATGATGATGATATTTTAACCCTTTGAGCCCTAACCACCACTTTACCGGTGGTAGAAAAAAAAATAATGTAATGTCCATCCATCGGTTGAACAGTGGTAGAGAAAAATGACTTAATACCCAGCTACCGTTTGAACGGTCGGTAAAAACTAGTAACCATTTTTATATCTACCGTGAAACATTACACACCAATTATTTGCGAATTTTGACTCAGAAGCTCAGGCAGAAGCGGTAAAATTGTTCAGGAACGCAGGGCTCAAAGGGTTAATAAATGTTGCCTTTTTATTTCTCCTAAACTTTATTCCGTCATCCGTTTACTCAATTTCGCTAGGTAGGTTATGCGTTGTTTCATTTACCCCTCTTGCCTTCAAAGTGTCCTGTGTGTATCAGATTTTCTAAGCCTTCTTTCCTCATTATGTGCTCTAGAAATTGTAACTGTTTCTTCCTAATGTTAAGTATAAATGTCCTTTTTGTTTCTATTTTCTCTAAAATTTCGTCGTTGCTCATATGTTGGGTTTATGGTATTCCGTGAATTCTTTTGCAGATCCACATTTCTATTGCTTCAAGTCTCTCTTTCATCTTTGAGGAGACTGTCTAGCATTCACTGCCATATGGTCTACAGCAGGGGTGGGTAAACTACGGCCCGCGGGCCACATGCGACCCGCCAAACGATTTCGTTTCGCCCGCTTTAAAATGTTATTCATTAAAACTATATTTTTCCTTTAAAAGCCCTTTATTTTGCCAATTTTAAATATGAATTATTTTGGTTTATATATACTATGCGGCCCAGTAAAACTATAAATTTTTAGAATGCGGCCCTTGTACTAAAACGTTTGCCCACCCCTGGTCTACACATATCACACAACTGTTCACTATTCTTTTCTTTCTTTCTAACAAACTTTTCCCGTTTCTTTATACTCTGCTGAGCTTTTGGAATGTCTCTTTGGCTAACCTAATGCGCATTCAGCTATCAATATCGCATTTTCCTTCCCCTGTTAAAACAATTCCCAGATATTTAAATTGTTGTACTTGCTTGATTTTAGCATCCCCAATTTGTAATTTTCATGTTAGAATACCCCTTTTGATGACAATCATACATTGGCTTCTGGCAATTGATGTATAGTCATTTCTTCTCGCTTTCCTTCACTACCACTGTAGTTTCCTTTTTGCGTCTGCTATCAGCGCTGTATCATTTGAATGTCTTATATTGTTAAGATTGTGGCCGCTAATAATGAATCCTGGTAGGACTTTTAATTCACTCAGTATCACTCCACTTTAAAGGTTGAATAAATCTGGTGAGAAGACACATCCTTGTTTTACATTCCTTTCTATTTTTGTATATCTAGCTAATTCATATCCGATCCTTATGCAGGCAGTTTGCTGCCAGTATAGGTTGTGGGTTATTCTAATATCCTTCCCAAATATGCCAAGGTTAGCTAGCAGGTCCGACAGCCCTTTATGATGCATTTTATCAAACGTTTCTCAATGCTCTGCTTAGCTTTTAGAAGGCATCTTTTCTTATCCCAATGCGCCTTCGAATTTCGACGTTCTCTGTTAAAACACTTCCCAGTTATTTAAATTGTTGTTCTTGTTTGATTTCGGTATCCCTAATTTGTTGGGTTATTCCTTTTGCTAACAGCCATGCATTCTGTCTTACATTAGAGGTTTAGTGCCGACAGTTGAAAAAAAATTTAAAATGTCCTTGTTAAAGGTAAACAATAAAATCGGATTGTTGATCTTTTGACCTGTCAGGAGTCAAGAGACAGAAGTGAAGAGTGAGTAACCCTAAATGAAGAACTTTGGTAGAAACGATTCGCGTTGGCTTGAAAATAGTTTCAGAAGAACAAATTGTCAGTTATTTTCCCAATTGATTATGTTGTTCAGATTTTAGGTTGGCCTGTTCTCGTTTCAAGGTATAAAGGCCTTATCGCTATCAACTGAACAGGCTAATTGATGTACCTGTTCCCATTTGCTTGTCTATCCATTTTATCCAGCCTTGTTTATATTTAGGAAGGTATCCTTTCAAATTATCGCGGGTTTCCAATTCCGTTCTTCTGATTGGTGAAAAATAATTCAAAGGAAGAGTTTTCCATCTCAATCCGTTTCTCCAGAATATTTGATTTTCATTGCACGGAGCAAGACACAGCGTTGACACAAACAGGCTCAAAATCAAGGTTTATCAAGAAAAGTTCTTTTCTGAACGTTTTTTCTGGTTAATAAAGTCTCCGCTTTTATTTAGGGTTAAGGGACATAGAAATATCCACTTCAACTAAGATTTTTGGGAAAAGTATGAATCCATTTTCCCCTGCATAATATGGATAAAATGACAGACGTGGAACCAGTCTAAGAGAAGGAAAACTTCGAACACAAACCGTGGAAATGGCAACAGGCAACCACTAAATTTTCCCTTAATAGAAATGTTCCTATCATTAAAAAATATATCCTCGAGTCTATGCAATATCTACACAATCATTGGCCAGACTATGCTTCCATTCACTTTCGTATATCGACTTCACGAAATTAAGCTAGTGCTGGACTGACAGTTAGGTCTCATTTCATTTTACTGTTGGGAGTGATATGGAATATTATTATTGCTTCAACATAACATTAAAAGTTGAATTAAAAGTCCCTTGAATTTTGAATGTTACATTTGTTTCTTTTTATATATGAAACTGGGATTTTGCCCGCTTTTCGGATAAGATTTTGTCCGCTGAGTTTTTGTCTTGGTACCGTTCATAATTGTGCTCTGTTCTTTAGTTTCACCCGTTCAGACCTTTACATCTACCCTGAGGAAAACTTCAATCTTGGCCTCTTCAGTTCAAGGGTTAATCGCTATTCATTTGTCAAATGTTCAGATGAGCTCCATTCTTTAATTTCTCCAATTCAGACGAGGGCACGCCATGCTACTTACATGGAGCCGAATCACTCTCTTTTTCAAATGTAAGAAGAATATTCACCACAGCGTATTCACAAAAATGGCCACTTTGTAGAGTAGTCTCCCGTGTGGGAGCTTCCCTGAACATTACAATATTAGTCTCCCAAGTCATGAATCAATCGTTATCTATCTTCCTCATCCTCATAATCTTTAATTCTGACCACCTTCGTTTTAATTTCTTTGAATAATTTCTTCATCTTTACCACTTTAACAGTCGTACTCTAGTATAAGTGACTCTCGAGCCGGATACTCTAGTATGAAAAGTTTTTTTCACAGGCTAATTAGATAGAGTAATGAGTTTCGATTGATACGTATGGCCCTGCGACAGTCTGATATAAGTTCAGTAAATAACGATATGTGCGTATCTGCATTTCTGTCTGTCTCGGTTACATCGGGTGTTCATCTGTAGGTAGAAACTATTTATTTGCTAAAGTCACTCCCAAAACAGTAAAGTGAGTTTTAATGTTCGACTTTCAGTCTCGACTGTATCCTGCCAATGTTAGAACGTATTTCTGTACATCTCAGCTCATAAATTGTATACTGTGTGGCCGAGTAGTTTCTATAATTGCAATAATTGTCCTTCATTTTGTTTCTTTTATGATTGAAGACCAGACACTGGTGCGCAGAGACGCCTACATCACTCCGACGACACACAGACGACAATTATATAAATGTAATAGATGTGGACAGCTGATGTTATTGAGATGAAAAAGAGAAATATTATTCATGTATATCCGGTCAAATTGTGGGGGGGGAGAAAGAGAGAGGGAGAGGGAGAGGGAGAGAGAGAGGAAGAGAGAGAGAGAGAGGAAAAAACAATGACCCAAATTCTGAAATTGCATCAGTTGTGCTCGTTATCATATACTTCGAAGAAAGAGATTGTCGTTTCCCAAGAGAAGTTGACCCACTGTATATTTTGAATAATTATATACATATATATATATATATATATATATATATATATATATATATATATATATATATATATATCAGTGAACATTGACGTCAACACTCAGAGGCGACAGGCTGTTTCATGCTAGACGCAATCATCAGGTCGCGATTTGCGTACAGCCTGAAACAGCCTGTTGCCTCTGAGTATAGACTTCAATGTTCACTTTTATATATATATTTGTATACGCTCTATCTGTGATGTTGAGCACTTTATCTCATATAACACACCTTAAAACTATATTCTTTCATATATATATATATATATATATATATATATATATATATATATATATATATAATGAAATGGACAAAGTCCGAGAATTATTTTTTAGACATTTTTTATGTTTATACGTTTCTTTTTATATATTTAAGTAAATGCCCTGTTCATAATAAACAGTATTAACGACATTTACCGGCCTGAATGTCCGATAATTTTTTTCTCGATATATATATATATATATATATATATATATATATATATATATATATATATATGTGTGTGTGTGTGTGTGTGTGTGTGTGTGTGCGTAAAAATTCAGATATAAATAAATAAAATATATGTAAAAGAACAATCTCAATAAAGACAAAAGGAAAATCTTTCTTTACCGACGCGTTTCGTCATCTGATGGACTTTATAAAGGATAAATAAGAATTTTATTTTGCAACATTCATTTATAAGTAAATATATATATATATATATATATTTAAAAATGCTCATAAATATTCTTCATAATTTAAGAACGCTCGTAAATATTCTTCATAGTTTACTCTGATTTTCACAGTTATCCTGAAGATTATGCTTATAATATTATCTGACTCTGATGAGCGGCATGTACGCTTTTTTTAGGTACCTATTTATATATAATAAATATATTTATATATCTCGATTTTGAAGTATACAGTAATATCCTGTCACCCATGTGACACAACACATAAAAAAGAACGCCTCAGAGAGTAAACAATAGTTTTACCGCCACAGGGTCAAAGAAAAACGTTTAAAATTATCTCAGGCAATTTGCACTAAAATGTACTTTCCTTCTAAGTTCTCTCTCTCTCTCTCTCTTTCTTTCTTTCTTTTTTTTTTCTTTTTTGAAGTCGTCGCACGTCTTGTTCTTTAAATCTGTTTGTCTTAGGATGGTCCGTCTTACAAAACATTTTTCACTTGAAATAGGTCGAGAATTACGGCACTGGTTCAACTGGCTGATTTCAAATGGATTTCTAATTATCAATCCATCTTTTTTGATAGATTTCGATGATCGCCCGATTCGAACTCTTCCCTGGTTTTTGAAAAGCAGTAGCGGTTCATCTCTTATTTCCTGTTTAGAGTTGAGTTTTTCTTTCTCTTTCACCTCCAGTAGCTCCATTCGTCTTAATGGCATCATTTCTTAATTTTCAAACAAATTAATCAAATCTGGCTATATTTCTGAGATGAGGTATTATGTACACTATTTACATTATTCGGACTATAGTCCTGATCTTTTGTCGCCATATCTGTTCGGCCGACCAAGCATAGAAAATGAATATAATATGGGAACCAGTAATATAGAATGTCAGAGAAAACCGATAATAACAACAAAAATTGCAATATGAGCTCTGGTAAAAATATGAATTGATAACAGCAAAAATTGCAATATGGGCACTGGTAAAAAAATGTTGCTGTTGCTGACGACATTAGGTTTATAATACCAAGAAATTCATACACAGATGTCCTCAAGAACATTATCTAGCCATCCGAATAATGTAAATAGTGTACATAATTTGTCGATTTGTCAGGAAGAACACATGGCACAGTGGATAAAGGCGTTAGTTGACAGGACCTAAAGAGTGTGAGTTCAATACCCGGTAAAGGCAGAGCGGAATTAACAGGGGATAACTGACATTCATGGCACGTAGAACTAGAACAGTCTACCCCAGTGAGCGAAATGATGGGTTCAGTTCAACATTCCAACCACCTGAAGAAGGCCGGAGCGTAGAACGGCCGAAACGTTGTAATAAATATGGCAGCAAAGATGAGGACAATAGTGAATAATGTAAATAGTGTTAATTAATCAAAACCTCACATCTTAAATTTCCTCTCAGTGCAAACGAATTCCTAAAATCGTAGGTCCATGAATTAGAAGAAAAAGAAGCAACATTTTTGATAAGGCAAACAAAATAGGAAATGATCTTCATCATCACAACATCGTAAATAAACACACACGGAGTGATTTAAGAAATTCGATCAGTTACAATAACAATTTTTTGCTGATAGCCCCTGACGAGTGGATGGAGGGCTCCCTCTACGAAAGTCCGGAGTCGGAACGCTGAAGGTAGCATCAATCAGGTAAATGGCAAATCTTTTACTTGTATTAATTCTCTCTACCCACTTTCTCGTTATATATATATATATATATATATATATATATATATATATATATATATATATATAGTCCATAAAATTCGTCCATAAAGTTCGTGTGCACTTTAAAAAATTTATAACTTTATTTGTATTTGCGATAGAAATAATTTTTTTTAAAAAGGATTAGAAAGAAGTAAATCTACATTTTTTAAGGTTTTATTGAAATTTTATTTAAATTTCCACATGTCCTCCATCATTAGCAATACAAAGGATAATACGATTTTGCAGTTCACGGAAAACATTTGCCAACTGATTTACAGTAATGCCTGAAATCACGTTAGTTATTTTAGCTATACTTAAAACTATGTGCATTAAACTTTATAACATTTTTTACAGATTATTTCTATCGCAAATACAAATAGTTATAATTTTTTTAAAGTGCACACAAACTATATGGACACCCTGTACATATATATATATATATATATATATATATATATATATATATATATATATATATATATATATATATATATATATTATCCTTTGTATTGCTAATGATGGAGGACATCACGGAAAACAGAAATTTCATATATATATATATATATATATATATATATTTATTGTCATCTACAGAAAGACTGTTTCGATGTATCACAGCTCATCTGTGTGGATAGACATCCGAGTGCCTCAAGCCGAGACCAGTCGGAGATTCTTCCCCTGAGCTATCAGCGGCCAGTTGAAAGGGAGGCTAATTTTGACGTACTTAATCTTCGACTAAACACGCCAATGACCGATAGGGCACAATTCATGGAAGAGCTTTGCCGTATTAGCAATAGTAGTCTTTGTTTACAAATTTGTGCTTTCTCCCAAGAGTGCCCGACCGAAATTAAATTTCATATATATATATATATATATATATATATATATATGATAAAAACATACTTTTAATAATATGCTATATTTGTTGGTGCCCATCGTCGAGCGTATATAAATATAAAAGGGGAAATTAAGGCTAACATCCAGCGGTGAGAGTCTGATTCATGCTTAAAACACAGTCTTCAGGTCATCTGAAGATTGCGTATAAGCATGCGACATGCTGTTGCTGCTAAAAAACAAAGGATTTGCGAACATATATTTATATGGACTTTTGTCCTTGATTTGGTTTGAGCAACCCGCCACCAAAGTTTATAAAAGTATATTTATTACATTGTTATGGAGTTATTTCGCAGTGGAGGCTTGTATCTGTACTAAAATCGGTCCTAAATAAGTTCGACGTACCAAACGTTAGGAACTTGATATAATAGGTATTACGCAGAGTAATCTTGTTGTGGTCGCTGACTACTTTCGTATTCGACTAACTGTCGACTACTGTCGTCCGACATCGACTGACTCTCGTTCCTCTTACTACTCCTACTTATATTAGGTGGGAGAGTCTAATAACTATAGAATAGGTGTGTTTCACCATAACACCCACCTCCTAAAACTTTACTCCGTAGGAGTAAAACAGTTTTCTTTATTTTTTATTTTTTACAGGAAATATGAAGAAAAAACAAACAAAAAAAACTTCATTTTTTAGCAACATCGTAGCGTATCTCCTACGTTTTGGATCCACTTTTAAATTATCAGTTGCCTTTCTTTTTCTCCTGGATCGGCGTACCTCAGGTAAAATCGATTCTGGCGTTGTTAGATCAAACGTATCGAAAATCACCTCCATAGCCGTTTCTTCCGCGGGATCGCTGTCAACCACGTCTGAAGAGCGTCGTCTGATCTGGTTAATGTGCCGTCTGCACGTGAATTTTTCGCCTTTCACCAAGTACATCATGTACTTTTCTATTTTTCCAATCTCCCAGAATGATTTATTCTGTGTATAGACCTTAAAGTATACTTTTTCACCAGGATTGTATTTTTTACTTGAATAAATTTTTCTCTACCAGGCTTTGTCTTTTTTGGTAGTAATTTGTCGAAGACAGATCTTACCCGACGTGCAAACATCACCTCGGCTGGCAATTGTGAGGCTGGTGTTCCGTTATGTGGGGTAATTCTGTATACATGTAGAAACTTCTGTAGGGCTTCATCTGCAGGTATTTCCCTAGCTTTCTTTAGAGCTCTTTTTAGGGTGTCCACAAATTTTTCAGATAACCCGTTCGATCTTGGGTGATATGGAGCTGTGGTAACATGTTCGACGTTCTATTCGTTGCAGAAATCTTTAAATTGGTCTGATGTAAATTGACTTCCGTTGTCCGTCACAATTGTGTCTACTACACCAAACCTTGCGAACAATTCCAGCAGGAAGTTTTTAGTACTTTGCGTCGTGGATTTTCTTATCCTTTGTATCTCTGGCTATTTCGAGAAACTATCCACTACTATGATGTAATGGTATCCATTCAGTGGACCTGCGAAATCTACATGTAACCTAGACCATGGTAGGCCTGTTTTATTGGGGGTGCCTTTGCAGCTAAAGCACAGCCTTTCACATTTTGCCACTGCGTTCTCAATGTCATATTCGGCCAATATACAAAACTTCGCATTAGGCTCTTCATCCTAGTGCTGCCCGGATGACCAGTGTGAAAATCCTTTAGTATTTGCTTTTGCAGTGTGTATGGAATCACCACACGTTCTCTGTGTTACAATACTGTATCGCAAAGCGAAAAAAACTTTTGTTGTGTACTGGTCCCTCTCGGCTATTTTTTCTTTTATTTTCAAGATATACTTGTCCCTGGTGGCTTCTTCTTTTATTTTTTCTAGAGTTACCGGAAGTTCCCGAACTGCATTACACACAGTAAATTTCAGCTCTTCTTCTGACTTCAGTGAGGCAATTACCGTGTCTTCTAATGGTTCGCTCATTTTAGGAATTAACCTGGACAGCCCATCAGCGTAGCCAAATTTATTCGATGGTATGTACTCCATACTGAAGTTATAATTTAGCAGTATTGTACCCATCTCTGTTGTCGGTTGGCTGTATGCATCGGCAAACCCTTTTTCGATCCAAAAATCGAAATTAGAGGCTTATGATCAGTTTGTAGCTTAAAATGTCGATCGTGGACAAAAGGGTGAAATTTCGCTACTGCAAATATTATTCCTAGCGCCTCTTTCTCTATCTGAGAGTAATTCTTCTCAGCCGGAAGTAGTGCTCTAGAAGCATGAGCAATTAGTTTTACTTGACCATCTGTTATTTTGTGTAAGATGCATGCTCCTACTACATACGCACTTGCGTCGCAAGCTACTATGATCTCTAAATACGGATTGTAATGAGTTAAAAATAATTCCGAGGTTAACACTTCCTTTATCTTTTCAAATGCTTTCTGGCATTCATTAGTCCATTTCCGGGGTTTTCCTTTCTTCAGTAGTTCATTTAATGGTGCCCGCAGATCATACAATTTAGGGATGTATATTTGGTAATAATTAGCTAATCCCAAAAAACTTTGTAATGCGGTAATATCATTCGGAGCCGGCATGTCTTTTATAGCCGCTGCTCGCTCTGGGTCTGGCCTTCTACCATTCTTATCGATGATCTGCCTTCATCTATCGGGTGTAGCAGCAGAATTGTTTAAATTGTGTAACAGCAAAATTGTCCAAATAGTGTAACAGCAAAATTGTCCAAAATAGTGTAACAGCAAAATTGTCCAAATAGTGTAACAGCATGGGATAATTTTCCATTCCACAAAATGTTTAATATCTAAAAACACACTAAACTAATTGAGTTTATTTTTTCCAGTTTCCAGTTAAGTCGTTTAGCCATTTGTCGTAAGAATCGCTACAAAAACCTTACGGCTATTCATGTAGAAAGAGAACTGCTTGTTATCGTTTTGTGTCAGCCCCACTATATCTTCCCAATTGAGTAATGGTGAGACGAAAATGATCATTCAGGCCTTTAGTAATGGTACGATCATTCATACTCTGTCTTCCATTTTCAAAGTCCATTCAAGAACCATCAAGGGAACGGTGAATAAGTTTAAAAAAGAGAGAACAGTAGAGAGGAAAACTGGATGAGGTCACAACAGCAAAAGGGAATCATCATTTTAACAGAGCCAAAGAGATCAATTAGAAAAGATCCAACACAACCCATAAGATATTTGGCACGTGAAAGAGGAGTTTCAGCTATGACAGTGCAAAGAATAGTGAAAAAAAAAACTCGAAAATAAAATCGTACATAAACCTTGTGAGGCGCCTTGTGACTCCAGGACAGAAAGTTAGAAGATTAGAGAGGGCAAAGATCATCTTGAGTAAGTTGGAACATGATCTTGAAATAATATAAATATATTTGAACTTAAGTTCCATCCTTCATGAGCTTCTGATCCTTACCTATGATTAATTAATGATGAACATGTCATGTTCGTTTATAATCGATTTCATTACTTTTGGTTTAAAATATAACGTAAGCACATTTCAATGCATTAAGTTATATTTCACAGTGGAGTAATGGATAGCAGCTCGGATTGAGGAATCGGAGAGCCGAGTTCGAGTTCCAATCGAATCCATTACATTCACTTACGTGCTAATACCCCTAGAAAGGTACAAATCCTCTTCTTCTCCCCCTAGCTATGCGTTCAGATGGCAACTGATCTACCGTAGAAAGAAATGGCAAACTACTGCGGGAAAAAATCTGCCTCGTCAGTCATGTATCGAAAGATACATGATTGCATAAGGGTGTATCACGCGTGGCACATAACGGACTGAAGTTATATTTCACTTGTCAACACGTTTGTAGATCAAACAATAGAACTTACCTTCTACAGCACCCAGTTTTATAAAAGAAAAACTGGTTCAAATTTAATTAAATACGAAAGACCAGAACTACAGAAAATAGTTTTATTTATGTTTTAAAATAATCATTCTTAACCTGATATATTTTTTTCTCTACAGGAATAGAAAACATTGTTTTTTTAACCCTTTACCTGTCCAGGGCATTTTCATGTGTCCTATCTGTTCATGCTGGTTTTCAGATTTATAACTATTGCAAGGCAACTCAGCTTATTTGGCAAGTAGAATATTCTGATATATAGTGTTTCACATTATACAAGCCTGTGCATCACATGTTATATACAGAACGTACAAATCATAAATTATTTACACTACGCTCTGTGCATCATATGAGATGCAAAGGTTATAATCATTTTAATAAATTGGAAAATGGATATCTTTCATTTCAGAACTTACATCATCCGTCAAGGATTCTGCGGTCATAAATGATGCAAAAAATATTAGATTACGCCTTTCCGCAGACGTCCGGCTCAATTGTAGACTCTTTTATTAAGCGTCCTTAGTTTTATCACTCTTTTAAAATCATGGCTTCTGTGCAACACATATGCTGCACGAACGTGGAAATCACGTCTCCTGTGCATCACTTATGACGCGCAGGACGGGCAAATTGTTTTAAATAATAAAATGAATTGATATTTGTTTTTCATTTATTGCATTTATTCTTTCTTTTTGAAATTAACATTTATTTGACATTTACTATTTATTTATTTTGCCTATTTGATGTAATGAAATGTTTATTTGCATCAAATCATGTCTTTTTAATTATTCTAAAGAGATCCATTGATCAAAAGAAAGTGCAACTAAAAACAACTGGGAGAAAATTGATAAAAAGTGATTGAATTTATATTGTTAATTGATTGCCCTTACTTTATTTTCTTTCTGCTACCAATCTCATGGAAAATTCTAGACACTTCCAAATCTCTATCTATAAAAGGGAGGATGTGTGTGTGTGTATGTGTGTGTGTAACGAATGCACGGTCGCAATTTTCGGCGGATTTGAACCAAAATTTACCTGCACATGCTCCAAGTTAGTGGAAAGGCCAAGACCAACTTTGCATATCCCAACTCCCATCAATAGTGGAAATAATCGATTTTTTTTCATGCTTCTACGGCAGTTTTCATGTAATTTGCGGCCATTTTTCTACTGGCCAGAGTGAGAGCCTATAGCTAGCTGCCACGAATAGGCAGGAAGATTATATTGGCCAGCGTGAGAGCCAACAGTTGACTGACACGAATGTTAACTAGCATGCAAAAAAAAAAAATGATAGCTGCATTCGTCACAAGTGGGAAAATTTAAATCTGCATGGCATTTTACTCCAATTGGCTCATTCGCTTGCTTAAACTCAACGTTGATTCTGATTCCGCAGAACTGGGTTGGATGTGAAAAAGTATTTGTTCTTAACATTCTTTTTTCATTCGGTTTTTCCAGTTACGAGTCCTTTTTTTAAAGCTGATCGTTTTGTGTTCATTTTGCTTAGTTCTTTTTTCGTAACAGACTTAATGTTTAGTATAGAGCTTAGAAAAAATTCGCAGTATGAGATAGGCAAGAAGTAAGTCATGTAGCAACATCAGTACGGCAAAGGACACTCCTTTAAAGGCAAGGAAGGGCAAAAAAATTTTAAGTCAAGTGATAGCGATTGCTGTATGAGTCGTACGATTTTTGAATCAAGCACGGGCAACGCCGGGCCATGCTGTTAGTATCAAATATAACTGGTTTTAACCTTATATAACCAAAAGATGGATAATTCAGAATTGTTTTACTATTTCATATTTGTTCTACCGTAGGAAAAAAAAAATAATTCAATATTTGCAAAAAAAATAAAAAAAATAAAGAAAAAATTATTATTTAAAAAAAAAAGAATTTCACACTCGATCGCGGCATTACATTTAACATTTTTTGATTCTTCAAATATGTCTTTAGTTAATAAAAAACAGAAACTAGAGGAATTTCAGAATCGGGCTGAGAATTTGTGGAGCAACTTATTCACCAAAAATGTTCACTGTAGATTTTTTCGCTGTCAAATCTGAAATAAAATGACATGTTTTATTAGATTATACAAGCGCCAACTATCCATAAGAATATATTTTTAGTTATATTGAATTAGTTTTTTAAGGTCTCAGTACAAATTTTCTATATGTCAAAATATTTTTTACTGAAATAATATCTTCAGAGATTTTTCTATATAAAACTCTATTTTTTAATCTATCTATCTATCTATCTATCTATCTATCTATCTATCTATCTATCTATCTATCTATCTATCTATCTATCACTTCGTTATGTTAGTATATATGTATGTATGTTTGAGTGAGAAGGCAATGTTGATTATTTGAATTCCACTGTCACACAGATTTGTCGACCGAGCCTTCTTTTATTAAAAGCAAGACGGAAAGTCGTGTCAGCCGTGAACTGGTTATCCTTTAAAAAGAAATGGAAAAAACAAAAAGAAAACACCCCCACCTAAACAAAACAAAACAAAACAAAACCAAAACGAAGAAACTGACAAATAAAGTTCAAGACAGGAGAGTTGGGCCTAATGCTTGACATATATTTGAAAAAACAAATAAATCGTATTCAATGAAGAAAATGAATATCTATAGTTGCCAGTGGCCAGTTGTTTAATTCTAGAGATTAAGAAGTCACGAGTGGGATTATCACTCTTTTTTCTTGTCATTTCGTCCACTGAAGTGTAATGAATTCATTGGCGGTTTATAAAGCACCGGATGTAACAAGAACGCTATTATTTTTACTCTTTTTAAAAACTCTTAATTCAGGGATTATGTGAGCCCTATCTTTCGGCTGATGAGAGGGTGCTAAATATTTTTGGGACCTTAGTTGAGAAACCCGAGACATCATAATTAACGCATCTATTTTCGACTTGTTGACATGGCAAAGAAACAGAAGATGATGGTGGACATTTCCAACAAATGATATTTAAAATTTTGTTCTGCTTTTATTATTTCGGCATGGGCTTGGTTTACTGAAATTGGGGGAAATTACAAAAATCTTAGATTTTTTAGGTACGAGGTTTCATCGAAAATACAAGGACTGGTGTAATGAAAAGAAAACTACAACACATATCAATCAGACAACTAATCTCCTAGGAAGTAGTTCACTTCTGGAGTCACACACTCCATCCAGAGTCATTTCCATTGATAAAAACATTCATGGAACTCTTTTTCTGGGGGTACCGTGTAGCTGCTTCGTCGCATTCTTTTAGATTTCCTTGAGGTCTAGAAATCTTATTCTTTTCAAGTGTGATGTAATTTTTGGAAAGAGTAAAATGTCTCAGGGAGCGAGATCTGGGGAATATAGTGGGTTACGGACATGGGGAATGTTGTCTTGTCCAAAAACTGCTGCACAAGCCATGGTCACTGAGGCCACCATACTCTTCATACTTTCCTTCCAAGCACTGTTATAAACAACGTGAGTGAACGAAACCGTAATAACATAGTGTGTAGGCGCGGCACCGTTTAATGTCAGTTTGTACCAAGCGGCTTCACCCTGCGTACTTTACCATAAAAATAATGCCGATGATTTTTGATTTGACCTGGTATATGCATGATATGATTTCAAATTCTGGTCTTAAGTAGCTTTACAGAGAACAAACCTCATAAACTGACGTGCCAAAAGTCATGACCCATGACTTTTGTCACCTGCGTAAATGCGAAGCTCTTCAGTAAAATGAATGGTGTACTTTGGCTGCTTGGCGTTTGTTTACGTTTGTAAAAACAATACGCTAGATTTGGCTGATTCGTTGTGTCAAGTGAAGATGGCTCAGTGGTAGAAGCTCTGACTAACACCAAATCGGTTGCGTTTCGATCCGTGCTCGAGGCAGTCGATTGTCTAGTCGTACTGAGGAGCTGTGATGCAGCAAACAGTACTGTCTGCGAATGACGTTATATGTTTGTGTTTGTGAAAATTTTATATATGACTAAGATTATATCTGTAAAGGACAATATGAATAAAAACAAAATAAAAACTTAGCCTTGGAATTTCGTCTTCTGATAGACTTTATTAAGGCAAAATTATGGATTTTATTTTGCAGCAAGTATTTATACACACGTTAGTTTTTAAAATTAGTTTAATTAGTTAAAATTGTCGTTAGTTTTTCAGAATTTAAAAATTTAAGAATGCACATCAATATATCAGGCTAACTGAAAACTCAAGATAATAAGTGATGTAATTTAAAGTATAATAAACAAAACTGAGTAATTGTTGATTTTTTTATATAAAATATTTGTTATTTATATTAATTTACTTTAGGATTAATTTATGTATAATATATTTTAATTAATAGATTATCTATTCAAACTGTTCTCTTTTAACTTTTGAACATTTTAGAGTCATGTATATTGACTTGGAAAGGAGATATTTCTTTCAGGAAAGGAGGTATTCAAAAAATACCACGGTGCAGATTTATATTTTAGCAAAATTCAATTGCGGCAATCTGAAGAATTTTCCGTTTGAGTAAGTTATTTTCTCTTTTAATAAGTGTGACATTCAACTACAACTTCGATCTAATGAATTCACTTGTTTAGAATTTTTTCGAAAGAATTAACTACTCAGGTTCATATCCGAAACGTAAACAAAGTAATTTCTAAAGCATTAATTCTTGCTAGCACAACCTTCTGTCTACCCGTCTGTCTACCCGATGGCACTCACAAGGCTTGGATCAAACCTTGCTAGTCACAAGCTCACATCAATCCAACTGAATATGTAAGCTCTATCACTGATATTGAGCGCTTCCCAATAAGTATATAAATGCTATATATAAAAATTGCATATATATATATATATATATATTTATATTTATATACATAGATATTTTACACACACACACACGCACGCACACGCACACATACACACACACACACACACACACATATATATTTATATATATATATATATATGTGTGTGTGTGTGTGTCTGTGTGTGTGTGACAGAGAGAAAGAGAGTTGTAGGAAAAAAAAACAGAAGACGCATTGGATGCCGCACGCAAAACTGGCTTGAAATAACGCAACATGGTCTGATATATCGTGAAATCAATCAACTGTTAAGATCGTGTGCTTATAGATCAAAGCATGAGACGCAATTGCAATATTTAACCAAGCGATGCAATATTTATTCAAGTACATTTCTGCAGGTTTCGTTTCCACTTGAGCCATAATAATTTTCATTCACGCATCAACTTCACACTCTTAAAGACAGCATTCATATATTCCCCGATGCTCTTTGTTTAATTTTAAAGAGATATCGATCAAAAGTGAAATCGGCTCTTTTACAAATGTTTAGAATCGATCCTTTTTTCTGTTTCAAATCGGTTGAAAAGAAATCTTCCGGATGTAAGGTTTGCCTTATTTATGAATTCCTTCTGTTTTCTTGAACATTCCGGAAGTTGTTTCAACGAAGAGGAAGTGGGCGGCCTGTGTTTCCTCGCAGACATGTCGACATCAATGAATCAAGACGAGATGCGAGTAGTGACAAGAAAGAAAGAAAGAGGACTGTTGTCTACCCAATAGAACTTATTATCTATCACCATTAGGCTAATATGCCTGATCGGATGTCACCGGAAGTAAACTGTCCAGTCAGTTTTGACTTATTTATTAATGGTCCCTTTTCTGACGGCATCGGTTTTTTTCGTATTCAATTAAGGCTCAAATTAGTTTACAACTTTCCCCGAAAATCACTTTGCTCGCTAAAACGATATCTGTAGCATCTTTGTTCATCAGTGTCCGAATTTTAAGATAGTTATTTTAGTAAAATGCGGTTCATTGTGGAGCTGGCGTAATGGTTTCAAATCGGTTTTGAATTACAGTCTGTACGAAGGCAGAGCAAATTTTCCTAGCGTATTTCTTGAAAAAAATGTTTTCGACGCCAGGAAATCATGAAGCAGACCAAATAATAGTTGGCTTACGTTCACATCACATTGAAACATCAGTTCTCGTTCGATTACCGAAGTTAAGCAACGACGAGCCTGGTCAGTACCTAGATGGGTGGCCGCTTGGGAATACCAGATGCTGTAACAGGATGTGCGCGTGATGTAATGGATAATGGCTCGGAATTGTTAATCGGTATGCCGAGTTCCAATTCCGCGCAAATACCCATTAGAAATTTATGGAACCGGCTATTCTCTCCCCATCTATGGGTTAATTAGTAAAAGTTGTATCATTAGACCATTATTCAAATCCTCCTTACAAAATACGTCAATGAAACCTGATCTACTAACTAATGTCTTACAAAGAATAAAAATACTTATTCTTTTCATACGAATCTGTTCTAAAAATCTTGTCGGCTATAAATGACCCATTGAGATATTGATATGTCGTGCTGGTTGGACCTTACTGTGTCTTTATTCACGGATCAGTTTAATTGAATGCCACTTGGGACAACTTTGGTGTTACTTCTCTCATCTCTCACGACGGACAAATGGAATAGATCTTTAATTCGGACAGCGAGAACACCGTTTTCCAACGTCTACGTCTGAAACTACATCTCTTCTTACTCTAACTGTTAACTCCCTTTTTTGTACCTTCCGGTCGGGTGCCACTTGATCCTGAAAGTTTTTATTTAATAGTTCTTTTTATTTCCTTCTCATTTCTTATAGACTGCGTGTGGTTGCTTTGATACGTTCACATCTCCATATTACTAGCGGCGCAGTTGGATTTTATAAGATCGCCAGCCGCTTTAAGCCGAGATAAAATCATTTATCGTCCACTAAATCCGTGGGTGACCTAACCGATCGAACCCATTGTTAAACGATAAGGACCCATTGTGTAACATACACGGTGGAGTAATGGATATCGGTTTTGACTGAGGAATCGGAGAGCCGAGTTCGAATTTCAGTCGAATCCATTACATTCACTTATGTGCTAATACCCTCGGGAAAGGTATGAATCCTCTTCTTCTCCCTCCAGCTATGGCTAAATAGCAGGAAAGACTGGGTTCTATATCCTTGGATGGCAACTGGTCTAGTAGAAGAGGGACAACTCTGAATTCGGCCCCTTCAAAAAGTGTGGATGATTCTGCACAAAACCTTCACCATTATAATGAAATCTCATGTGCTAGTGTTGGGCTTTCGTTTCCTAGGAACTGACCTGCTTTCCACTCTCCCGACAATATATATATATATATATATTTGGTCTTCGTCGTGTGTACATTTTCTAGTCATGCATGATACACGCTTAGGTATTTTTCGGTACATGACTGACGAGGAAGATTTTTTCCCGCAGTAGGTTGCCATTTCTTTCTGCGATAGACCAGTTGCCATCCAAGGCTATAGAACCCGGTCTGTCCTGCTATTTACGCATAGGATGTTGGAGAAGAGGATTCATACCTTTCCCAAGGGTATTAGCATGTAAGTGAATGTAATGGATTCGACTAAAATTCGAACTCAGCTCTCCGTTTTCTCAATCCGAGCCGCTATCCATTACTCCACCGTGCCTCCACATTGTGTAGGGGACAACACACAAATGATAACCTATTGGTTCCCATCCAAATGGGAATGTTTATTTAGGAAATTTACATTTCTTGTGACACAATTCCGAAGGGAATTAGGGATAAGCTGGACATCGCATCGCATCCTATCCTACACCTAGTGACCCATTCATTCTTACAGTTGACTCATTTGCCACAAGAACTCGTCCATCTCCATTCAAACCAACATATACCACAATGCTGCATATTCAAAGGGATCCTACTCAAACACCCATAACCTAAGATTTTCCTAATATATAAAAATTGTCTTTTTTACTTATTTTTATCCGAATTCGCTCCTGTGTGTCAACACCAGTTCTTAGTTTGTGAACTTTTTGCCTTATTACTGTTGCTTTGCCTTGCTTTTATTGTTTGCTTGCTCAATATTATTTTTTACCTTGTTCTTTTCTTTTCTTGTGATTGTTTATTACAAACTTTGTCAATTCTCTTTGTTGGGAAGTTCTGCCATTTACACCACATAACTTGTGCTGGATTGCTACATAATATCAATTCTCCTCTATGGCATCGAATGCTAGACAATCTCGTCACAGAAGAAAAGGTGAAAGAAATGTGGTCCTACAGAAGGATGCTGAGAATACCATGGACAGAGAATCTTGGGTATGATGATAAACAAGGTCTCATCGAGAGGTATTGAGATGCGTAAAATCACCTCATACTTGCTTTATTCCCAAGTGCACCCTGACCCGGGGTGGCAGAACCTGTTAGGGTCCCAACTATGGGTAAATAGTAAACCCCCAAATTGGGGTTAAAACACTATGAAAGTATAAAATACATTCTTAAAGTAAAAATTTCCAACAATAGATTTTAATAGTAATAAAATAATAAAAATACCAAAGCTCCCAAGGAAATTGAATTTTAGAATTAAATGACCCATAAGGAGTTGATATGCCTTTAACCAAGCCAAACCAAACCACGGAAAGTGCATGCGAAGAACGAGAAAATTAATTTCAAGGAAAATGAAATTAAAAAAAAACCATATTTAGAATGAGAAAGAGAAAGCTGAATTTCTTTAGTGACATAACGAGGAAAGAAAGCTTGGAGAATTTGACACACACAACACTGAAGGCAAAAGCGACGAAAGGAAACATTGAGTAACTAGCTTCTGTAAATGGATGACAGAACAAGGACTGCGAGGGAAAGGAAAGAAACAAAGAACTGGAAAATAGCTAAAATATACAGGAATCTCTGGAGTTGTTTGATCGCCCACGTCTTAAAGGGACATGGCATATAAAAGTTGATACCGAACCAGAGTAGAACTGTTTCATTGGAAACGTTAATAGAACTTTATTTACAGTTTGATTCATCATGTCTGAGTACACTAGAATGTTCTATTTATTCTCTTCAGCAAAGATTAAGCCGGTTTAGTCACGTTTCCGCAACATCTTCTTGTAATGTGTATATTATTGTACGGAGTGCATCGATTTGTTTATCGAAAATTTATCAGTTACTAGAAAGACATTGATACTTAAAATCAGAAAGAGACAGATGAATTTTTTGGGACACATTTTAGGGTAAGACGGCTCGAAATAAGTAGCAACCCGAAGGTGCATGTTCAGGTGAGTAAATCAGGTGTAGTAGGATATCTCAAACAAACTGTATACATTTCTGCCGGGTCTAAAGATTGATATGAGATCTGGCGTTATCTTGATGCAACACAGCACGCTTCCAACTGACCAATTCTGGGTGTTTTTCATCGACAGTTACATCCTGGGTATCACGATAAGCTACACCCTGCTGGGTGTAGTTTATCTTCATACTCCAGTTGGTGTTGATCATGATGGCCACTCAACTGCTCAACGTCGTCTTATACACCTTACCTGGTGAAAAAAGGACGTTAC
>OZ038476.1:124555145-124572645 GCA_964036315.1 Acanthosepion esculentum
CTGGCCGCGTACACAATTCCGGAAAATACTTGTTGAAAACACAACTATACTTAAACATGAAAACAATTAACAAAAACTAAAAATTCTTGAAGCTATATACATAAAACAGTTGAATCCTAATCTGAACAAAATAAACTACGAAATCTCGACAAATATTCTTAAATGCCTATAATTGATAACAGAAGCCATTGGTTTATACCAACGGCTTCCCATACGTAAAACTTCTAGTTTTCACTCTCGTGTGGTCATGTGTGACGTCACGAGCTCCGACGCGATTTTCGCTTCCGCATCTCGTATACACGATGTTTGTCGTTGCTTTGAAATTTTTCAAGCAACAAAAACAGACTATCATTATTGTTTCGTCTGTGTATTGGTTGATATATTGAAATGTAATTGGCATCTTTGATAATGGCTTATGTAAGCCGAAAGCTTAGATTAGATTTAAACATGTATCAATATGCTGTTTTTCTTTTATCTTTCAAGGATAATGTTATTAAGCTTATCAGACAATATGAAAGGAACTTACTTAAAATAAATAGACAAAACTTGCCTATATTATTTAATGAAACATGCATCAATATATATATATATATATATATATATATATATATATATATATATATATATAAGAGTAGAAACTGAGGTCAACACCAAACAGAGACAGTCTGTTTCATGCTTGAATGCTATCATAAGGCCATGTATATTTTTGTGGTTTGCCTCGACTATACATAAGCTGTCCACTGTCTCTGATATTGAGCACTTTTACCCATAAATAATGCATAAATATGCGTTAAAATTATACTTTTATCACACACACGTAGACAGAAGACAGACAGACAGATAGACACACACACACACACACACACACACACACGCACACACACACACATGAAATCAAACACTGTTTAAATAATGAAAGAAGTGTCTACTCAAATATGGATAATGACTAAAAATAACGTTTGAATTAATTTTTTTCATAAAAAAATGTAACATTACCATTGCTGTCGATATTTTCTTGTGATTTACAATTTAGAGGCGCTAAACATTTGACATAACTGACATGTTAAAACGCCACCTTTTGACAACTATACGAACTTTTGTTGCAACCGAATAAATCACTTTTAAAATGTCATTTATCTGCTGCTTACCATCGTCTAAAGTCGCCTACGGAATTATCCGTTTGTGCTTGTGTTTATTAATTATTGACTATTTTATGCATTTTGGTTTCTTTGTTGAAAGTTATTTTATTTGAATTTGAATTCTTTGTTCTTCTGATTATGTTTTCAAGTATTTATAGAATTTTTTAAAAACATTTAACTGCATAATTTATTTCTGTTGTCTACGTGTATCTTTCTAATATTACTGGGAGTATGATGGACATCTGTGTTTTGATGATTAATATAAGCCTTTTATTCTTTCACATCAGTAACTCCTTGTGTCTTAGTGGCTTTACTGTATTGCTTGGGGTGAAATTATAATAAAAAATAATGCAATTGTTTGTTAAATGCCGTGTTAGTCGACGTGAAATTGTTGTTGTTGTCTAACCAATGTAGATGTTATTTTTTTGTTAACATTGGAGATACAATCTCCTGTTAAGCAACGGAACCCATATATATATATATATATATATATATATATATATATATATATATATATTGAATATCGCTTATCCGGCTAAGGATTATCCCAATTTCAGATTGTCTGAACTAAATTTTAAACTCTTGCGAACATTTAATTTTACGACTTGCTTCCGAGTACAAATCTGTTTCAAGTGATCGAGTTTATTGGTTTATTGCTGTTCCCAAGTCTTTGAAGAGAAAACGTTGTTCCCAGTCGGTCACTTTAAACAGTACCGAAAAAAAATCTTAATGCATAGAAAAAAAAATGAAAAAATCTAATCGATTACCACTCGAGTGAACTTTATTTACACGGACTTAGCGTCTTCAACGAAGTCAGTGCACTTCCCGTGCACACACATAAATCTACTTTTTATAATTAAGTTAAGATTCTTTGAATGTTCAGCTTCACGTGTTGGCTGTTAAAACGTTTGACGGTGGATGTGCGGATGGTATAATAGATAGCGGTTCAGATTGAGAAATCCGACAGCTAAGTTCGAATTCCAGCCAGCTACGTCAAATTCATTTACGCACCAATACGAACACAAGAAAAATTAAATAAAAAGTTTAATTGCAGTACCTTGGCAGTCGACTTAAACAAAAAGAAAGATCGCTGCCCAAATACAGCACTTCAAGGGACGACTTACTTATAGTTACTATGCATTTGATCTTTGTTGAAAATATTAATGATATTTTTTTCTTTTTCTGTGTGTTCAGTGTTGCTATTAGTTACCAAGATTTATTTTGTAAGAATACAAAATTGTGGCACAAGGCCGAAGAAGGGGAGGGTTTGAGGCTGGTCATCACTATCTTATACCTAGCTAATCAGATTCACGACCCTTTCATACATTACAATTTCTACGTTCACCAAAAGAACTCGTCCGTCAACATTCGATCCACCATACACCAGAATACCGCTTCCTCACAAGGGGGGATCTACAAAACGCGCCCCAAGCCATGAAAATTTTGATGATAAATACTTTCTGTGGTGCAAAAATGAGAGGGAAGGGAGATGAACCCAATAATCAACTAAAATATTAACGTAATTCAAATTAAACATAACAGATGTTAGTAGGGCCCGTCCAACCTACAAAACAGAGAGGTCGCTGTATTCTGCCCGTTGGACAAAATCAAGAAGCTCTCTCGCTAAGGGAGTGGGAAAGGAAAAAATATAAACGGACATGGGAAATTTGAAAGCTGACCCAGTCGAGATGAAAAAGTGGGGTTAACAAAATGGGGAGGTTGTGAATCTCGACTTGGATCATAACAAAAGAGAAAGCCGGGAACAGGCCAGGAACAACATTTACTCACATTAACTAGGTACACTAAAGCTTGTCTAACCTAACCATTAGCTATTAGTCACCTTAGAAAGAAAAAGTCTAATATGGTAATCTATAGGATGGTTTAGAAAACCGTTATTAACAAGCGTTTATTTCATGTTATTAAGTTTTTTAAAGAAAAGTGGACGAGAGGATTTTTTTTTATCCTTTTCTAAATTTATTTGAACAAAGTGTCTATAAACAAAGGACAAAATGTTATTTTTTTGCTATTCTCTGCTAACCGCAATAATGGAGAAAGCATTATCTCGCGCAATCACCAAGAGCCACTCCGTTTCGCGAGGCTCGTTCCTTAATCGAGGAACGCCATCGAAAGAGGGCCAATACCCTCAGAAGTCTCCACTGTCAATGGAGTAAAAATAAATCTGTCCGCAAGAGAAGAATATTTAACTATTTTTTTTACTCTCCGCGTCCCGAGCGACAGATCCCGGCTCAACCGCAGAGCCGACCAAATACCGGTCGAGGATGCAAACCAAACATATTAATGGAAGCTCCACATCTGCATCTGTGACGCTCACATAATTTGAGTCCAAGACGGATCGCGACTCCGACTTGAGTACACTCATCATTCAGAAGGCTGAGAGTAGATGGGGAGAGCACTGCGTTGAGCCAGGTGGCACTAAGTTGTGATTCAGAGATAGTCCCGTAAAACAATGAGACGATCCATCGAGTATCTCGTCAATTAATTCGCGAAAGTGAAAAGATATGCTGGAAGGGCCAAATCTGTCGCTGATCGATGGCCAGGTCCTCCGAAACTCAAAGGGAGCTTCGCTTGCCTCCAGCCTGTGTCGTCGAAATTAACGTGGCAAATTAAACCCCGCGCATCTCTTAATTGTGATATATGTCTCGTTTAAGAAATCCTGTTCGAGGTAGCAAGGATGAATTCTCGTGCGCTCGCATAAGGAAATTTTAAATAACATCTATTTTATATCTGAGAGGACATTGACTAGCAAAATTAAGATGGCAAGTGTTTTTACTTGTGTTTTGTTTTTATATAACGAAGTCGTGAATGTATTATTACTAGATTCCACAAGAACATCCAAGAATGAGAGTTTTTTTTTTGTTCGTAAGTAAAGTTGAGGATGGAATTTTTTCGAATGTAGTTTTGAGATTATCGATTTTCATTTTTGTTCTCAGCTAAATTTTAAAAAAAATATCGTCCACGCGGCGAAGGTATATTTTCGGTTTAGTAACATTTTATAAACATTGTTTTCTACGTGGGACATGTAATAGAGAAGCACGGACCGAGACGATTACCCATACTTCCTCCTTTGCTTTGTAAATATTGCCGTTACGATCATAGATGGAGACTTTAGTAGTGCATGCATGCAATAATTTTTTGAGAATATTGGGTTTGACGAATGGATGTGAAATTGAATTATTGTTACTGTTGTGAACAAGTAAATGATTAAAGAAATAACAAAACAAGTGTTACAGATATATCATATATTAAACCGTAAATACAACAGAAGAGTATAACACGACCAATGAATGCTTGTCGGTTGACCCAGCGTTCAATCAATTCGACTGTTGATATTTACCAGCCGACCCACGACGTAGGATGTGGCACAAGACCGAGTTTAATGTGGGGCAATGCGAGTCCGTAGGCTCGGCCAAAAATTCCCCATATACCCGGTATAAAACTGGGTCGGGTAGCTGTTTCCCCGAGACGAAACACTGCCCTTTGACATAGTCTTGTCTGAGTTTGACCAGCACAGTGCGGACACATCTGTTCGACTGTTAATATTTAACAGCCGCCTCGCCACGAGGGATGTATGTGGCACAAGGTTGAGTTTGCCGTGGGTTCTCCGAACCTGTAGGCTCGGTCAAAAATATCCCCTTAGAACCCGCATAAACGGGTTCAGGGCCTGTCTACCTCCCTGGACGAAACTTTCCCCTTCGGCAAAGCCCCGTCCGGGTTCCTCTCCCCTCGAGGCAGAGAGTTCGACAGTAACGAACAATCTGTTCGGCTGTTAATATTTAACAGGCCCCCACACACACCACGAGAGATGTATGTGGCACATGGCCGAATTTACCGTCGATTCTCCGAGCCTGTAGGCACAGCCAAAAATATTCCCGTAGAGCCTGCATTAGCGGGTCCGGGCCTGTCTACCTCCCCGGACGAAACTTTGTCCTTCGGCAAAGCCTCGTCCGGGTTCCTCTCTGCTCAGCATAGTGCGAACGGATCTGTTCGACAGTTCCCCCAAGGCCTTCTCTCCTACTAATCTTATAGTAGGCGGAAGTGTCCAATATAGACTTTTCAGAGGGAGGACACCAAAACAGTTACATATGGAGTTAAAAATTAAATCGATGGTTTCGTCGATAAGGACATTTGTAAATACATTTTCTACGTGAAGTAATAATATCATTGAAAAATTTTGAAAATTGGTATATAGGTATTGGTATCTGTGAAATGATAGGTGGTAATGCGTATCCGGGTTTGTATATTTTAACATTTTTCTATAGGTATCCTGGTTGGTAATCTCCAATAATTTTATTTATTTTCAAGGGTCCCACATCAGCATTGTTAGATGATATGAATTTGTTAACAGATTTTTTTTTAGAGTGTCAGTGGTGTTTTTATTTAATTTTGTAAATTTAGATCGATTAACGATGAAGTGCTGTCATTTTCTGTAATAATTCAATTTGCCCAAAATTACATAAGTATTGGATTTATCAGCTGTTCTGATGACGATTGTAGGATTTTAGTTCTTTTGTAGAGGTTTTGATTTTTGTCTTTGGATTGTTATTATAGCTATTGCTAGGCATGCGATCTTTTAGACGTTCTGCCTTGAGAATATCTGGGGTTTGGATGGGGTTTTATTATTTGTGTATATTTCTGAGATGAGGTATTATGTACACTATTTACATTGTTCGGACAATTGTGTTCATCTTTGTCGCCATATTTATTACAACGTTTCCGCCGTTGTACGCTCCGGCATTCTTCAGGTGGTTGGAATGTCGAACTGAACCCTTTATTTCGCTCACTGGAGTAGACTGTTCTAGTTCCACGTGCCATGTCTAATGGATGTCAGTTATCAGTTATCTCCTGTTAATTCCCCTCTCCAAGTTTTCCACTGCCTTAAGGACACATGGCACAGTGGATAAAGGCGTTGGTTAGATCCAGTGACAGGACCCAAATAAGTGTGAGTTCAATACCTGGTTAAAGCGGTGGAGAAATACGTATATATATATATACATATGTGTGTGTGTGTGTGTGTGTACATAAATCCAAAATTTAAAAAAAAATTAATCAGTTTGTCCGACGATCGCAAAAGCGTGAAACCCAGGGCCACAAACTCACATCAATCCAACCAAATATATATATATATATATATATATGTGTGTGTGTGTGTGTGTGTGTGTGTGTGTGTGTGTGTGTGTGTGCGTGCGTGTGTGCAAGAAACACACACAAATACATACGCATACACACACATACATATATATTCATAGAGACGTATGCATGCTTGTGAGGGGGAAAACGAATGAATGATAAAAAAAGAGGGAATGAAAAGAAAGAGTCTTATCTTCAGCAAAGCCTTGCTAAATTCCACGCAAATATTTAGGCAAAAGCAAGAATTTTAACTGCATTCCCCATTAATAAAAAAATACCGGATGTTTAAATGCGTCAACCATTACTCTCTCGAAATTACATGTATCTTCTTTGTTGGAATACGACTAATATAAAAAAAACAACATTTGGAGGATCGGTTTATACCTCAGGAAGAGATAACGTATTACTTAATGCCAACACACACACACACACACACACACACACACACACACACACACACACACACACACACACACACACACACACAAAACACACACACACATAAAACACAGAAACACACACACAGACACACACCAACTTAGTAAATATACTGAAGTGCCAAAAAATTAGAGACAGCTTCTTAATAATGTAGTGTTATGATTTCGCTTGAAAAATGGTTGATTTGTTTGTTTAACGTCATATCAACTACTTATGGGTCATTTAATGGTAAAATTTAATTTCCTTGGGTGGTTTGAAGTAATAAAAATATTATATATGTTATTCTGCTTCCACAATTGAATACGTGGTAGATGATACTCAGCTTTTGTGGATGTACATGTTTGTGTGGATATAATTACGAGAGGTAGTGAGATGTGTGTTTTATGTTGTAGTTTTCTTGAAATTATATTTTGGAATACAGTTTGACTTTTTTTTAAAGAAATTGTAGGATATTATATGGATTAATGTCATGAAAGATTTCTTTTATGTTGGTTGTTTGGTTGATTTTGTTTAGCGGCATATCAACCTCTATTTAATATCGAAATCTAAATAATTTGAACACAATTTTATGGATTAAACTAATTTCGAACGTAACTGTATGCCTTCAACTACAGATAAAATGTATTGCTGGTCATGTTGCTTTAAAAATGTATTGTCAGTAATTTTACTATAAATATGCATTGTTGGTCATTTTAATATTGTGTTTGGTTTGGGCGTTCACTATTTGCCCATGGCTGGGGCCCTAACCTCCAGCTTCCCGATCAGAGGCCTTGCTGCTGGATGTAGTATGTACGTGTTCCACTTGACATCTGAGTTGAGTTTAAGTCCCACGAGGCGCTCAAGGAGACCTCCTTGACGGGATATCCATTCTTTGCGTTTGGTGAAAATTCTGCGGTGCTGGTATCAATACAGTGTCATCTACATATCTTATGCTGTTAACATGAGTCCACCAATTGAAAAAAAAATCCTGGTAGGACTCCTATTTCTCTTGAAACTGCCTCAACATGTCGCTTGAATAAATCCAGCGAAAAGATGCTTCTTTATCATACGTTCCTTTTATTTTTGTATACGTGCGCAATTCATTTTCGATCCCTGTTCAGCCTCTTTGTTCTCAGGAAATATTCCAGATTATTCTAAAACTCTAGTGACAGATCAGCAAAAGGAACAATCCAACATGGAAATTACAAATTTAGAGATACCAAAATCAAGCAAGAACAATTTAAATAATTTGGAAGTGCTTTCACAATGGACGGAAAGCGCAAAAAACTGAAATTCAAAAGCGTATTGGAATAGCGGAAGATGCCTTCTAAAAGCTAAGCAGTTAAATGCCATACATGATACACGCTTGGACGATCATGTCTCTTTCTATTCATGATTGACTCGGTATAAGATCTTCTTGCAGTAGGTTGTCGTTTCATTCCCTAGTAGGCTGCTTGCTATACGACCTAGTCTGCTCTTTAACGCACAGCTGGAGGAAGACGAGATGGATTCATATATCTTCAAAGAGCTGGTATATGCGCGTAAGTGAATGCAACGAACCTGACTGGAATTGGAACACGGCTTTCTGATTTCTCATTCCAAGCCGACACTACAGCGTACATGCAGACAAGCAAAGTTTTAAGAAACACGAAAACTTCGTTAGAAAAGAATACTGAACTATTTTGTAATATCACTCCTCCTATGTAGCAGTGGATGCTGGACCATCTCTGCACAGATGAAGGAAAAGAAAAACCCGAGGCAGTAGAAAAATAGCTCTACAGAAGGATGCTGGGAATGTCACGAACTGAACACGTGGGCAACGACGAAGTTTTAGAGAAAATGGAAACAAAAAAGAACCTCATCATTTTTTTTTTAAAAATCCGTTTTTCCCAAGCGAGGTGATAATGCCACTAAGACGCAATGGGGGCTACAGGGAGTGAAACCGGGAATGCAATCTTAAACAGGAAACAAAGGATACACTCTTGAAAAGATTTGAAGAGGGGTGTTAACCGGACGATCGGCGAACGTATTTATTTCTAACCTCAGAAAGACGCAGTTGAAATTTCTAGGGCACCTAATGAAGAAAGTGGGTTTGGGAAATTTGACATTCACAAGACAGATTGAAGGCAGGAGAAAGAAAGGAAAAACAACAGATAAACTACATAACAACCCTCTGTAAATGAATGGCAGTATAGGGTAGAAATAACAAAAAGACAAAATTTACTATAATGAAGAGGAAACTGTGGAGAATCACGATAATCAACCACCTGAAAAGACACGGCACATTGGTATTACTATTTCCTCAAATTGTTGTCAAAGAAGAAGAAGAAGAAGAAGAAGAAGAAGAAGAAGAAGAAGAAGAAGAAGAGAGTTACAGTTTGTGTCATTTAGTAAGACTTGGTCCCTTAGTAAGAATTGGTCTTTATGGATATCTTGCTAATGACTAGTCTCGAATTGCTCTTTACAAAACCCTGTCTATCCAGAATTCTTAAATTTTCTTAACTTCAAAGATTTTAGAATATTCGCAGTCAGTAGTGTATTTATCATCATGGGAGAATCACTTCGAAATATCTATAATAATTATCCGCCATTTTCTCCAGCCAATTTGCCGCTAGGAATTAATTTGTAATGCAAGATTCGCTCAGGCAGAGAGAGTCGAAGGTCTTTACAAAAGAATTTCCTCATATTTACTTTGCATTCAGATTTCTCAGCCTTTTTACCAGTAAACTAAGCAAATAGAAAAAAATGTATCAATTTGTTTGCATTTTTCATAATCATACTCGCAAATACAGTCATACATTGACGCATGGTCAAACAGAAAATAAAACGCCGCCATCTTGTTTACAGATTTATATGTTGCGAGGAGGGTAGATTGGCTCGCAAACAGATATTGAATGATGGAAGACGACAACAAACAAAACGAAAACTTGAGTAAAAAAATATATTACCAAGTTTATTTTCGTTAAAGAAAATATATCAACAAAAATAATGTTACAAGGTACTAGGCAAAGAATATCTCGGCATATTCATGCAGAGGGATAGAAGAACGTTGTCCTGAGGACAGTTATGCTCCAAACTATACAACTATTTCTCGCTGATCCTGTTTTCCTACTTGTTGTAAGTCTGTAGTGCCTGTTGTTAAGAACTCTGGAGAACATTCTGACCTCTCTAACTTTCGCCCTATTAGTTTCATACGACGTTTTGGCAAAGTATTCGGGGCTTTAATCAATTCTGAAGCAGTAAGCATCTTACTTCTCACGATCTACTCTCTAACAAACAATATGGCTTCCGTTTTGCCAGGTCTACCGTTGATGTGTTAACGGCCATCACTGAATATGTATATCAAGCTCTTGATAATAACGGCGAAGCTCGAGCCGTGGCTCTAGATATCTCGAAGGTGTTTAACAGGGTTTGGCACACTGATTTTCTACGTAAACTCCATGGCTACGGCATTACTGGGCGTTTGTTTGATTTAATCCAATCGTTCCTATCAAATCGTGAAATGAAGGTCGTTTTGAACGGGCTCCTGTTGCTATTCATCCCGAGGTTCTTGATAAAATCTAAAGAAGGATCTGCAATGTAATCGATCGTGACTTCAGTCACTTTCTCACCGACGTGACATGGCTTTTCTCTGTCTTTTCTACAAATATTTTCATGGCTACTGCTCTGACGAGCTTTCCTCCTGGTGCCTGGACTACGTGAGTTTAAGTGTGCTATTAGATTTTCTATCACTTTCACCTCTTGCGCACCAGTGACATTCCCGCCTTGCTTGGGGTGAAATGATTAGAAAAAGAAGTCGTTGGAAAGTGTTGTCCTGAAAAGGGCAGTATATTGCATATCGTTGCTGCTGGCGATGATTGCTTGAGTGGCGGGAACTGGTAGTCTACTAAAGATGGCTGGAGCCTTGGCCTATGGCGAGCTAGATATGATGGCTGGTTGACTAGCTGGAGAAACTGCTGGTGGATGAAGCCATGGGACGGCTGCTGGAACAGATACGACACTATGATCCGGTATTTACTAAATCACCTCCACTGGGTTTCGGGTGCGTCACAAAGTCAGTTTTTTAACGTGGGAGACCCGAGAGCGGACACTCCGGTCACTGGCTAAAATTTACCCAGCCCGCGCTTTGGGCGCAAAGCTTATCTTAGCCGGTCGATGCCGCGGAGCAGATACTACAATATGCTCATAGCTTCTGAACCGGGCAGACTTTACACAATGCTTTTATCTTTAAGGACACATAGACCAGTGGATAAAAGTATTGGTTGAATGCAGTGACTTGATCCAAAGAATTGTGGCTACTACAGTGGTGAACAAAAACTAGGAGAATTGAATTAAAGGGAGATAACAGAGACGTCTGCATGATAAATGGTTCAGTTCGAAATTCCAAGCGTCGTGAACATGATAATAAAGATGAGGACAACAGTCTGAACAATGTAAATAATGTAAAAGTAATTCTCTTTAATAAAAATTGTTATTGAAACAAATATTATTTACTTTAAGTTAAAAATATCGCATAAACGCATTTTTTAACTCGACAGTAGCTTTTTGGTGTGTTGACAGCCTGATGACAAATCTATTTTTGCTCTATGGAGATTTTATCTGTAAAACATAATTGAAGACAATGACATATGCGCCTTTTATATATAATTTTTAAGTACCCAATAGTCTTAAAAATTTAAGAAAATATTCTCCATAATCTAATGTTTTATTGAATTTTAGAAATGTTGGTTTTAAATTTATAGTTATCGCTCTTATTTTCTGATAAGGTCGTATACGGTGGAGTAATGGATAGCGGCTCGGTTTTCTAAATCGAAGAGCCGAGTTCGAATTCCAGTCTGGTCTATTCACTTACGTGCTAATACCCTTGGGAAAGGTATGAATCCTCTTTTCTGCCACCAGCTATGAGTCAATAGCAGGATAGACCAGGTTCTATATCCTTGGATGGCAGCTGGTCTACATCAGAAAGAAATCGTCCTGGGTATGACGATAAACTACATCAGCGTCCTGGGTATGACGATAAACTACGTCCAACCAAAAGGCCGTCGATCCGATTAATCGGCTGGTCATGTCATGCCCCATCACATCTGACCCATCCCAAAACAACTTACAATTAACTTTCCCTCCCAAACTCTACACTAAATATACTAACACCTTACCCCTAAAATGTGATGGGAAACAATGATGTTGCCAGCTATACGTTTTTGAAACGATGATGTTGCCAGGGATACTTTTTTTTGAAACAATGATGTTGCCAGGGATACATTTTTTTGAAACAATGATGTTGCCAGGGATACATTTTTTGAAACAATGATGTTGCCAGCTATACGTTTTTGAGACAGTTGCCAGCTATACGTTTTTGAAACAGTTGCCAGCTATACGTTTTTGAAACAATGATGTTGCCAGCTATACGTTTTTGAAACAATGATGTTGCCAGCTATACGTTTTTGAAACAATGATATTGCCAACTATACGTTTTTGATATATCTAGTAAATACTGGATCTGGCATTAAATAACCCATAGTGGTTGATATGCCATAAAACCCCAAACAAACAAACAAATCAGAAAGAAATGGCAACCTACTGCGGGAAAAATGTGCCTTGTCAGTCATGTATCGAGAGATAAATGATTGCCTAAGCGTGTATCACGCATGGCAAATAATTGATTGATGGTCGTCTGTATTTACAAAAATCGGCACGTTTATACACATATAAAAAAAATTCAAAATACTTTTAAAAATATTGGTGTTTGATGATTTGTATTACGATTTTCCATTTATGATTAGTAAATATAGTTTTCACTTAATAATATCATCTAAAAGGCTGGAATTATTACAGAATTTTAAAAGATTTAAAACTTAATAAATTGTTCTAATTAAAATAAATAAAAACAATTCTCGTAAAAAGTCATTATTTATCGAAATGTTTTTTCGTAAGACAATAATGTCCTTAATATATCTTAGTTCTAAAAGTAATTAAAAGTATTTAAAAAAAATTGTTTTATTGCATTTTTTATTTTACGATTCAGAGCAAAGTGATGTTTCCGTTTTACAAAAAGAAATTGATGATTGGAATTCCCCAAAGAAGATTGGTTTTAACTAATATGAAATATGAATAAGCTAAAATTTTAATTTCTCGAAATTTCATAAAATTAAGTAAGTGGGGTAACAGATGAATACAAAAAATTTTCCCAGGATTTTCTAAAAAAAAAAAAAAAAAATTATTACATTCCTTTGTGAATAAGTCCTGAAAATTTAATTAAAATTTTAGTTATTTGATTTTTGCAAGAATTTACCGAACAACGTGTTTTTAATGCCCCAAAAAAAGATGCTAAAAATCCTTATACTAATCTTTGGCCTACCCGCTGACGCAAGAAAAATGAGATATTTAAACAAAATTGAGGACTTGCTAGAAAGGATTAACAATTTATAAAATAATCCAAAAATACTTTCGTCTTTCCTCTAAATAATAGCATAAACATTTTGACGATAAAAATTTGTTTTTTGAGGCCATTTTCCATTTTGTTATGCTCTTTTTTAAAAATTTTTTGGAGGTACCTAGATTAAAATATCCACTGCTTATATATATATATATATATATATATATATATATATAAGCACTGGATATCTATATATATATATGAGGAAATATAGTTTTTAGTTTATATAAATTTTTGGAGGTACCTAGATTAAAATATCCACTGCTTATATATATATATATATATATATATATATATATATATATATATATATATAAGCAGTGTATATTTAAATTTTTGGAGGTACCTAGATTAAAATATCCACTGCTTATATATATATATATATATATATAAGCAGTGGATATTTTAATCTAGGTACCTCCAAAAATCTATATAAACTAAAAACTATATTTCCTCAAATATATATATATATATATATATATATATATATATATATATATATATATATATAAGCAGTGGATATTTTAATATAGGTACCTCCAAAAATTTATATAAACTAAAAACTATATTTCCTCATATATATAGATATAGATATTGATAATATTAGTGACCAATATATATATATATATATATATATATATATATATATATATATATATATATATATATACATATATATACATATATATATCTATATACATATATATATATATACATATATATATATATATACATATATATATATATATATATATATATATATATATATATATATATATATATATATATATATATATATATATATATACAGAAATTCCCAAGAGGATAGAATCCAGGTATAACTCAATATCTAGGACAGAGTAAGAATATAATATAAAAGACTCAAACACTAATATTCTCGTTTATATTTACATACACAGTTTCTGATATTGAGCTCTTTATCCTATAGATATAGCATACCTAAAAGCTATATTTCTTCATATATATATATATATATATATATATATATATATATATATATATAAATAAGGTAGCATAATGTCAAAATATTTAAAATGTTTTGTACAAATTAACGAAGAAACTAAAGGTTATAGTTTTGATATAGTTCTGATATAGAATCACTGATAGAGATCATATATATAAAAAAAACTACAAAAGAACAGTAAACTTGAATTCTCTCTCTTTTATATAATTTGTAATAATTATTACGCTCTTTTACGCTCTTTTATGCTCTCCAAATCCTCTGAAATTCCGAAAAGCCAAGATTATTTTTTATTATTAATAAAGGATGTTTGAAATAATTAATCTGAGCATATAGCGTCGGGTTTGAATTTTGCTGCAGTAAAAATAACCGTTTGCAAATTATCGTCTGCTCACTTAATTTCACTGTCGATTTTACTCTTTCTGCTTTGGCCATATTGCAGACGTGGTAGCCTTCAAGGTGATTTGACTTTTACCGACGCACTGGGACGCCGGATTTCTTTTAATTTATTTTTGATGAAGGGCCATATTCTTTAAGAAAAGTCACAGAGTACTACTTCTGTATCGTAGAGAGAGCAGGCCATTAATGTTGCACAGAGAAATAAAAAAATGTACCCAACTACTAGGTACATTATCAAAGTGAGACTTGTAGATAGGGTTCAAAGTTGCAGCAAGTACACGCGGAAAAGCTTGAGAAAATTATAATCATATGTTCTTGCTAAACAAACTGTGGGCAAACCCCCCCCCCCCAAAAAAAAAACTATAAAATAATTTTTTTTTGCAAGATAATTCAGAATTCAGCACATGAAAATTTCTAGAGTAAAGTAAATTACAAACTTCTGTCGGAATTTCTGGGAGAGGAGTTATCATTATTTACACCATTTACAATGCGATTATTATCCTTATCTTTGTTGCCGTTATCACAACGTTTCTGTCCTTGTGGTCTCCGGCATTCATTAGGGGTGTATCGATTTGGGTAATCTACAGGGAATTGTGAACTGAACCCTTTATTTAATCTACGAGGGTACACTGTTTTCGTTCCTGACCCTGCCTAGGGCAGTGTTTCTCAACATTTTCAACAGAATGCAGAAAGCACTGGACGGTCGTTTCGTCCTATATTTGGGACTCATCAGCAGTGCGCATCTACTACCGAGAATTGAAACCCTGACAGTTAGGTTGTCAAGCAAACACCACACCAACTGTTCCAACGGGCCTCGATGACGAAGAGAAAGCAAATCAGACTCAATATAGCGCCGCTCGCTCACATATTCCGTGGTGGAACTCAACTGAAGTTCTCTGTAACCATAGGACTGTGTCCCCCGGAGCCACGACTACTATCACCAAGCCGCTCAAACTGAAGCATTAGAAGTCGGATCAAGCAATGATATACATATGATAGAAATTGTTAGGAGGATTTGATAATTATAATTAAGTAATTCATTGAGTCTGAAAGAAACCTCAACAGAATGCAGAAAGCACTGGACGGCCGTTTCGTCCTATATTTGGGACTCATCAGCAGTGCGCATCCACTACCGAAAATTGAAACCCTGACAGTTGGTATGGTGTTTGCTTGACAAACTAACTGTCAGGGTTTCAATTCTCGGTAGTGGTGGCGCACAAAATAAAATGTGTCTCTTACTCTGTAACGCTTTACTAACAATGGATCTTCGGCTTTGTACGTGGTGAGCATTATTGTAAAAAAATTTTTTACCCAAAATTTGTATTATTACATTTGGGTTTATAGGAAACTGTGAGCCGTTCATATGACAAAAAGATAAGAAAAAGAAAAAAAATAGTTATATACATAGGTTTTCCCACCGCGTCTTTTTCTCGTCGACTTATTTGCCATCTTTCTCAATTTACACTCATATCAAGCGTAACCATAATGTCGCTGACTCCATTTGAACTTCTATTTTAGGACCAATTAACACGACTTTAAAAGTTAATTTTTCTCAAAAAGGAAAAAGTTTTCACGAGATGATCAAATTACATAAGAAAAAAAAAGATTTTTCATAAAATTCAATAAAAACAAACAATTAAAAGGGAAAATTAGAAGCTTTCGACTGCAGTCATTGGCACTACAAAAAGAGAAAAAAATCTATGAAAAGAAATGTTAAAAGATTGGGTTAATCGGTTATCGATCTTCACAAGTCAGAACTCGATCGAGGAAATTAAAATATTATACACACCGCAAATGAGGAAAGAAAATAGATACGTATAAATAATCTATTGGCATGGGTTTATCTAGAAACAGACCAACCTAAGTTCCAACAACCAATTTTTTTTTTTTTTTGCTAGCATAAGGCTCATTGTTTTGATTTGATATAAATTCTTTGGGGGACTTTTAAGCGATCGCAATCCACTCAATACTGGGGACATAAACGGATTTATGTTTTATTTCTTCGTGGTACTAAACTTCTTTTCAAAATATTAGGTCATAATACCATTAATTATCACGTCGACATGATTAATTGATTAAAAAATTGCACAGATAAAAAAAACAAAACAAAGAAAGACAATGAAATGGTTTTACTGAATATCCTTTTATTAATATGTGCTTTTTCCTCAGCTTCATCGATCTCTGTTGTCGTAATTTCTATTTTGTTTTGAAGTTAATCAAATGCATAAGGTACATGGTTCGTGTGCAATAGTACATGGATTATTTTTTAAAGATCTTAATAGAGGTGAACGATTTAATTTATGCAATAAAACCAGGCATAATTAAAAGAACACCTTTCACACGAGAAGAATCCGCCGCATGTTGGGAATAGCGTGACAAGAGAAGATGCCCAACACTGAGATCCTGTTTCGAGCAGGTCTGCCCAGCCTGTTCACACTGCTCAGACAACGCCGACTAGGACACGTCCACCGCATGCCAGACGGTCGCATCCCCACAGAGGGTATGGAGAGCTGGCCTCTGGAAGGAGATCCGCCGGGCGGCCACAGCTGCGATACAGCGATGTCGTGAGGCGCGACATGAAAGCTGTGGACATCAACACAGAGTCCTGGGAGGGCCTGGCAGCCATACAATCCGAATGGTGAGGAACCCTGACCAAACACCTCAAATCAGGGGAGGAGAAGCTGACACAAGTCGCCACGGAAAGGCGGGCCCGCAGAAAGTAAAGTAACAGCTCCAACAGACCAGAGACAGAACACACATGCGACCTCTGCAACAGAGACTGTCACTCCTGCATCTTCCTCTACAGTCACAGATGTCGATGCTCCAGTTAAGCAGAGAACTTGGATGCTACCCATGGTCAACCCTGACCTACGGAGTCCTACAAAAATGAAAAGAAAAAAGTTGAAAACTTCAACTACACTAGTTGACTATACTAAATGAAAAAAAAAATATACAATAGAATTAACAAACCGATATCAC